>JAOTQQ010000023.1:56697809-56709690 GCA_026546715.1 Gallinago undulata
ATTATCCCTGCATATATTTGCACAAAGGCTAGACCTTCCTTTCCTCCTGCTTCCTAAAAGTACATCTTGCTGCTGTCAGCCTCTGAAGGTTGCAGTGCACACCCCGTGGTACGGGAAGGCTGGTAACCCTCTGACTGCATGCTGTGAATGGGTTTTTCAGGACTGCACCTAACAGGAGCAGCTCCCTTCCTATAGTCTGTACTTCAAACTCCATCAGGTGGAGTAGGAGAGCCAACTTTTCACGAGGTGACTAAGAGCAGAATCACCCAGCTTTTAAAAATACAGTGCTTAGCATTTATCTGTGGGGTAACAGATTAGATTAGATGCTCCTTATTGCTTCCAGGTCCCTCAGGTAGCTGTGGCATCCATAGAAGTGCAACGTACTTGTACATAGACTTGGTAACAGGGTTATGGCTCACAATCCCCTGTGCCTGGTGACCCCCTGTCAAATAGTGGCAGTAATGTCATTCCATACACCCCAAATCTGGTCTAGGAGCATCACGTCAGTCTGGAAGTATTTTTAAAATAACTACCACCTCTTTGAACACACCTCTGCATGAACACACCACCCACGCGAAACCTACCTGATACGTTTGAAGGACTCCCAAAATTCAAAGTTTTCAGGAACCTTCCTTCACCTCATTTCCCTGCAGAGGGACTTCTAATTCAGTCTCTAGATGCCGCTTTCCAACAAGTAACAGCTCTCTGAAGTTAACTCTGTTACACATGCTCACGTACTTGCTAGAGATTCAAGAACAAAATGCCTTCTGTAAAGATTTTCTGAACAATTTTATTGAGGTAATTTTCTTCATTTTATATTTTTATATATATTTATTCACACATATCTGTACTTCAAAGAGCTAAACAGTTGTCTAAGGCACTTGGAACTGTGCACAGCAGAGTATCCTACAGTACTGTACAACTAGGGCAGCACACAATTTTTTTTTTGCTTGTTAAATAAAACCACCAGAAAATAAGTGTAATATATGTACTGTATAAAAAAGATAATACATATTCTACGTTTCAGATGACAATATTGAGATATATTTGTGTATGTGTGTATATATAGGTATATATTACAGTACAGAGAAAACCCCAAGAAACAACTACCATTAATTTGTAACAATTCCAGTTATTTACATTCACAGATATCCATACACCTATGTAAAAAGTGGTATCAGATCAGCCACTTCTTTGTAGTTACTGTATTCAATCATACTAAGCCAAGTTGCCAAAATACAGGTAAATGCATTTTATAATTGTTACATAAAATACACACTGCATAAGCTGAAAAGTTATCAGTACAGATTCTCCACAGCCTTACTCTTTTGAAAATCATTAAATATGTGGAAAGTACATTTTAAAATACCAGTATTTCTAAGCTGACAATGTTTCACATAGATTTTTTTTATGGTTATCAATTACTGTCCAGCATGACAGCCGGTGAGGAACTAAATCTTGAATTTTTGTTGTCTTTCTCATTGTCTTGAATGTTATTGTCTCTGTAAATAGCAACATTTAGTGAAATTCATGCAAATTACTTTGAGCATAATTTGTTTCTATTTAAAATCAAATTAATGGAAACAGTAATGTCTTAAGAACTGGCCCAGTGCCTATTAATAGATGACACTCTCCATTATGTGCTGCAAAAGTTTGATTCCAATGAATTCATGTGAAAAATTTCATTTCAGGTGATTGTAGCCCCATTATGTTACATTCAGCACCCAAGAACCTCCTGGCTTTACTGGAGCCTCAAAAGACCCTGCTGGAGCTTCACCACCTTCACTGGTGGGGATGGGTTATCCATCCCTCCTTCTTGGAGTCATCTCTCAGAGGTGTCCTTACAGACTTGATTGGAAGATGCATGTGAGCAAGGATTCCTGCCCCAGCGTGTTTCAGCCCTGCCAGGGAAATATATGTTCTTGAATGCCCAGTGTTTAAGGTACAGCATACTAATATTGCCAATCGTTCCATAAAGAGTTGGGAAGGGACACAAACTTATTAGCCCCTGAGTGTACAGAAATGTAGCCTACACCATTCTTGCACCTCTCCTAGATTTGCAGTTTGGTTGTAAATGGAATTCTATTTCTCTTTTAGGGGGAAAAAAAATTGAAAAAAAAAATCTCAGTATCTATTTAAACAGTTGCAGGCAATTAGCACATGCCATCTCCACACCCTTCCTGCCTCTACTCATTCAGTTAGATGCCCATTCAAACAAGCCATTAGTATCTTTTTTTGTTTCAAATCACACCAGCTAAAATAATCGTCCAAAACACAGAATTTAATTCCAAAATGTATACAAGTTTACAAATCAATATACCACCACACAAAGTAGTGAAAGGAAGAGAAGATATGTTCAGCAATATTTTACTATTTTATAACAATGTTCAAATATGGTTAAATTTGACATAGTATTGCAAGACTTTTTAATATAAAGAATTAATGATTAGAACAAGGAGACACAGAGAATACCATTACTTTCTTTGTACCTATCCAATGCAATGTTTAGCTTCTAGAAAATAATGAAATATTGGTGAAATGCTGTATCTAGTTCATATGAGCCCAATTTCCATTAAAATCCTGAAACAAGAATGGGAACAATGGCAAAGTGAAATGAGACCTTATTAATAATTAAATATAATAAATAGAAACGTGACAAAACATTACTGTGAAATACATTATTTTTACTCCATCTCTCCCTTTCCTATATAGGTAGACTTCCATAAGTTGTTTTTGGTATTTTTTTTTTCTTTTCAGATATCTGTTAAATAGATAGTCTTAAGCTATTCTGGGGACTTTTCTTTTAATTTGATCCTCAAATATTTTAGTATCAAACTAATAAAAACTTTCAGAATTGCTTTTTTTCGTTCATCAAAAGCTAGGTCCCAGCAGTGAGCCTTACACTGAGCTTTGTACAAGAAGACTAAAGATAGAAACAATAATGGAACTAAATGTGGGAGTTCCTAAAGGCAGGAGGCAAATTTATTCTGGTTTTCACCCTGAGTATGTTTGTATTTTAGCTTACAGCAGCGACACAGGCCTGAACTCCTTGGGATACGTATAAAAACAGATGACGTGAAAGATATAAAAGACACAGTTCTGCTATACCTGACAATTTAATGCAAATATAAGCTTTTAGCTTGGTTTACTTTATCATTAAAGCATTAGCAGACATTAGGACATGAGCTCATGTTCTAGTCTCTAGGATGCCAGCAATGCTGACCCAGACCTGTCCTCCTGCTGCCATCTGCCAGGTACCGAGGAGACAGCATGGCTCTCCCTACCCTGGCTCCAACCCACTCCCAGCTGCAGCCCACAAGGGGGTTTTGTTGGATTCCTGGGTTGCCAGACTAGATAGATGTCTGTGCTGGCTTGATCTTCTTCCCATTTAACGATTCAGACTATATTTATATTTGGGTTAAGTGACAGTTCTGATGTAGCTGTAGTATTACTAGTCACAGATCTGGGTTTGAAGCATCTCCGCTGGAAACAAAGCACTGATCTCACCTGGAAGGAGGGGTCTAATTTCTGTAATATCAGGGACACTTTCATCCCTTTGTTTCACGTGTTTCATTTGGTTTTCAAGGAAAAAAACAAAGAAAAGGTAAAATCAAAGTGGTCATCTGATAACGTTTTTCATGTGTCAGCACTGAGGTTGTGGTGCTTCTCCAAGAGCTCAGTGTGGCCAAAGCAGAAGATGGGTCTGCCCCTGCCCAGCACCAAATCAGAGGGCAGTAAAGTCCACCACAGCATGGGAAACACAAAACTGTATGTAAATGCTAAAACCAACAAATAAACACAATCTTGTAGACCTACAAATGGCTGTGAATACTTGCAGTGATTTTGAAGAGACACTGCTCCTGGTCCTACCTTGTTTCAAATCACTGGTCAAAATGGTATTGAGCTTAATAATTGTAACAATTTAGCTTAAATAATTTTTTTTGGTACTTGTTACACAGACATCAAAATTCAAGGAAATGCAGATAGGCTTTTTTTTTTTTTTCCATTTGAAACAACTAATTTCAGTTATAAGGACTGATACGTATTACCTGAAAGAAGACAGAGATGAGAAACATTCTAGAATAATTTCAATTTGTTATGTGAAGAAGAAATTAGGGTTTGATTAAGCATCTGTTCTCCTGCACCCACAGCAACATGCTGTGATGTGTGATCCTACTGATAAATGTGATAGATGAGGTAATTTCAGAAACCACTGCTGCAAGCTACTCATTTTCTCTTTGTGTGCATGTAAGACATCCGAGTTCCTATCTGATTCTGTGGAACACAGGTATGTGTGTCAGATTTATCATATGTTCTGGATGACATTTTAATGATTTGTCCAACTTGATAAAAATTAACATGTTGATCTCTTTTCACCGCCTGGATTGTACAATGTGTTGCATGGAAAGTGTTATTTTTTCTTTGCCTTTTTTACATCTTCTTACGTTTTTCCTCAAGGATTGCTCACTCAGGAGTTTCTCAGGACTTATCTTGAGTTTTCCCTTCTAACAGGCACGCAGCACCAGAGCAGTTAGATATGTGATGTCTTATTTCCAATGGGCTGTTGCAGCAACTTGGAGACATTTGAAATCATCAATAGAGAAGATTAGGAAGTAACAGCAGAAACCAATTTCAGGCAGCTCAATAAGGTAAAGCAAACTTGCTTCACTGTACATAGTGACATACCAAAAGCTTGTTATTTTTTATTGCATGGATAACACTTTACAGCTGTCTTTTTTCTGCCAGTTGCTATTTGGAATATAAAAATAGTATATACAATTCTGTGTGTGGGTACAATACACAATAGATAGTTTATAGTTCTAATTCTGCAAATATACGACATCTTTACATAGGTTCCAATAAAGGCAACTCTTTTAGTCTGGTTACATAGATTTGCTTAAGTAGTTTGCTGAACTGTGGGCCTAAGAATGCACCTGATTATTTATCATCAAAATAATAAGAAATTACGTAAGAAATTAAAGATTTAGCTCAGCATCTCTATTCAGACTAGTGTTCTGCCTCTAGCAATGGCTTGTAGTGAATACTTTAAAAAACCCCAAATGCAGGAGGAGGACAGGGAAAACCTAAGCGATACCTCACCTTTGTATCCTCACGTCTTATGGCAAAACGCAGCCTGAGGAAGTCTAAGGCAGAAGTTGTATCCTCATCTTTGTGTTTTAGCTCTTGAAACAAGAAGGTGCCGCGTGTCTTTCCATCCATGGTCCGGGCCTAGTAGAGAGGAACGTCTTCTTGCACAGTCAATTCATTGGCTTCATCCTAAGAGTTTAACAACTTTTAGTTTCCTTGTGTAAACTGTATGTACCCTGGCGTGACAGTGGAGCTACTGTCTTATATAAAAGTTTATCTAGTCTGACCTTATCTTTGTCCAAGTTACTCTGCCTGTGCAACAGCCATCTTTCGGCCTTCAGTATCTTGGCTGCTTTCAAATGTTTCAAAGTCATTAAGGCAGCACTGAGGTCTACTTAATTGCTCCGCTTGTTCCCTTTGAAGTGAAATACTGTGTCTTATACTTCAAAGTCCACACAGCAGGCCTTTGTAGGCTTTGGACATACATTTCTAAATTTGGCAACAAAAGCAATGAAAAGTTTAAGCAGGAGAACTATTTATTAAGTATCAGTGAAAGTTTTCTCTTCAAATTCTAAAAATAATAATTAGGATTCTTCCAGAATTGCTGACAAATCTTAACTCTAATGACCTGATCATTCCTGTATGATTTAGTGCCAAGGAATACATTTTCACCATTTCCTTGATGTCAAAATGTTGTTTCTATATTTATAAAATGATGGGCCTCACAGAAGGTAAACTGTTTTCTGCAAATGGAATCCTAATGGCTCTTATTGATTCCATTAAAAAAGGAAGGTGCTGCTTCCTTTCTTTTGCTACAAGCATGTAGATGGTTATTTTATGTGGTTATTGATATTTTGGGCTCTGTACGTCATTAGATTTTTACTGAAATGTAAGTGATCCTAACAGTCATGTAAATTTATCTTTTAAAAAAAAGGTTTGTCAATCTCTTTAAAAATAAAAGAGTGACAGCTGTTGGAAAGCACTCTTCTATTACTAGAAGTGCTCTTTACTTAAAATAATCTACCTCATTTATGCAAACCTGGTCTTGTAAATATCAGTAAAGAGGGAGATCTAATTTTAGCCACCAAATTGCCTTTCTGCCTTTAGGCTGACATCTAAAGCAACAACCTTCAATTTTATAAATGAAAAACATTCCACAAGAATCTCTTGCAGGTTCTGAGGTAAAAATCACATCTACACAGATCTTTTATTGCCTGGAAAAAAAATACTTACACTTCATAATTAAAAACTAAACAGGGCACATAAAAGACAAAAATAAATTGTAATATGTACACACATTAGAAAGGATAAATAGCAAATATATTGTAATACTGCATTAAATGGATGCATATGTGAATTCCAGACCCCCCCAATGTTGTGTACATTAATTCAAAGGATAAATAAGTGCTAATATAAGACAGAATTTCTTAGTGTAAACAACGCCACAGGCTTTTTAATAGGCCTTTGGGCCAACTTAGAAAAACCATGTATTGCCTTTCACACTCCATACCACTTATTTTTAATAGTACTGTATTCACATGTACACTTTCAAGATAGTATAAAAAATTAGGAATCTAAGAAGCATTCTTCACACTCATCAAAAACAGGCTGCAGACACTCTAAGGATTTCCCGTTCACTTTTACAGGACCAGTGGCTGAAGACATACTGATTCATCTGTGAGTTCTTCCTCAAAGCAGTGCAAGAGTCCCTAAATGCAAAAAATCACATTAGTGATCACTGCTCAAGCCTACTAGTAAAGACTTTTGTGCCTAATTTCAATTCTGATTTTGCATTCACACTAGTGCGATGTCGAAGTTGCCACCGCTGCCTGCCATGGGTGAGAAAGATAATGATCCCTCGGGTTTAAATGGCAAGTGACAGACAGCAAGGAGTGTTTCTAAACACGACGCATTTCATTGCATTCATAGTGTCACATTATTTGTCCTTCAAATCCTGTTTAGGTATTTCTGAGGATCCAGGGTATGTCAACATTAAAAACCAAAAAAAATGTGTGACTTGTTCTGTATGAACGTTCAATGTGTGTTCTTGAAGCATGCTCATCGGGATTTTAAAAAAGACAGCTGAATTATACTAGGACTAATTTCTGGCAACTGTATTTACTGGCACCAAAGAAAATTACAGTTCTTCACTAAAGTACTGATGACATGAGGACTTGTGGCTTGCTGTCTTTCTAAGACAGGCTGTGGCCACTAAAAGAAATACATGCACAGTTGCTCACACTCTGTTGTTGTTGTTTTTTTTTAAAAAAAAAATAATTCCTCCCACTGGCCAAGTGCATCATAAGCAGTCCCATCCTGTCCACTTCTCTCTGCGGACTGACAAGCGAAGTCTCTCTTCCCTGATGCCCTCAGTCCTTTTCACGCTCCCCCCTCTCCATTACCCTCAGTCACAACCCTACGAAGTCTGATGAGTTCCTGGCAACAGGCTCTCAAGCGATTGTCTTCAGCTCTTCCTGACTCGTGGAGCTCTGACGAAGAAGTCCACCGACTTGTCTGTGTGGGTTAGCCACGGAACTGTGGTCTGTCTTAACCGTGTGGGTTCTCCTCCCAGACAAATCATTTGTCCGTTGATAAAGATGAGGGCCACATCCTTCATGAACCTCAGGGTAAGCTGTAGCACACACTCACACTCAGTCCAGCTCCAGTGCAATCTCAGCTCATCAGGACGCAATGACTTCCCCAAAGAAAACTGTTACATGAAATACGGGATGCAGTCAGACAGTTATGGACGATGAAACCTGAAATGAGAAATCATTTAAAAACTTAGAATTATATTCTTTCAACTGACAACAACAATGATCTTCACCCTGCTCCCACAGCTGTTTACTTAACAGAGTTATTCCTGGTTTTCCTGGTCTAAGTGGGATTGAATCAGCTCTATTATCCCCCCTGTCTGTCCTGTACTAGAAAACCAAACGGGGCCATGGTGTGGCTCGTGCACTGGTGTTTGTCTGTCTGTCCATACCATTATTAACCTGTTAACTGTAGTTCCTGGCACATTTTTGCGTGGGTCAACCAGCACTCTTCCAGATATTGCCTGGGCATGGCTGGGATTAGCCCAGGCCAACAGGCAAGCTGTGTACGGGGGTACATCACCCAGTTTTGGGGTTGGGAGAAGAGGTTGACTGCATGAATTCAAGCTGTGCCAAACCTGCTGGCCTCAGGGCTGGAGAACGGTCTCCACTCTGTTTTGTTTACCAATATAGATTTCGCCAGATTGCATTTACTATTTGGAGACACTGTAGATAAGTCAGAAAGGCTTTACTATGCCATAAAACTTAGCATTCTGATTTTTTTAATCCTTCCACAAAATGAGCCTAACAAAAAATTTGGATTTTTTTTAAGTAAGCAACAAATTTTATAGCACTGCAGATGCTTTCTTCCTATTGGCAGCAGCCAACTGTGGCACATGAAGCCCCAAATACACCTCGTTGTTTCTTAGACTTTTAGGAAGGGCATGTACATCGCTTCAGATTGCCCGTATGATGGACAGAGAGGTGGGTTGCTCCAATGGGTGTTGCCAACCTTTTTCTAGAGTAAGTTGGGAGCCTACAGCAACTGAAATTCTAACTCAGCTTACATGTAATGAATCCAAGCAAAAGGGTAAGAAGGGCACCAATATCAGGTGTTGAATGTTTCTATCACCAAACTTCTAAATCTCTGTGTAAACAGCTTAAAACAACATATCTATCCATGAAGTAGTAAAAGATGCAACAACTTTAAAAAAGCCTAGTTAATGATGCACTTAGCAGAGTACATTTACATAAGTCTGTCTTTGACACATTTTCTCTTAACAGTTCCGGAGAGGAGAAAAGAAAACAAGGCACACGTTACCCTTGTACCGTGGCTCGATACACTACAGGGATGCATTTCTCAAGGGAAGGAGGTGTACACAAAAGCTGACATTTGCAAGTACGCAGCTCAGCTGCTCCGTGAGGGTTTTTTGCATTGCAAAAAAAGACACAGGGTTTTTGAATCTCTGTAGAACAACAATATCTTGGACTACATCTAGCATTTCCATTCGAAGCACTTTTATAAACATCTACTAATATCCTCTTCCCAAACTTTTATTTATTTGTCTATTCTTAGAAACTCAGTTTCTTGGATTCTGTTATGAAATAACAGAAGGAATCAGTCTAAATTCTGAGGAGTAGAGAAACAGTTTAACTGACAGCCATTACAGTAAATGATGAACAATGAGAACCAGTGTTTTTCCTTTCCCAATTTTAACAGAAAATTTTAACAATTCAAAGATACTGTAAATACTGAATATAATACTAAAGCATCTTTTACTGGATATCTAATAATATAGGAAACCATATGCTATAAGCTATGTTTTGTTTAATAAGCAGCTTCCTTGTTGTCTCATTCTATCACAGAACTTCACGAATCAGCCTTTGTTAATCAGCTGCAAATGCAAGTGCCTTTTGGTTTGTATTACGTCAGTGATAATCCTTGAAAAAAATTAAAAGCTGAGTAATTAATCCTCTGGCCAGAAACTTTTGTCTGTCTTTTTCTTAAATCACTTTTGTTGTATCCATCCAAATGTAGTGGTGAACTACATTATTTTTACTAAGAGGTCCTGGAGGAAACTGAATCTCTCTTTATTTTCAAAATTGCAGTTGACTTAAAACATCTGTATCTAATTCTGTTCTTAATTAGCTTTTTCTACTGTTACTCTGCTGACTTCTGTGCAGTGGCTCCACAACATGACCAGTGAAAAAAACAGGGTGGAGAGAGAACAGAGAAAGCCTGATTTCCCTCAGGTTGAAATTCTTCCAGGATCACGTATTTATCAATTTGTCTGTGCCTATTTTCGACTCCATTTTCCAAGGCCCTCCTTAGAAAACAAAATTCACTGAATCCCTGAGATTTTTGGTTCATCTTTCAAGAATCCGGCTGTAATTGGTCTCAAATGTTTTCAATTCTTGTGAAAAAATAACCAGTTCTTTTTGTATGACTCATGCCTATCTGTACTTAAGTTTCTATATTGCAATGCAAATCAAAAAAACCCCGTAAGAACGTAAGCAGGAGGTCACACTCCATTTCTCTCAGCACACAGCCAGGTTTCTATTCCTGCTCATTTTCCTTCTCTCCCTTGGGATGCCCGTTTTCTTAAAGTGCTATTTTTATATATTCTGAAGAAGACATACTACCTGTTGCCTGAAGAGAAAATGCCAAATGCCAAATGAAAATATACAAATCCGTGTTTGAAAAGGCTCCTGCCTCCTGGTTCATCTACTGGTTTAGTTTTGCTGTCTGTGAAACGGGTTTAATTTTCTTTAAATTAATTTATTCATGTTATACATGAATATTCATGTATATTCATGTTATACATGAATAAATACTACACTGAAGTGGGTTTATAGTATCATAGGAAAATCCATGTTTTGGTGAAGAAAAATTACTGAAGTTGTGAAATCAAGCACTGGACTAGGAGATGCCAGAAATCACCAAAACCCCATCTCCCATGGTGAATTTTCCTTCTGACACTGTCTTTAGAGGATTCACACTCGCCTGTGCAGATCCCAAGTTTGATTAAAACAGCAGCAGAAAAAGGAAGGGACACGGTCATAGCCAATTACTTTGATTTGCCTTTACTCTGCGTGGAAGTGAAGATAATAATGTGATCTCTGCAATGTTGGCTGATAGTAACAGCAAGTTCTGCCCAGCCTTTGTAACTTCAAAAGACATAGATGCCATGGAGATGGCAGAAAGCACCTCCCTCCTCCTAGGGAATAAATCTGTAAAATTTGAAGACTTGCTAAAAACTGTGGATACTTCAGAGGTCTTTAAATCATAATGCTTCAGACAACATCTTGGTGTTATCCAGGACGGAAAATGAAACAAATCCAGATGAATAGATTAGAAGTAGCAAATAAGGAATATGAGAATCTGTCTTTTCCCCCTGAAACTGCTGCCAGGAGCCTAGAAAGCTCCCCAAAACACTGATAAGCTTTTCTGAAGTTCAACACATCATCTTGTTTTCACTTAGCAAACACATCTACAAATATGTGTACTCTGATGAGCAAGGGAGTACTGCCAGAGAAGGACATCCTTTATTTGTGCTTGAGGACCGTTAAACTGATCTGGGAGAGATGCTGAGTCCTTGCAAAGGATTATTCTTTTAGATTTCCCAAACAATCTTTTTTCCACTTAGCAACTGATCCATTGCAGTCACCTTCGCTGCTTTATCAACCACTCAGCTTCAGGGATGGCACCAGCAACACTGGGGATCCCACCAGAATCAGTGGTGGGATTCAGGTGGGATTCAAGTAAGAATCTACACAAGGAGCCAGCCGTGACAGAGTCGCAGAGGGTCACTGTCATACTCATCTCTATGACTTACGCAAGAAGAGGGATTCACCCACCTGGTAAATTGCCGACTTTCCTCGTGCACTTCCATTTCTGTGCTTTTAAATTCATTCAGTTCTTTCCGTATTGCTGCCTAATAAACAATAATGAGATAGGAATATTAAGCAAAGTAAAGGGTCTGAAAGGAATGTGGCCCTACTCTTGCAGCTTCCCATACAGTTCCCATTTTCCAGTCTCCCCTACTGTAACCCACAGCTCACACATTTCTGATCACCAACACGAAGAGACTTTTTTTCAATTACAGCTATTTGGAGCAATAATACACTACAAAGAAACTCAAAGTGTTAAACACCAACAACAAACAAAGAAACCCCGAATCTCCTGCAAGGGGTGAACCAACTTGCTATGGCCCTTGCTATGGACAAAAATGGACAAACCCCAGGGACGGGGTTACCTC
>JAOTQQ010000023.1:56709790-56719943 GCA_026546715.1 Gallinago undulata
CAGGTTTTAAGTGGAATTAGTCACTTGCTTTCATTAGTTTTATGTAAAATTACGTGGAATATTTGGACATTTCAGGCTTGCGTTTTCGGTTGGCAGATTCCAAAGGACAGCAGAAATTCAATGCAATTTGTAAATGCCTCGTTGCTTATGTTAAAAGAGCAATAAGCAATTTACTTCATCAAGCAATACATATAATTTCTGAAATATTCTAATATATACAAGTGGCTTTTGTTTCTATCCCATATGCTTTCCTACTTTCACTGTGAAATGAAACAAGAGTTTATTCTTACTCACTCTTTTCTTTCAGCATTTCAAATAAAAGCAGTATCATTTCATTACTCCCTAAATAAATCTCATCTGGTGTGCATGCCTTTCAATGCAGAACAGACAAGCAGTGTGATAAAATTATAGCATCACCAGACTGCGGACTCGTAAATGAGAAACTTCATTTTAAACAGGGGATGCTTCTGTTTAGCCACAACAGCTTGCTTACAGGATGCTGCTGTAAGAGACAGCTATTTCTGAGCAGCAAAGACACCAGAGCTCCAGCTCCATAATGTAGTTACAGTAAACTTTTCTGCTCCCACTGGAATTAGAAAAATGACTTCCCTGGGAAAAAAAGGGCAAGGGAGTTTCCAGGCAACCCGGGGTCTGCATTTCTGCTGAGGCAAACACAGGGATCACAGAACCAGCCCTGGGCACCTCCTCATTATAAAACAAATTGAGATTAAAAACTGCTGCCCTAAAGTAGGTAGGAAACTCTACTGTTTTGTTTCTAGTGCAGTTTACCCTGGTGGGACCTAAGGGAAAGTGGAGGAACCTCCCTCAGGCTACGTGAGGACTAGAGAGTGCTCTGTACCTCCCAGAACCAACAGCTACAAACACTTCTGGGTACATTTTTAATGTCCCCATCTTGACTTGATATATGAGATTCTCCTTTGATTTTCAGATGAGCGGGCTTTAATAGTAAAATACAAGCTGAAATAAAATCAGTGCTTCTTAGTCTTTAGCTAAAAGACTTTAGCATGTATCACTTTTCACACCAACCACATCTCACACAATTTTCATAAAAGTTGATTCAGACCCAGTGCTAAAGGCGCCAGCACTTTTTGATACATTTATCCTACACTTTTCCTCTTATTAAGTGGAATAGGAGCGAAATGGAAAAGTATTTCATAGTAATCTTTGACTGATCTGTTTTTTAGAAGAGAATCAGAGAATCATTTGTCTCATCCTTTGTAGTTAGGCAGAGGAACCATTAACTCCCCCCAAAAACTCCCCCCAAAAGTGTGCTGCACGCATACAGTCAGCTCTTGCACTGATGGCTGTGGCCAAGAACCCTAATGAGGATGGAGCAGTTTCTACCTTTTTTCACTTGAATGAGAAAGTAACTCTTGTTGGGAGTAACATAGGCTTCTGCCAGCAGAAACCTTGCCTGAACACAGGAGGGATGGGGAGGGAGTGGAATGATAGGATGAGGGGTAACAGTTTTAAACTGAAAGAAGGGAGATTAGACATTAGGAAGAAATTCTTTCCTGTGAGGGTGGTGAGACACTGGAACAGGTTGCCCAGAGAAGCTGTGGATGCCTCATCCCTGGAGGGGTTCAAGGCCAGACTGGATGGGGCTTTGAGCAACCTGGTCTGGTGGGAGGTGTCCCTGCCCATGGCAGGGGGGTTAGGACTCAATGATCTTTAAGGTCCCTTCCAATGAACCATTCTTTGATTCTGTTATCCATCTTAGCTACGAGTGTGTGCCTGGCTTAGCAAGGCTTTACAAATAAAAGAAATTCTGGCCTGAACTGCCATCATGGAGGTGGCAAATACGCTCTTAGTAAGCATTCAAGTGGGTTTTCTGAGCTGCAAGGAGTAGATGCACAGTAGTACCATGACAATCTTGCTGCCTCCAGCAGATGTCATTATTGATGCTGGCAGCAAGAGAATGTAAACCAGAGGAAAGGGTCCCCAAAAGTGACAGATGCAAGCATTTTCTTATAATCTACATTTGTCCCTTGCCTTGTCTGCGGGAGTTAACCTGGCCCAAGGCTTGTCGGCACGACGGTCGTAATCCGGAGAATCTGTGACCTCCACGTACTCGTTAAATCGAAGGATTCTTCTTGCTTGAAGTTCAGCCACTGTAGGCCTCAGGCTGAGCTGGAAGCAGGAGGTAGAAAATAGTACAATTAATAAGATGAAATAAAATAAAATAAAAGCTAGGGGTATGATGTAATCTCAAGAGAACTTTAATGGTATTTCTAAATAGGGTCACTTTCAGGTGTCTAAAAAAAGGCACCATCCTGGGAGCGCTGCACGAGAATGGGGAAGCAGCACAACCTAATTTCTCCAATTATAAAAATAGTCTTTGTTGGGCAGGTCACAGAGGATCGTGACAGTTATCCCTGCAGTATTAATTGTGACTTTGCAACCGTCACACCATTCACCCCACCAGGCAGTAGGTCCATTTGCATTACCGATTACAGAGTCTGCTGTGTTCAACTATAATACTGAGAATAAGCAGGATGAGGAGGTGCCACCCTAACTAAAAACATTAATTTTGAACATCTGGAGGCCATTATGATGCCAAATTGTATCACTTCACATGATACTCGCTTTCATTAACTATGGAGGTTCATATTAAGGAAACTGTATTTTTACAGAGAAGGGCAGACTAGGGCTATGTATGAGAACTGCCCCCATCCTCTCCCAGAACGAGCTCCCAAAGGCAGGGCAGAAGATCCATAACTGCTTAATTTCCAGGCACCACGAGCACAATCCCACCTGCAGCAGCCAAGACCACTGATGTGGTTAGAAGAACAGTGAAGGGCTTTCTTAGGGCCAACGCTGCTTTGCTGCTCTAGGGAAGAGCAGATCTACAGGTGGGGCTGCCCTCGAATATACATGGCAGCAGTGGTCATGCTCACAAACACGTGTCATCTCTCTCCCACGCCTCCACAGACAAATATGAAGCATGGCCAGACTCCATGTGTTTTTCCAGCTATGGGAAACTGGACAGAATGGGGTTTCCCCCAAGAAGGACTTGGCTTGTACTGCTTTTTCAACAGATTTCTAATCTGGGGGCACGACTGATGGACGATTGCAATAACGTAGATACACGGATTTTTAGAATCTTGTAAAAAATAATCCTATGTACATAAAATACACAATACAAAAACCACATCATCACCTTTCTACTGAGTCTACGTTTTATTTCTCTTTTGGCTTCCTGTTCTTCCTCTTCATTCTTCTCTGTTTTTAAAAGAGATAAAAAGCAGTGAATATTTAAGTATTATAACTTATAATATTATATTATAAGTTTTATAAGAATTATATTTCTCTTGGTCTTGGCTTGATTTCTGGGTGATCCCACATATGTTGTCTGCTTTTTGGATTTTTGTCTGCTTTCATTTCTTTTCCCTACCCTCATTTTCCCTGATTCTGTAGACACCTCAACTCACCACTGTGGGTCAGGAACACAGCAAAAAGGAGGCAGCGCCTGTCGTTTCCTTTCTGTGTTAACAGCAAATAGGAAGTACCCTGAAAGAGCTGCCTAATGTTTCAATTACTTGTCCCAACATCAAAATCACTCTTGCTTTAACTTCCAACATGCCACCTATTGACTTTAGAGCCTAATTATTCATAAGGGTAACGAAAAAAGTTTGCCCTGAGTATCTGAGTCAGCGGAGTGCCCTCTACTGCTACGAGTCAACGACAATTGGTTTCACTGTCAGTTGTTGCTGCGAGTTGGGTTTGTTACTTTATTATATTTTTTTTCTGATTTTATAACATATGATTCAGTACTCAACCCTCTCGGTAAAGGGCCACTAGCTAGACCAAATGAGCGAGGGAAGCAGAAAATGACGTGTGAGGTTTTTGAGTATATTTGGGCATGAGATTTAAATGTGCTTTTAACAAATTTCTCTGCCAACCAAACTTGATTTCCTCAGTTCCAGTGAAAATCACACTTACAAAGGCACATTCATATGGCCTCAGCAGTTTTTTAAATTGACATACATTCTGAAGAATATTATTTGCCCTTTTTGTCCACCTCTCATGGCTATATACAAAGTTAACTTTGTTGTGACTGAAATATCCCTCCTGGAGACATCCATAAAATTCTGATCCTGTTTCATTCATGTTAGGGGTTATGGACTACTAGATTGGATCTAGTGTTGATGGTGATTTTACTGAGATACTGAAATGCGAATGTAATTTATGGCTTATTAATGGTTTTTCTCTTAAATGGTGAAGAAATGGATGGCCTGTTTTCATAGGGGAGCTGTAAACTGACTAAAACTGAAGAATGGAGAGTTAAAGGCTGATCCGCATTTTTAAAATTTTTATTACTGTACCCACCAATAAACAAGTTGAGTGCATTTAAGGACTTGTGACTTCAAATGAGAACTCCTTTTATAACATCTTCAACTAACACAATGAATAGCTCTCTAGCTGTCTTAGGACAGGTAAATCTTCGGCAGGCTTTTGTTTGAACACACAGTCTTTGCAATCAATAGACATAGTAACTGAGGTAATTAAACACAAGCTATTACTTTGGGGTTCCATTCACCTGGGAATGGTTTGACATAAAAAAATTTTCCCTCTTTATGAACTAAGTTGCTTAAGTCTCAGAAATTCTCCAGCAGCAGACACAGCAGGAAAAACGCAGCTGGATATATACATCACTCTGCTGCCTTCTCCTTAACTTAGTTTGTAAAATACGTTCTTCATTATTCATACCTTGACATTTCTTTGTTATCTAAACCACTGCATCTCCTAAGAAGCAGCAATAAGATGCTTGATGTAAGATACAGGGGCTCACACTGTTTAATTTGTACCTTAAGAGACAACTACCAACAGCATTTGAAATACTGTTTTTCTATAGTTTGGGGAACAGTAAAATAACCAAAAAAAAAGTTGAGCTGGACACTTAGGAAGGTTGAAGGTTAGCTGTCTATCCCAAACTGTGAAGGTACCTCCCTGTGGGCTGCAGACCACAGGATGGAGAGCAGATGACTGCTGGAAAGGATGGCTGGACACAGAAATCCACCTAGAAGTGGGAGATGAGCAGGGCCATCATCTCAGCCGCTGGGCTGGTCCAGGCAAGTCCTGGAGCAGGCTGTCAAGGAGAGTTGGAAGCCCACCTTTTGGAGGACAACTCCAAGAGGAGGCATCAGGAGCTTCTTTCACTCCTGGGCAAAGCAGGTGGGGATCAAACCCATGGGGAACAGAGTCTTCTGCATGAGAGGTCAAGAGGCAGGACATGGTTTATACATATGAGTTTTATTTGAGGAATAAAACTCAAGAGCTAAAAGAAAGGGACTGAAATCTGCTGGCTGCTGCTAATATATTGAACCTGCCATTTGACAAACAGCCCTCCATCTATGGGTTTTAGGTACGTTTGACTCGTACCTAAAGCACCCATTTCCCACCTCCAGCCTGCTGGGCACAGCAGCCTGCTGCTTTAAGCCCAGTGCTACAGAAACACTGCCCTGACAAAAATTCCTACTAACCGTAACATCTACTATGTATTTTTGGTCTTTTAAGGGAAAAGTTTTGAAAGTTGCCATAGTGAGTTGAGAAGATGCGTGGTGCTAAAAATAATGGGTCTGGTGCTCCTGCTTCCTTCAGGTGGTGTGGAAAATTCCAGCCCGAGGGCCACGTTTTAGCTGCAGGTATGAACTGAATTGTTTGCCCAAACAGGAACACATTAATGCACGGGAACACTCTTCTGACTGCTTTCCACCTTAAAAGCAGATCTAATCTGCATGATGTGGAGAAAGAAAATATAAACACAGCTTTCCCAGCTGCAAGTCCCCTCCTCAGATGTCCTGCTGCTGCTGTACTGGCGAAGGACCAGCCCAGCGAGCGCCCTTTGCTTGCAGGAGTCTCCACTTAGATCTCCGCAAAGCTATGGTTTCCCTCCATCTCTCTCTGCAGCTCCTACGAGGTCAAACTGGGATTTGATTCCTAACTCAAACAATTATTTTTTTAGCATCACTTATCCTGGTCTCTGAGTTAAAACAAACCACCGGTCAAAGCCGAACCAATCAGCATCGATGGCATCTATACATTAGTGCTCCTGCCACTTTTGCCACCCTACATCTGGTCACCTTCTGTTCTGTAGGACATTTGCTTCACAGCAGAAGGCGAAAAGAGAAGAGAGAAATCGTTCTGCCCGAGGACTGCTCCGTTCTTGACCAGAAAGTACTCCTGGAGCGTAAAACCGAACTTTCCATTGTGTCCCTGTGGGATTAGCTATGTTTAGACTTCTCTGCGGGCTTGCGAGGGAAAGAGAAAGAAAAGACAAACAAAGCTCTCGCCTCTTACAGTGCTCTGGAACGCACAAAGCGGTTTCTCTTTCCTGGTTTTACAAGCAAAGATAACCATTAATATTTCTTAACCAGCACCAAGAGCTAAGCCCTGTTTTCCACAAAGCCAGTCCCAGCAGGCATGCAGGTGCACAGCGCAAGAAGTTCGCTGTCCCTTACAAATACAGGAAAAAATACAATTATCTTAATCTGAAATTCCTGGAAGAACAAAGTTTCTTTGCCATAATGCAATACTATAAATACTACTGGCTTAAAGCCAGTAGAGAAGAAACCTGTCTTTATTAAAAACACGGTGCTTTATCTATTCCTTCAAGTGGACTCTTGAGTTATCCTAACTTTGTTTTAGTGTGGGAAGACTCAGAAGTCTGGACAGTTTTATCCAAATTGTTTTTATAGAAATCCACTTGCGATCGTCGTCCGTCACAGGATTTTCAGTAACTGGTTTATCTGGAAATATTATCAAAACAAAACTTCTTGCAAGACAGATTTCCTCACTAACTGGAAATACAAAAAAAAAAAAAAAAAGAAAAGTAGGGACTTTTTCTGAACCTTTAGACCTTTAGACCTTTAGCACTTAAAGTAACCTCGAAGTCTGATAAATATTACTCAAAACAGTACTTCCCCTGAGCTGCAGTTCACACACACCCTACAAGATACCCCCTTCTCCCCCCTCCACTGCTTAAAAATAGGAGGAAGGAAGCTTTATGAAAGAAATCCCAACTTATTCACAAAAGCTGCCTATGGCAACAAAGGCATTTAAGAGATGTAAACATTTCTGAATGACCCACAGGAAGGGAATGTAGTAATTTTGATAAATAACATGACTGCCTTAGAGCTAACTTGCCCCCTGGAAGGGCTCTGAGTCAGACTGTCACCAACAAGCCCCGGCTTGCTTTCCTTCCCTTTGCTTTTTACCCACCACTGTCAACACGAAATATTTGATATCTCGATGACGAACAAAATACAGTTTTGGATTCTCAAAGTCTCTGTGATTTTTTTTTTTTTTTATAATTTTATTTTTTTGTGATTTATAATGCTGCTTCCCAGCCTTCTTTTCCTGCTCTCCTTTAAGACACCCTCCGGAGCAGCAGGAGAGGACGGCGGGAGGCATCGAGTGCAAGGCCTGGGAGGCTGCCAAAAGCTTAAAAGTAAACAAGCTGAAACAGGAGAAGAAATCTTTTAACTGCTTTCCAGTCTTGAGCTACTTATTGCAAAATCAGTGAACGGAATAAACAATGGCAAAAAGGGGATATTAAATACATGGCAGGTTTGTTGCTAGATTAGTTATCTAGAGATTAGCCAGGCAGAGAAGGCAGCAAGGAAGCCCTGCTGGTGCTCCCAGCTCAGTGGGCTGTATCCTGGCCCACCAAAGATGTGGTGGTTTTGGAATTACCTTTCTCGTGTAGTCCAGCATGAGCAGTTTGTCATATAAAGAAAAACGTTCCTTTTCCAAATTTTATCTTTATTTACCAATGCAATCTATAGGTTCAGAAATTGTAGTCTTAGAAAGTCTGTTCACATTATGCATTGGACAGGAGTCCCTTGAACCCTCCCCTGTGCACCATAATGCATGAACTGTAGCTTCACTTTTCCGTAAGACATGGCACTATTTGGCTTTTGAGAGCTCAGACAACAGCTGTAGGATTTCATTAGCATGGATGCTTGCCTGAAAGCTAATAATTGCTATGTCTCCTTGATTTGGTGGCCTGAGCAGGTGACAGAGTGATCTGTCCATGGACTTTGTCGGGTAAGCAGCCCATTTTCTTTTCTTTTCTTCTCTTAGGGTTGCACAGATTAACTCCAACTTTTCTGAACGATTGTTGGAAATAATAGCATTATACCTGCCCTTTCAGTTACATTAAGTGTGGAAAATTCTTAAACCTTAAGAACAGATGAGGTTTTGGATTTGTTGCTATGTGTGAAATGCTTCCATGTACATTTTCTTTCTTTATTTTTCTACTTAAGCATCAAGAACTAGCTACCCTTGCAGAATGAAGACAGGGCTAGAGGAGCCAGGCATGGCAACTGTTATACGTTTAGGTAACATCCATATTATGGAAAGATTCGTAAAGGAAGACAAAAAATGCCCATTCTGAAGTGTTTGCCAGCCTAAGAACAAACCCAACACAAGTAAATGGGAGAACAGCTATAGAGGGTAAACATCCAATGTAACTTCATTCCTCTGCCCCTGACTTTTTGCATTATAGCCTTAAATTTTTCAAGAGGGATACTGAGGAAGGATTTAATCAATGGGAAGATATTCAGTGAGAATGTCTCAGGTACTTCTTTCAGTAGAGACGTCAGAAGTGGATATGAAGGCCAGCATGCTGAAGTAGTTGGCATGTATCGATTCACTTTCCCCTCAACGCTTCACCTTTCCTCTTTCTACTCCACCTTCCAACCTCCACCTTTATATCCTACCCCTGCTGCCTGCTGATACTCCCTCCTCCTTCTCTTCCTCATAAAAACTAGGTGAAAGTTTAACCAGCCCAGAACTATTTCTAAGGGGTATCTAAGTCATTCCTGATCTGTGGGACCAACCTCAAGTAGTGGGATTGAGACAAGAAAAATTCAGCATCTTGAATATATGTAATTTTCACAGCTACCGTTACAGGTTAGTATATAGATCTAATGTTGACATGTTGTTTTCTAGAACATAATTTCACTCTAGTTATGGCTCTAACACTAGAGCAACAATGACAGGCTTCCATATGAATCTAACATATGTTCATTTTCTAAGTAAATACTATTTGAAATCTGCATAAAATACTTACGCTTTAGGATATTTCTTTGCTCTAGCTCTTCAGTTGTAGGCCTCTGGCTAAGTCTCCTGTGAGAACAAAGGGACTGATTTAAAATCAGATCTAAATAACACATTATGATTTGTAATACAGCTTAAAAGGTGTTTCTCATATGGCCATGCTGTTCTTTGCCGTCAGAGGTATTCAACAACACAGGTAATTTCCAGATACAGTTATAATAAATGTGCATGCAACCACAGTACTAAGTGGTCATTTGTTTTAAAAGATGTAGTCTTGCCACTCAAATACATAAATAACTGAAACATGCATAGTACTACAGAAATTGTACCAGCAAATTTAAATTCCTCATTTACAGGTAGACTTTTATGCAAGAGTTCATAAATCGTTTTTGCCCCCAAGCATCATAATTACGGTAAGCTGTGCAATCATAAGATTATTCTCAGATATTTTGAATGCAAATCCTTTTTTTTTCATTTTTTTTATCACAACATAAGCTGTGCATTCCTCACTGATTTGTATATACATTGAAAGTTAATTTTAGTTACCTTCAACAACTGCCATTAAAAAACCCCAACCCTGAGACAGTAATTTTCTTGTTTGTATAGTGGAGAAGGTGGTTGATATTGTCTCTGTGTTTACTAAGCAGGGTGACTTGTTCACTTCAGAGGTGCAAGAAAAATTTCAGCAGTAAAAATAATTTTGCAGATGTCTTAAAGATAGATGCCTCTCTGTCCAGCAAACCTTGCACAGTTCACTACAGATTACTTTCGGCCTCATGAAACCCACCTCATTCAAATCATGTCCAAGCACGTGGTCTACCTGGTGGGGAGGACCGACAAGTTGACCCCAAGTGACCAGTTCCTGCTGTAGGAATTCCTAGGCTGGGACCTCACCCAACCCTGACCAAACTATAGAATCATAGAATAGTTAGAGTTGGAAGCGACCTTGAAGGTCATCTAGTTGTAACACCTCCCATTAGATCAGGTTGCTCAAAGGCCCATCCAGCTTGGCCTTGAACCCCTCCAGGGATGGGGCAGCCACAGCTTCTCTGGGCAACCTGTTCCAGTG
>JAOTQQ010000023.1:56720043-56738328 GCA_026546715.1 Gallinago undulata
CTTGGTGTCATCTGCAAACTTGCTGATGTTGCTCTCAATCCCTCTGTCTATGTCATTGATAAAAATGTTAAACAGTAGAAACCCAGTAGAAACCCAGGATGCTCAGGATGGGAACTGGAGCAGCTTCTGCTGTTCGAGGGAGCACCAACAAGCAGAGCCAGGTCAAGAAAGTGGTGATAACAACCACGCTGCTTTATTAGCAGAAGAAAAATGACCCTTGGGCTGTACACAGTAGATGTATCACTCTTGTGGCTGAGGGATGAAAGAAATGACTTCTCCAGCTGCCCTCACAGAGCAGCTCAGCTCATCTTCCAAGTGCTGATGCAGAGCTGCCGTACTCTGTACTGGAGCAGTACTGGCTGGGCTACCCAGTATCTGGAAATCTCCAACAAACACAGGACATCCTCCCAATCTGCCAGGACAACATTTTTGAGCACAAGAGAAACAAGGACAGGTCTGGGAAAATCCAGACATGTTGTAGTCTTTTCCCAGAGACCACGAAAGCCAAAATTAATATTTATGAGGAATTTTTGAAAAAAAACTTGTAAAAAAGCAAGTGAAAATTAGCCTTTTTTTGTGCAATGTTCTCGGGTCCAGGTAAAGAAACTAATGTATATCCCATTGCAGTTAAGCAGATTGAGAAAGACATGCCTCAGAGCTGGGCACAGTAAAACACTAAACGCTGACCTACAAAGTCAGCCTCTCTCCGTTTCTTTTGCTGGAACCAGCACAAGAATAACGAAGGGGTTAGAGAGCAGAAGGAGGATGAGGAGGGCCATGAGGGATGAACATGCACAGGCATGCTCTGGGTGTCAGGAAATACTACTCAGTCTGAGATGGGGATATTCAAATGTAAGTCCCTGGTACCCAGTGCGAGAAAAAGCTTGAACCATGGCAGTGATTATTCTGGAGTTGCTCTTATTCTCTTCCTCTTTTTAAAAAGTACAAAAAGCCCTCAAACCTCAGAAGCTCTCAGATTTGTTTCTTGCAGAACAAAAGTTATTGACATTTTAAAGTTTTTTTGAGAACTAAAAATACTGTTTTCCAGGCAGCTGTACCACACATTGGGCTGCATTTAAAACGTGAAACCCAGTGTTCTCGATTCTCTTCCTCCACCTCCGCACAGTGAAACCACATTTACCCTGCCACTGATACCTCACTAGCTTCGTTCCAATCTGATGTCTGATTTCCTGCCTCTCCTCTTCAGATGTACGCTGCAAGATGTTTTTGTCTTCTAATTCTTTCTTAGATGGTCTGTTGCCAAGTTTGATAGCAAGAGTATCCCTGCGACGAATTTTACTTGCCAAAGAGCCTGGGGAAAGGAGGAGAAGGGTAGATTTAGTTCATTCATGCTTAGGTTACAGACACAAACTCTGAGTAAGAATTTTAATACCTCCCCAAAGCAGCCTTGTTCCCACATGCAGGAGAGGAATTTTAATTAACATCAAAAGAAAAAATAGTTTTAGCTCAGTTCACAACAATAAAAAGCTGAAAAGCTTCGATCAAAAAGCTACCAGCCAAATTGATAGAGAGTTTTACAAACATCACTTGTCATCTCTGAAGTGATGGGAAAAAAATGACAAAAAGTGTCTTTGAAGTCTGATACATCACAGGTTGGTTTATTTATATACTTAGTATATTTATCAGCCTGCTGCTCTTTTTCTTCATGGTTTAGTCTTGTTGTCTCATCCTTTCCCTCAGTCTTTCAATTTATTTTTTTTCAATCTCATACCACTTATTTCTTGTATAGTGCTTTTCATCTTTAACTAATCCTTAAATTAAATCACAATACACAGTTTAGAAAAGTGCTCTGAGTGCTTGTAAAGTAACCTAGACAGGACCTCCCTGGCACTGAAGTAACCTGTTTATCCATAGAACAGATACAGCAGGGACAAGGGCCATGCAGTTTTGCCAGTGGTAGCTTCAGCCAGCTGTGGAAGGAAGAATATTTTGATCTTTAGTCCTTCTCCTCTCTCTTGATATTCTGACCGCGGGTGGTACATCTGTCCTAGGCTGGCAGGTTTTCATGACATCAGACAGTTTGGGAAGACCACAGGCTCTGAGCTCACTTCTCATAAGCCACCGTGCTGCTGTCTGAATACATGAATTTTTGGTTGCTACCACTTTGGATCGTATTCAAAGCAAAAGCATAACTATGGAAGACTTCAGCCTCTTGAGCTAGGAAGAGTGCCCAAGGAAAAAAGTGTCCAGTGTCCAACGAAGAAAGAACCACTCATTTTCCCTCACATGCCCTTCAGTACACAGTGCTTTCATGTTCAGGTGTCCTTCACTAAGCACAGAGAAGCACCTCCTCCTGAATGGCCAAGGCTCTCAAGCCATGGCTTGATGGTCATTTTATTCTGACATAAGGCCACCCTGCAGGTGGTAGGGTTGCTCTCTTTACCCTTGACAGGTTGTTGCTGCTACCTCTTTTTCTCCAGCCATGGTGTAACCATGTGGTGAGCTGGATCAGGGAATTGGTTCTACTGAAAATAAGCCACCACTGCAAAAACAAACATGAGCATTGGCCTAAGGGAAGAAGGAACAGCTGGAAGCAGGGATGAGGCAGAGGGTGGGCAACAGAACCCTCTGCAGCAGCATCAAGGACTTCTGCCAAATGATACATGGCAATGATACAGCCATGACTCCAGATGAAATTTCGAAGCTGTAAACTTAGAAGTAATCCACTGTGATCTGCTCTGTCTGCTAAGGTGCTCCAATGCTTAAAAACACCCTGATCAAAGAGGAACAAATGACTTCCAGATAATGAAGCTGCTGGCCGATGGGCCTCCTCTGTTGTCCACCCCTACCTGTTACTCCCATGAGAAACTCTGGGATTCTAGTGCAATTCAGTGGAAAGCTACACTGGTGCTTTAACAGTAGAGGTTCACATGGGCAAGCCAAACCAATGGCTTGCTGATGCCCTAGTGTGGAGGCCTTGTTCCATCTTCATGTTCTTCTGAACCTGCTCCTCCCACCTCCGTTCCCATCTGCATAATGCTTGATCTGCTCCCACCATTGCACAGGCCCCAGCGGGTTTCTCATCACAATTGTCTGGAAGAAGTGGGACACTCATTTCTCAGCAGTGGTAAAATATTAAATAATCTAAAACCATCCCATGCAGCCATATCCTCCTTTACTTTGCACTCTTTACTTTGCACTAGCAGGGTCAGGCACACTCACATAAAGCAATGTGCCTTTAACTTCTCGGCGGGATGCCCTGCCCCAGAGAGAACCAGACCCTGGTACAGAATCACCCATGGATTGATGTGCTTGCTCCATCCTGAAGTCTCTGCTCTCCTGAAGGCCACAATTTAATGGAGGCAGCTGCATGAAATTTCACTGTGTAGATGTCTTTGGACTACACTCAACCAGTAAGCTCCACTTAGCAATCTGGATGCAATCACAGCAGCTTGGCAGGCTCTCTCAGCCTAATACATCTGTATTAGATATACCCAAAAGTGGTCATCCCTTCCCAGTACACCCTTCTTGTCAGGGGCTTACTTTCAGTACTTGCATTATCGTCATCGTCATCATCGTTGTCATCATCATCATCTGTGTAGAGTATGGGTCCGTCAGAGTCCGAGTCGCTGCTGTGGCTCTCCCGGCTACTTTCACTCTCCGGAGGAGCAGCAGCATCAGAAGCCTCCTCCACCGGTTCAGAGTGTGCCTGGTCAGGTGCCTCCGCTTCGTGGTCTTCTTTGGCAGCCAAGCTGATAATTCAGAAGCAGACATGGGGTGACATTAGTGCAAAGAGCACAGGGCACAAGTGGGAGAAAGACTGTATAAGCAAGTACGAAAACAAAAGTTCTGTTAGTCAAACTAACTTCTCTCTTTCTAAAAAATAGACATATATAAAACCTATATAAAGTATGTGTATACATATCTGTATGCATGTATGTTAAGAAAAAAGATGCAAACAGTCTGGAATGACATGCTGCAAAGCCTGTATAAAGAAAAATCCTAATTCTTTATTTCTTGTGGGATGGGAGCAGTAGCACATAAAAACTACTAAGAAGAGAAAAGCGGCTCATACAGCTGGGAGTGAGAGGAGTGAGCTGGAGAGCGGATGGGAGTGCAAAGCTTCTGGTTGTGGAAGCCTAACTCTATTTATTGTAGATACAGTTTTACTGCTGTTGAGTCCAAAATGTTCATATTCATCACTGATGAACATGGAAATCAGCAGCAGAGTGCTCTATGCCTTGGGAAAATCTTTAGGTAAAGGAAAGGTAGAGCAAGGGGAGAAGCAGCACAGAACGCAATGCTGGCACAGAGATACCAACAAGAATTTAAAGGAAAGTCTCCAGGCCACTGGCATCTACACTAAACGCTCTTGGGTTGCTATGTAAGATGCTGGTTCTCACAGCAGGGACAATACAGATTAATAAGCCAGTTTCTTTTCTGCTGCCAGCTATTTTGCTTAAAAAAATGTAATTATGACCTTGCTCTTTACTAAATTTTATAGTATCTGAGATTTAGACAAACTATTAGGCAGTGACAAACCAAACACCTACTAATGGAAGCTCGAAAATGTCATTTTCAAGTCTCCAAGTAAATTCAGCTATTGAGCTGAGAGCTTTAGCCGTGAGATATTTAATGATATCCACAAAAGAAGTAAAGCCCCCTTGTAATTCAGTATCGTTTCTTGTGAGAGAGAAATAAAAATCTCCCTCTCTTTATGAGAGAAAAATAAAAATGTTATCAGCTGCTAGCTGAACTGCCGACTGCAGTGGTCACATTAAGCCACGTAACAGCATAGGAGGCAGGTTAGGAGCAATGAGCTTCTGGGGAAACATGAGGTACTGCAGGTGAGTGGCTCAAAGACATTGGCAAAGAAGAAATTGTTCTGGGACGCAACACTGCTCTGGGCCTCCAAGAAAAGGAGACAAACTGTTACCAGTCAGCAGAATCATAGACTCATCGAATGGTTTGGGTTGGAAGGGACCTTAAAAGATCATCGAGTTCTAACCCTCCTGCCATGGGCAGGGACACCTCCCACCAGACCAGGTTGCTCAAAGCCCCATCCAGCCTGGCCTTGAACACCTCCAGGGACAGGGCATCCACAGCTTCTCTGGGCAACCTGTTCCAGTGTCTCACAACCTTCACGGTAAAGAATTTCTTTCTAGTATCTACTCTAAATCTCCCCTCTTTCAGAAGAAACAGAAGAGATCCCTACGCACCTACAGTGTCCCTTATGAGAAAAAACGTGGCTGCCTTGGCTGTGGGTCCTGCCACTTACCCATGACAGCCACGTTGTCTTACCTTTTAGTGTCTTCTCCACTAGGATCTGGGCCACTGTCTAGGGCCGTACTGCTCGGGCTCTCATCTGTGCCATTCTCAGTCTGGAAAAGAGGTTTAGTATCTGACCCGGGGACAGCTGGCCCTGCCATGCAGCCATCTGACACATCTTGGACATCTGAGGAGACAACAGGCTGAGTGGCCGCAGCGGGAAAAGGAGGTGGAACTGGAGGTGGAGGAGGAGCAGTGGTGGGAGGAGGGGGCACAACGAGCTTGCTCGGTTGGTCTGTGTCCTCTGTCTCAGAAATCACTATGGAAGGCTGTTGAGGCTCAGGTTTTTCTGCCTTGGCTTCCAACCTCTTGGCTGTGGCACCCAAGGGGGAAGCAGCAGCCCCATCTGGCGCTGTTCGTGGGGCTGACTGTTTCCCAGGTTTTTTCTTGCCCCTGGGAGTCCCTGATGTGCCCGATTTGCTGGAAGTCTCCTTAGAGGCCTTGGGATGAGATGATGTAGACGAAGGAGATGGTGATGAAGAGGACTTGGAGACCGGTGTTTTTTTTGCATGAGAGGAACTAGCTAAAATTAGAAAAGACAAAGCATTTTACAGTCTTGCAACTATATGATTTTTTTTTTCACTGTTCTTTCTGCATGGATTCACGTGTGCTGATATTTTAAAAATGAAAAAATTACACTTGATATTTCAACAATCTTTCGTCTATATGCTTGAGGTGAGTAAATGTTGCAGTTCAAATTTCACCTTTGAGGTAGGAAAAATTGAAACAATAAATAATTGCCCAAAAACAGTGGATGCTCATGAATGAGAGTTTGATTCTAGCATTCTGCATTGGCCCATTCCAACTTGTCTGGACATCATCTAAAAAGTCTACTATGTGTTTAGTGCCCTGTTTTAAAAAAAAGTGTTACCAGACAGAGGAAACTGCCTGACCTTTTCTATTATGTGAATTTTCGGTCTGAGCACTAGAACACCATTGATTTGCCTTATGCTTTTCAATGAACACCTCAGGACCATTATAGATATCGGTTTATTACCTTTCCCAATGTTATTGCAAATGGTGTGCTCCCAGTTAATGGCAAGCAGAAGAGGACAGCAAAACAAGATGTACTTTCAGGCCCAGCGGGACACATCCATAAAACAGAGGCAGAAACCACTGATCTCACCCTGCACAAATTGTCTCCAGAAGGGAGGAGGCCTCCTGTATATAGAATCATAGAATCCTGGAATTGTCTAGGTTGGAAGGGACCTTTAAGATCATCTAGTCCAACCATCAACCTAACTCTGACAAAGACAAAAACCACATCACTAAACCATGTCACTAAGCTCTATGTCAACTCATCTTTTCAATACCTCCAGGGATGGTGCCTCCACCACTTCCCTGGGCAGTCCATTCCAAGGCTTAATAACCCTTTCCGTGTAAACATTTTTCCTAATATCCAATCTGAACCTCCCCTGGGGCAACTTGAGGCCATTTCCTCTTGTTCTATCGCCTGTTCCTTGGGAGAAGAGACTGACCCCCGCCTCTCTACACCCTCCTTTCAGGTTGCTGTAGAGAGCGATAAGCTCTGCCATCAGCCTTCTTTTCTCCAGGCTGAACAACCCCAGCTGGAGGTCTTCGTCTTACCAGTGACCAACTCAGGTAGCCTTGTAAACTTAGTGAGACAAGACTTTTGACACTAGCTGTACACACTGGCCAGGGATGATGTTGTTTAACCCTGTGCTACTTACTATACTGAAGCGTATGTGTCTCAATGCCCGAGTTTGCATGAGCTCTGAGCCTGTCACATTTCTGATGGCTGTGTTGATGCGCCTGTCATCTGGACTGGGAGCTTCAGACTCTCTGCCTTTCGTTTGAAAAGTAATAAAAATGACAACCCTCTAACGATTCAGCCCTTTTCATCTGCAAAATGCAGCCAACTCAAACACTTCTGCTGTAGTAAAAACGCATTAACCTCGAGAGAACAAATGAAAGCATTATAAAGCTACACAGCAGCCTTGCGGCTAAGCTTACTGCGTAAAACAGAAAGCTGTAATAGAAATCTGCTGAAAGGCCTACTTTACTTATAGGCATTTAAATAAAAACAAAGCCCCAGCAGATTAGGATGGAACCGAAATACAGATACTGGCCATAATAAGCTCACGATATAAAAATAGCTTTCACAACGAGACTGTTCTCAGCCTCAAAGAGGACAGAAAAGAATTCAGAAGACACATTATACTGTTCTCTTCTGTAGCCAAATGTTATGGTTTATAAACATTTTTCAGTACATCTGGAAAAATCCACAGAAGCCCCTGACTTCAGGCAAATCACCGTCCCTCCTTGTGCTGCAAGGTAAGTGCAAGGGGCACAGTCCAAAATCCACTGATACCGCACTAATCACCCACATCAGCTACAAATCACTGACTTGACTTACCGGCAAAACAAAAGGGAGCAAAGAAAAGGTATAGGCAGCAGTTCGTAATTGCAGTGGAAATACATGGTGGCTCCAACCTGGATATTATTTAGCAGAAACCTTACTGAGTAAGTGGATGGTATTAAGAAAGGGCTCTGGTTCCGATCCAGCAAAGCACTTAAACACAGGCTGGAGGTCAGCAGAACCAGCTACATGCTTACACTTAGGAACACCAACATAATACCAATATACAGCCACACTGTAATTGGTGCTGGGAAAATGTCAAAAGATGTTTCCATTGAAAAAAACTCTTACATTATTCTCAGAACCTTTCTAGACCTGCAATTAGATACAGCAACTTGAAAGACTCTTCCCAGGGAAAATCCCCCCCTACACTTTCATGTGGGTCAAAAGTGCTATTGCTATTGTTGATTTTGACTGGGCTGGCTGACAATTTTCTGTCATGCCTCTTTTTCAGTCGAAGATTTGAATTTTGTTTAAATAAAAAATTTCATGGCTGTTACTTGCTTTCTGGCACATGTCCATGCTTATATTTAAATCCCCCCTTCTCCCAACTCCACTATTTTGGTTTGGAAACGTGCTGTGGTGCCCTCAGGAGAGCTTTGGCTCAGTTGTTACTCATATTCCTCTTCTCCTTCATGGGATGGATCATTGACTGCATCATGTGTTCACTTTCACAAGGCTCTGATAAATCTCTTGTACTCAGTACTGCTCCTCATCAGCTTTATTTATTAAGTACTGCCCTTCAAATGAACATGTTGTACTTAATGTTGGGAGAAATTACCAGTGGAATATGTACTATTTTATATAAGGGATACATTGATATGTTTTATACCCATATGGTCTCAAGCATTGCATAAAATTTCAGCAAGGCTACTGAAAGACAAATCTGGAATCTGAATGTATTTTCATTTAAGAACTGAGATACCTGAGAGCTTGTTACCGACCATTAATCTAAACATTTCTTTATGTGATGGGTTGTTTCAGTTCTGAAAGTTCTGATGTTAAGGTTCCTTCACCTGGGAAGAACTGAGATTTCCTGCTGAACGTGAAATACAAGCAGCAAATTTGGGGTTTTCAAAATATTTATTCTTGTGGTTGTCTGATGTAGTAAGGACAGTTAATACCAAGTTAATGGATATTTTATGGCAAAGTTATTATTGTAACTCTAGCAGACTTGCAATGTTTTCAAACAGTCCTCTTCTGCGTGCTTCAAACACAAAACATGCCAAAACGTACAAGCTAGGAAGAGGTATACTTGGAAAGAAAACTGGAGGGACTGAAGGGCTTTGAAAGACTGACAGAGGATTAGAAACACAAAGATTGTATAACTTGGCCAATGCATATATACAGTACACTTATCATAATACTGCTTGTGTTCAAATTATATTTGGATGTCTTCATTTTGGTCATTTTCTGAATTCCAACCATTCAAACTCAAGATCAGTACCTTAAGAACAGCTACCTATAATCTTTAATGTAGCATCACTGCTGAATTTCATTTTGAAAAAGTAGTGATAAACATATCTTCTGTGTGCCCGATGATGGACACTTTCCGTTTCCAGTGTGTATGCAGAATCACAGTAAACCATCAACCAGCCCAGGGAAGCCTAGCCATTTCTAATGAGTTATAATTCTTCTTATTTCTGCAGCTGAAACAACTGCTACTCAACAGTCTTTCAAAATATCTTCAGGGGTTTATCCTTTACCTCTTTGAGATCTTGTAATCTTGCCAAATTTATCAGAACACTAGATCGTTCCAGCAGAGAGTTACAGTGATACCAAGGTGGTTTCAGTTTGGGGCAACTCATGTTTGGTTTTGGAAGTCACCTTTTTTTCCTGCTGATTCTTCAGCAGTTCTCTTGAGTCATTTTGTTGCCGGCATTCACACTTGAGCTGGGAATTCAATATACGTGCTTGGTGTTGTCCATAATAAATTCATTAAACAGCGAAGTGATTTGTCTGCTGTCTGGGGTGTTTGCAGACAGCAAAACCAGAGCGAGCCATAAAACAACGCTGGCATGCCCTTCAGTAACACTGCTACCTACAAAGGCAGAAGTTATGGTAGGACCAAGCCAAGAACCCCCATGCACATGCACCCACTACAACTGGCACTGCCTCTGCAGTACTCACCAGCTTCCCGGTTCGCACTGTGACTTGTTGGCTTGGGCGGTGGGAGAGGAGGCTGCTTAGCAGGAGCCTTTCCCTTTTTTTTAGCATGAGGTGCTTCGTTACTCTTATGGCTGCTGGTGGTGGTGGAAGCGGCACTAGCATTTTTTGGTGGTAGCAGAGCTTTTTTAGGTTTAGGCTTAGGCTTGGGTGGTGGTGGTGGAGCATGGGATGCCGGTGTTTCTGGGCAGTGATCAGTAGTGCTCTCTATAGATAAGAAAGTGAACAGAAGCCAACTGACACAGACATACGCCACGTACATTCAATGGAAAGCCTGACAACAATGACTACTTTTTGCTGCTTGAGCTTTTGGGAATCAGGCGAGACTTCATCTTGGAGCCAGAGAATCATAGAATGGTTAGAGTTGGAAGGGACCTTAAAGATCATCCAGTTCCAACCCCCCTGCCATGGGCAGGGACACCTCCCACTGTAGCAGGTTGCTCAAAGCCCCATCCAGCCTGGCCTTGAACACCTCCAGGGATGGGGCATCCACAACTTCTCTGGGCAATCTGTTAAAGTGTCTTCTCTGGAAGATGCTCAATAAGAGAACCATCTTCTCTGCCTCTTATTGAAGTATCATCTCAATTCAAGTCCTTCTCATGAAAGTTTTTTACCCAGCACTTCTCTCAGTCTCATCTATTCTTGACCTCCAAGGGTCATCCCTAACGTTCAGTATCCCCAACTCGACTGCTGGCTGCAAACTAAACAAGGGAAAGGCCATTTACTCCTCTAACAAATTCCCTCGGCTTCTTTCCAGCCCTCTGAAATCAACAGGCTATAAAACTCAGATTCATGTGAATCTGAATATGAGCAGGGCCATTCTCTCAGCCACGGGTTCAAATATAACTATGCAGCTGAATTTTTTCCCTGAATTTTTCTCCTGAGCTGCTTGCTCATAGCAACTTTATTTTGGGTATCTTCCCCAGGGTATTTCTACTCTTCAGAAAAGAGATGAAGCTGAATCAGAGAGGATATCATTCGCCATGGGAATGCTCTCCTCTTCTGCAACCTCTTTGGGTTCTGTTACAAGACTGCACTTCGGAGTATCAGCAGTTCCTTAGTCAACAGGCATCTGGAGGGGATCTACATTGTGCCATGCAATAGGAATGGCTCTGTAGAGTGAAAGAGGCAGCAGTGAGGACCCAAATGACCACAATGTGTATTTCAGGAGACTTGGCTTTAGACTAGCTTCAGGCTAGTGCTGTACATTGTATGCCCAGTCGCGGTGGGAGCCCAAGCTCCTGAACGCATCTTTTGGCTTAGCTTCATCCAAAAAAAAAAAAACCCCGGCTTGTGTGCTCTGCACACCAAAGAAGGGTAAGTGGGGATGACTAGGAAATTCACTTCAAAAGTGCATGCTAAATGCCATTTGTAATTGTAATTTAGGTTAGCCATCTACAGTCAACATAAAATTTTGCAACATAATCACTATGACTGTAAGGCTAGCTGTTCTGAGATGGGAACAGCTGAACTTCTCACAGGGGAATCTTTATCTTTTCAATTTCCAGTTCTGTGCCCACTTGGTCTGACGATAGCCTTCCCAAACCTTCCAGAAAAAGGGTATTATAAAAGCAAGAGCATACCTTCACAATCATGTGGGCTTTATTTGCATCTTACTAAAAACTACAATAGTTGGGGAAGAAAGGACCCAAACAAATATTGTAAGGACTCCTAACAGCCTCTTATGACTTGAGAGGAAACCAATTAATTTGTATTTAAGACTCTTCACTGAGGCTTAAAGAGTATGTTCCTATTTCAGTCGCACTCTTATACATATTAAATGGCTGTTCCTTGATCTCCTGTATGTTCCTTGCTCTCTTCCTTCCCATATAAATGATTCCCAAGAGATAAGCAGCACCTTTTCACTTTAGGATTAGTAGATGAAAAACAAATAATGTGTTGGACAACAGTTACATTCTTCATCTTGGCAACAAAGCCTTTTCAACCTCTAGCTTAAGGCTTGTTAACATGAATCTAATGCATCACCTGCAATTATTAAAAGCAACATGCACACATATACCTCCTGAAGAACTGAAGAAATTAATATTAACTGTCCAGTGTCTTCCCCCTTTATTTCCAGCCCATTATAGACCAATATGTTTTTGCTAATGTTTTGCAGAAAACATTGTATAGCAACCTTTTACAGCTTTCAAACATATTCTTTTAAGCACAGATTCTTGTATGGCCTCTTACTTTTCAAAAAAACCCAAAACTTTGCACCAGAGAAAGACTTTGGAAGAAGAGAGAAATATACATATTTGTTACATTTTGCTCTTCTCTTTTATAGCAAAAAGCACCTCCTTGTGAAATTCTACCTACCTTCATTCAAAGTTGAAAAACTGATATAAATCTGAAAAAGCAGGACATTTAAAAATTTTAATTCCATTCACTACAAACATGGCAAGAGAAGATTTGTATATTTTAAAGATATTGAAGAACATGATGATCAGAAAGAATTTTAAGTGTAAACAATTCTTTGATATACCTTTTACTTATGGGTCCAGCATGCTAGAATTTTATTTACTAATAAGAAAGAATTTAAAACTTGTGTCCTTATACACCATTACTGTATTTTGTTTCCAGTCATATTAGCAGAGAAAATATTAAAAAGAGATGATAACCTAGTAAAAAGAAATATACCATTCACCATATTCTGAAGTAATACAGAGCAATTATTTAGAATGTCAGTCAAGCTACATTAAACTATATAACTGATTAAATCATGTGTATTAGACTTTATCTTCTGATTCAGGAAAAAATACAAAATATAAGGCTAAAGCTTTTCTTAATTTCAATTAAACACATCTTAATAACCAACACATAACTTTCAGATTTTGTTTAGAGAAATATCTAAAACCTATAAAAGAAAAACAAAATTGGAACAGTTAATTCATATCAAGCTTCTTGCTTGCAGACTTCAGTTGTGATTAAAACCGGCAATTTATATAACATTAATTTTAACCAAAATACCCTACCATCACTAGGATACCATCTTTATCCAGGACAGCTCTTTCCATACTGTTGTGTACATCACATCAAAGACTGGCAGGCTCTTTCTGCACAGCAGCATCCTATCTGCTCAGACAGATACAGCTCTCATCAAGCCTTGACTGCCCCTTGATTAACGTACATGCCCTTTTCTTGGCCTTGACCAATGGATCTTCCTTTTGCTCATAGCCATGAGGAAACCTGTGGCAAAGACAATTGCCTTTGACCGTATCATCCCTCTTGGCATCTCATTAGCTTTGCTGTTTTTATCTTTGTTATCTTCATCTTTTTTATCTCAGATTACAAACTTGACTGCCCTCAGCGTAGTCTGATCTTGCCCAAACTATTGTTTCTCATTTACTCTTGAGATGCAGATTTCCAGTTCCTACCTGCCCAGTCCATTATACCAGCTTTTGCCAGTGACAAGTTAAGTTTCAAAGTAGATGCTTTTCATTGCTTTTGCTCTGCTGCCCCTCAGGCTTTGTGAACATTTACTGACCATCCTCCCTCAAATTTCCCTCTGCTGTGATGCCAAAGCTGACAACTTTCAGGCTGTCAGCATTGTGCTTGTTACCCTGGTCTGGTCCCCTCTTGTTTTTCAGTGCTTAACCACAGCATCCTCTCTTTTTCTGCAAGCCCATTGGAACTTTTTTGTGTTTTTCTGCATTCATGTAAGAGACTACAATAAATTGCTGGTATATATGTAAGTACTGTAGTAATGCAAATAAATAACAATGGCAACGGTGGCTTGACCCTAAACAGTGACAGGGATGGACTGATGTCTGCAAATGGCTCGAGATACAATTATGTTGTAATTGTACCACCCTAACGTGATTATGCTTGAATACGGACTCTTGGTCTTCATGCCCTGCTCTTTTTTCCCCCCATTTTTTGCCAAAACAAGGAGGCATCTAAATTACTTCAGATCCATCTATTTGTTCAAGCCAACCCCCCAGGTACCTCAGTACCACCTGCAATGTATTTTTATTGCTGTTGTTTTTTCTTAATATAGACATCTGTTCATCACGAACTGACCTTTTAACAAAAGGTCTCCAAAAGACCATCAGATAGGAATATCTTTTATTCACTGCTGCCTTGATCGAGACATCTGCTGTAAAAGCAATGTGCCTATAAATTACTCTTTAAATAGGAAAGCAAAGCAAATGTTAATGTCTCATTAAGCATTTGGATCAATAACATGTTTATGTTTAGAATAAATTTTCCGAAGGCCAGATTTTCAAGAAAGCTCATTTTGAGACCAGATTTTCTTCTTCACAACAACTGCAATTGGGGCCAGACTCTTAAGAAAGCTGTGTTCTCATGTAAATGCCTAAATCATGGTCAGGGTTACAAAGTACTCGGTATACAACAGCTCTTGTGGGAACTCATCAAGTCCCAAAGACGTTCAGAGAGATGCCAGTGTACCATATGCACTGGAAAATTGGATGCCTTACTTTGGGAGCTAAATGTGGGACCTTTTGCAAATTCTGGACCAAATGGGCCTATGAAAACCCTGGGAATAGGTTCAGAAGCCATACATGACTGGGCTGAATAATACAAGAATTTTTTCTTTACTTTTGTGAAATTCTAAGGAGCTGAAGGCCAAAGCTTTTCTACCCCAGGATTTTGTCATACAGTACTGGTATTTTTGTTGCTGCAGCTAGAGCAGTGACACGAAGTTAGCTCACAGAAAACCAGTAGTGCTGCAGCACAACCATATAATAACCATAAATAACCATATATTTATCAACTGTAAAGCACCCTTCTCCTGGAAGATGAGCACAACTCAGTGGAGTATCACTAAGTAAAATGGAAGTTGGAAATAAAAGTATAATTTGTTGCCTTTTGCAGGATGATTCCCTGCTAAATGAAACTCAGTCAGAGTTTTTAAGAATCGTGAGTTTCCTTTCCAACCTATGCAGAGAGCTGTGGTTTGATTAATCAAAACCCAGAAGCTGTCATTCAGAAACACGGGACACAGCAAGACAAGGTGTCTTTTGTCTTGTTTTTTGACCCATTGACTGTCCTGATGCAGGTGGTCAACTCACACAAATCCTGTCATAAACTTCAGATGTAACCAGCTCCATTTTTTGGTCCTGCTATTGCTACTAAAATTCCGTTCAAGAAAAGACCCATTCTAATTGTTAGAAAGCTTCCTTTAATTTCCAGGCTAAATGTATTTCGAGCCACTGTTTATTCCTTTCTACTTGTGCCAGCATTGTCCTTCAGCCATGCTCTCTCCTGGCTATATGCCAACTTGTTACAATCATCAAACGCACTCAGGCTCCGCTTTGCCAGGCTGAACAAGAACACAGCTGTCTCACGATGCTTTTAGCATCTCTCTCTGCGATTCTGAATTCATCTTTCTTGAAGATGGATAAGCAGATCTGTACCTCTCCAGATTTTAGCTACTCTTCAATAGCACCATGTGCAAGAGGTCTCGTACCAGAGACAGCGTAGACAACAGGAGAGGGGAGAAAGGGACAGGCGTAACACCTGACCTAAAGCAACTACCTTCAGGTATTTTGCATTGATTCCAAGATAAAAAAGGGGAAAAAACCCACTGACTGGCATTTTACATTGCTAACTGCCCAACTTTTGTGTAAAAAGCTGTTATGTTTTAATAATACTTAAAACACCTAAAACATCTCCACTGTCAGCTGCGTACTTTTACCATTTCTTGGTCTATGGGAGATTTGGAAAGTGAAAGGTGTGTAGGCTTCCACATTCCCTTTTACTTTCTGTATAGAGATGCTCAAATAACTCAATGGTTAGCTCATTACAATGACATCTAAGATCTTTCTGGAGCCACATTAGGATATCTTTCCTATAAAAGAAAAGCTTTACAAAACAGATTTCCTCTGCCACTCAACTTTTGTGGGTGAAGCCTCTCACGTCAGCCTACTGGCACGAGCCAGCCTGGCTGGGTTAGTGGACAGACTCTGCCCAAATACAGCTTTATCTGTAGGGTAGCTTTCCTTTTAAGAAGATTTGGATTCAGCCTCATTTACATAGTTCAGGTGATGAATCGAAGATATACTATTCTTAGAAGAACTGGTTTTAGCCAGCAGCAAGTAACTCAGCTGAAGTGAGAGATTCTTTGGGAGTCAAGCAAAAAAAACCCAACCAACAAAGTAACCCTTTTTTGTATGGTGCTCATAACGGTGATCTACAGAGCTCAGGAGTGCAGGGAGCCAGCTAGACACACAAGAGGGAAGAAAGTCTGCCTTGTCTCTCACAGTGAGTGGTTTGCAGCTTCAGGCTTCTGAGAGAAAGCAGGCTCTTGTCTGAGTCCCTGGAAGATGAGGGTCACTATCTTAAATTCAACAGGTTTTGTTCCACTTTGTGGAAATAAAGTGAAGGCCTCTGAGAAGAGGAACCTAGAAAATTTGACTTCGAAGAATGTGCCTTGGTAGGCAAACTAAAGCGTCGGTCAGGAAAAATGCATGCTCATAAGACCAGAGCTTTGTGCCTCCAACCTTCTTTCTTTTTTTTATTGTTACCCATGAGAAAAAGAAAATATTAAATTTAATGGCAGAGCAGACAAAGCATAGAGGAAAGAACCACTGAACCCAACATACTAAGGCCTGCAACCTTTTCCAGCTCTCACGTTAGAGTTATCCTGGGGGCGGGGAACATTATGCGCGTGTATCCTATGAATTGATTTGGAAACAGGACTACAAATTGTTTCTTTTACCGAAGGATATGAGAAAACTTGAGAGGATCAGTCTTCTATAAATATTTCAGAAGCTTATGTTCCATGTCACCCACAACATCCACAGCAGAGTTCTGCCATCCTGCAATGCAATTATCAGAGCAGCATCTAACACACCTGACTGACGGGACGCAAAATGAAAGTTATTCCTTTTTTTCCAGGCAGTAATGGTTCCAGCTATGGTTACTTCTTCAAGCCCAAACTAACAATGAAATAGTATCTACCAGAAGTATCTACCAGAGTCATGAAAAGATTTAGCTTGATAGGATAAAAATGAGTAAACTCTAAGTTTAAAAACTGAACTCTGATACAAATTCTGGGTTCTCTGGTACATCTGTGTGCCACAGACATCCTGGGAGGATGGAAAGGAGAAAAGCCGCTCTGATACAGTACCAGGAGGTTTTACCAAGTGCAGCATGCATGCTGCATCACCATGCTATGTCTCTTTACCTAGAGAGGCAAACAGCAACAAATTTGACACCTATTCTACTGATGTGGCTTTTGGTCTCCTCCAACACTGCCACAGGGGGCAGGAGGCAGAGAGGCTCCTTGGATCCCCTTTGTGATGCTCATATCCCACCTCAGGACCTGGAGTGATGGGTTCTGCTGGGGCTACTGCAGACAAGCACCACAAGTCAACAGCTCTGGCACGATGGAAGAGTCTGATCTGCTGCCCAGACAACCCAGGTGTGCTTTGACATGCTGCCCATCCACTCTGCTCTCTATCCCTCCCAGGATTCTCACAGCTTAGATCTCTGTCTTCTGCAAAAGATAGTAGTGACTTCTCTTAGTCAAAATAAAAGAATTCAGAACTCAACTCAGTACAAACATAATGTGGAAAAATGATTTTGGAAAAAGATTTCTCTGATTTCTCATCTGCAAAGCTTTATCCATCAATTACCTGTTTTATGTAAAACTGTCACCAGCTTCTTATTATCCTGCCATAAAGGAGAAATTTCCTTTTAAACACCCTGCCTGGATGACTGACATCGCATCATTACTACAAACAGTAACAGCTACACTATTAAATTGCCAAAGGGAATCTTTTCACCAAATACGAAAGGCACCTGGGAGCTGCCTGGCAGCAGAGGGGTCCATGGTTTATGGAGCTGCCTGGCAGCACAGGGAACAGCTTTCAGGGGTTGTCGTCTTCACTCATCTCTGCTTAACTCATTTTTATATTGCATGGCTGAGCCTATTATTTGTCCTGTTGATTCTGTGCTTCTGTGGCTCACAGAAACAACTTTCTTCCTTTAACTTCTTTTAACTCCTAACATATTCCACATTTTACCGAGCATTGCTGCCAGCTCTCACCCAATTATCACAATGTCTCTGTATCCCTTGTTCTTTTTAAGCTTCCAGCTCCAGTAGTCATCATCATGTTTACATGAGAAAGCCATGTGCAAGACCCACTTGAACAAGAGAGCAAGTAAAGGCCACCACTATTTCATAGAAGCGTTTTAAAATAACCTCATCATTTTCAGGGGCTGAGATGCATTTTTTGGGACATTTTGATTCAGCCGGAGTTGGAACTGCAGCTCACTGTGCTACTGAACAGCAGGAATTAACCCTGTCTTTGGACCTTATAAACATGGAAAGTGTATAAAACTTCCTCCAAGATTTACACTTCAGGGTTCATGACTAAAAAGCCTGACTTCAGCCTCAGCAAATCATAGAATCATAGAATCATCTGGGCCGGAAGGGACCTCCAAAGGCCATCTAGTCCGGCCCCCCTGCAGTCACAGGG
>JAOTQQ010000023.1:56738428-56776699 GCA_026546715.1 Gallinago undulata
CCGGCCTTTGTGAACAGACTCTCCCCAGCTTTCCTGTAGGCCCCTCTCAGGTACTGGAAGGCCGCTATTAGATCTCCTTGCATCCATTACTGCCAATTATCCAGCTAGTATTCATTCCACCTGTCTCCATTCTCACGTCGGAGGGCTGTGACCTGATATACCAGCACTTTTATGGTCTGAGCAGAAGACAGTATGAAGTAGGTACTCCTGCTTCAGATCTGGTTTTGATGCTCTGTGAGCATCAGCAAACCTCCACTCTGTGGTTGTTAATTCCTCCCTCTGCCAGCGTGGGTGGGTGTAACACGTACCTGTTGCATCTGCCACTAAAGATCACTGAGGAGATGCATCCGTGAGATGCAGAGGGCCTTACTCCTCCACTGAATTCAACAGACTGGCTCACCTTCTTGCTTAATGTGCTACAAAGTAAAGAATACCTTAAGTGTATTCACAATGATTATCCAGTGAGTGGTACTGGATTTGCACTGTGTAACGCCATTACTGATGGGTGGAATTGATTCTTAACACCTTTTTTTTTTTAGGCAGACTATTCCTCTGCAATAAATTTACCTTCTTCCTTTCCAGGGGACTCAAGATGTTTATCTGCAGAAGAACTTGATGATTGATGTAAGAGAAAAGTAAACTCGAAGTGTTTTGCATCTTCTGTATGATCATATTGTCATTCTATGAAGCCTAGAATACAAATTTGCTCATTTTTTTTCCTTCTCCCTCCTCCCTATATACTTCATCTTCTGAGAGGGACTGGAGTGACAGCTATAGATTCTTCTGCGCTGAGTCTCCTCCTGTACAACAATCATTTTTAATTTCTGCCTGTAAGGTCACACAATATACAGAGAGTGCAGAGCATAATAACATGCTTGAAATAGATATTGAACCTTTCCTGCTTCACTGGAACTCTACATTCTGCAAAGTCATCTGGAGGAGATTTCAACATAGTTAGAAATGTGTATTTCTAAAAAAACCTTGTACCTTAGGAAAAACTCCAAGACCTGACAGTTCCAAAAGGCTGTATTTAGGGATGCATAAAATAATAAGTGGTCTGATCTAACCCCAAAGTTAACCTGAACCGTTTTAAAGAAGTTTTCCATGGCTTCTATAACTCTTTTCCCCTGACCCAATACACATCTGGTTCTAGTTGGCACCAAAAGATAGACCTATTTAAATGTCATGAAAAAGGCTAATCTTGTATTTCTCTCTTGTTGGGAGACAGGAAGTACTAGAAATCTCATAAGGCAGTTCTCCTTGGACATCCAGCCACTTTTTATATATTCAAATGATTTACATAGCTCAGAGAAGAACTCAAATTTTTGTATTAGCCAGAGTGACCTTCTCAACCTCCAGAGGCTCATTCATCACTAGGTAGAGGTTACTAGAAGACACTGGAAAGGCTGCTCAGTCTAACAGCCAGCCATGAAGTTCTTGATCTTTTGTATCCTTGCTCTTTCCTTTAGGAAAATCCAGTAAATGGAACAGTATTTAAGAACACTTTTTGACAGAGAAGAGAAGTGGTGGATTACTCAAGGGGCTAGAGAAAGAAAATAAAACTGGTCCAAATCTTGTGATTCCACATTAATCTTTGCTTTTTTCATAGTCAAGCTTTTGTTACCAAGGTAGATCTGTATAAACGTAACAAATTTAATATGGACCTTGTTGGACTGCTAAATATTTACTGCAATTCACCTACAGAAAACCCTACGGTAATAAAGTAAATTTTCCATAAATGACCTCAATTTGGTTTGCGGTAGTGATATAGCCCCTTGAATGTTTCTGAAGAGCTGTACTGCACATGTTTAAGATCTAATGAAAACCAATAAGAATGACTTGCTGAAGTTACTTTCAGAATGATACACGGTTTTTAAGTGGATGAAACACTTTGGAATTTTCAGGCCATGAGCCACTTCTACAATGGTATTGAGAGGTGACGCGTATGCACTTGGTGACTTCTTTCACAAAAGGAAAACCTAAAACCAAAGCTTGCCTGTGGTTACAAGAAAAGAAAAATTACAAGGTTTGAACGTAGAAACCAAACATCCCTGCACGCATTTTCATGCTCAGACCATGCTTCTTTTTATGACTTTATTATATCCACAGTAAAAGGCGTGCCTACCAGTGACGAAATACTGGTGTTTCACAAGTCTTATCTTCTCGGCAGGTTCTGCTGACATCCTTGTGGCAGAACAGAACTCACAGGATGTATCAGTGCTAATGGAAGAACATGTTAGTATTTTAAGCAGGCAAGAAACAATTTGTGAAGAATGTGTTCATTTACCTTTTTGATCTTCTTTTTTTCCTTCCAAATCTGATGCTTTCTCTGATAAAGTACCATTATCTCCACTGGCTTTTACCACATTTTCTTCCTGTATGGTTTCTTCACCAACAGCTATGGTGTGTCCATTTGAAGTTTCAAAATTTACTGTTACATCACCGTCTGAAATGAAAATTAAAAAGCTATTGTTGAGTTTAACTGTTTTCTTAGCATCTACTGACAACACACAGCATCCCTCTGCTTTCAAGTCTCCATGGAAGCAAACCAGAAAGACTTACTGAAATGTGAAAAATACCAGGCTGCAGATCTGCTCTGAAAAGTTAACGCTGTAAAGGAACTCCGTAGGCTTCCATGCAGTTTTGTGTGGACCACTCTGCAGCAGTGGGCCTGGTTTTCAGGTCCAGGCTTTTGTCTGTACACATTTGCATCCTGTTCTCTTCCTCCCTGCATCTTGGTTTACACAGCAAAGAAATGTGTCCATGGACCACAGCGGAGCTGCAACATCTTCCAACAGGCCCCAAATCTGGACAATTGTGGGGCAGAGTTGCAGGACCATTGTGGGGTATCCCAGTAGGTAGATCAGTGAGGAATTCAGTCAAAAGTTCTCAGAATATACGTGTGCCCAGTTAATGAATAAAATAGGTCATGAAGTCATCTAGTCTTAAGAACCAAGGTGAGATCTTCTATGTCACATACCATACCGTTATTGAATTCTGCAAGTCAAATTTTTTTCCAGCTCTAATGATAATTCACTCACTTACCCAGGCTGCCTCAGCTATGAGGGTTTTTTGCCTCTATATTCCTGAAAAACGCTACATACCCTTGCCAGCTCAACGGCTTGCTCTCTTCCCTTATTTATCAATGTCTGTTCTCTGTTCCATGCATTTTAAAATTGCTGCTGATTTTCTTCTCTGGTCACTTCTAAAGCTTGTTATCCTTAGGTTGCTCACACCCCACTTGCAGTTCACATAGATGATTGCTTTCCTTCTGCAGGATTCTCTTGTTGTCCATTTAAAAATTATGCAAATCTACCTGGCGTCTCATCCTGTTCCTCCCGTTGTTTCTTCATTAATTGTGATAATTCCGCTCTCTTCTTCTCCTCCTCTTCCTTGCTGTATGCTGTCAGACGTGGATGTTTGGCAGTTCCCTGGTTTTAACCTAATTATGCAGCCTCTCTCCTACCCCCTTGGGCTGCTCCGTGGGCTAAGCTGATGGTTCCATTCTCACCCACACACAAACTTCAACTCGATGTGTAAAATCTCAGTTCTGTCCTCTTTACCTTGTCTCATTCACTATAGCTGACAGCTGCACAAGGCTTCCTTCTTACCTTACCATGACATTCAGGTTCTTCATCTCCTTTCTTCCAGACGTTCATAGATCCATTGTTTCTTCTTTGCCTCCACATGTGGCACCCCCACCTCTTACCCTTGTCATGGTTCTGCAAACACCTGCTGCCTCCAAGGGACACTTGCCACCTTCCACTTCTTTCTTCTTCATCCCATGTAAAAAACTGTCACTTCTTCACAATTCTCACCTCTCACGATTCAAGACTCTGAGTAATTTCCCCATGTAGCTTTCATCTCCATAGTCATTCCTTCTAACTGCCTTCACACAGATCAGCCACCGTCTTTTCTGTACCTCCTTTTTTAGCACCTTCAGACCAATCCTGTACTCTTTCAAACTGCTCCTTAAAATCGACAACTTCATCAGACGGGAAGCAACACGGACCAGATTGATGGCCTTCTTAAGATGGGAGGAAGGGGAGAAAATCGTTCATCCTTACATCCTTTTCTCACTTGGCTCAATCTCTGTGAGGGATCCAAAGTCCCACCCCCTTTTAAGAGCACAATAGAGGGTCAAGGACACCGATGACCAAAGCATACACACTTTTAGCAGAAATTATAGCATTTATGTTCAGACTGTTTGTAACCAACCTGAAATGTTAACACATCTCATTAACCGTCCCAGGAGTATAAATGCAATTTACAACCATCAATGGACAAACTCACACAGCTCCCCAGTAAAGCATATAGCAAAAAAATATGTAACAAATTCACAGAGGGACAAAGTGAGGTATGGAGAGTTTGCATTTCTTGTTTTAAGTCAAAGACAGTGGCAGAGACAAGTTGAGAAGCCAGCTATGCTGAATGCCATAGCTTGGTAATTAGCAAAACAATGTAAAGACAAGTGATGCCACATGTCGACAAACAAGCCCTTTACTTCTAAATATCAATGTGTACGATACTAACCATACACATTGATACTTTCATGATTCTTCAGCTCAGGCACAGTAACACAATTTCTAGAAGAAAAATATTTTTGGAAATACTGGGGTTCTTAGACTCCTTGATAAAATGGTTTAATTTTAAGCTACAGAAAACTATTTTACTCACTTGACTTTTATTTCATCTAGATTTATAGAAGACCAAGAATATTAGAAAAATACCACTAAAAACATAACCAGAAGAAGCACAGAGGTGTGTGGTTTACTCAGGCTTGTTGAAACACAAGTTCTGATTAATACCAGTCACTAAACCTTACAGCCTTTTGAAACGTGTCTTCCCCACAGTTTTATGTTTGTGCCATTTGTGAATATGGTCTGTGTGACAGCGGTGGGATTTGTACAATCCCAGCACTGGTACTTTTTGACACCTGAAATGGATGCTATTGATATGCTTGGGGGTCAACCAAACTTTCTCATGTTGTACTCCAGTTGCTTTAGACAGCAGACCTTGATTCAAAAAAGAAGATTAATCACTAACTCTCAAAAATTCTGCAAACAGTAAGAATGAACCACAGGAGTCACATGATTTACAGGAGGCATCAAAATATTTCAGGATAGGACCTGAAATCAGATGGTGCATCTACGGCAGGAACAGTTACAACTCCAACCCCAGTTTTTTGTCAACTAGCCCGAAGTACCTCTCTCTCACACATCAGCTTTGTCTCCTCATACCTATTTATACCACCTGGAAACAATGCAATAGCGGCTTTACCATCCATGTTTAGCACTTAGGAGCTAAGTTCTAGGTAACGTGTTATCACCTTGCTCGGGCATTTCCTTCAGCACTCCCCTTCTTATCAGCTCCTCTCTGCTTTGTCTTGTCGAAATCTTCCTTTCCAACACTAAAGAAAAAGCACAGTTAAGAACAGATTTATTCTTATACTGCTGATGTTTGTGAAAAATGTAGGAAGAGATTATTACTTTTTAAAGAAACCCTGAGAAATCTTGTTTCCTCTGATTCCGCGGGAGCAGTAGTCTGGGTTTTCACGGACTCTTTCTGAAAATATTCTCCCACAACTTCAGGCACGGAATGGGGGATTCATCTGACCCAAAGCCTTCAGCTGAGCCAGGCTCCATAATGTTTCCTTTACAGTCAGTGGAAAAAAGCACTTTCAGAGTGAAACTGAACTCATCCTAGCATAGGCATTTAGTATGCAAAAGCACCTATTTACCACCACCCCATTGACTGGGGTGAGTAGCTCAGCTGGAGATACCTCCATCTGCTTTGCAAATGCCTTTGAGTTGGGAGAGACAAATCCTGCTCAGAGTAAGAAACTCACAAGGTAGCCTTTATGACATACAAACTGTTTTAAAGGAAGAAAAATAACCTTAAACAGAAGCTAGAAAGTTCTGTTCTTAAAGGGAACAACATCTTCATCCAGGCTGGTTGGCTTTCATGGAAAAAAAAGCAGCATCCTTTTTTAGGTTAAAAAAAGAAGCAGCATATAACACACGAAAAAAAGACTGTGACATTAAACATTTTAATTATTGTGTTTATTTCCCATGGGAAAAATGCTAAATAGTTTCACAGGGAAAAGCATGTACAGATGGCAAAATAGAATAACTCCCCACCGCACCCCACCACCAAACCTATACAGTTTTGGTCAGTGATCTGGGAGGCCATTGTAATGATCCACATGGTCCATAAAATGCGAGCATCACTTGTAAAAGCCTGTCTTCACTGTTAGGAAAAGTTCATCTCCCATCCTGATGCTGTTTACATCTGGACATCAAACCCCAAGCGACGGTCGGAGCTCAATCTGAGGGCAAAGCTTCAGCCGTGCTGGACTTCATCCTATTAATGCTACGGGATAGGGTTATTTATCTCATCAACTAATTTAAACACTCTGGTAATCCGATTACTCTCTAGGGCCAGTCTAATTGCTGTATGCAGATTAAATGCTGCAAGAAGTATTGTCAATCTCACTTGCGCCAGCCCAGTTGGAGTGAGCAGCCGTAGGGTGAAGGGATGGCTCCCGTGAAGGTGTGGAGAGACGCACTTTGGTGCTTCTGAGAAATTCACCCTCCAGGCACAGCAGCCGATAAACGCCTCTCCCCGCAGCAGGTAACCCCGGCTGCTGATTTACAACCAGGCTGCCTGAACTCAAGCCGCCCCAAGGCATCCCCCCCTCACAGCTTCCCACTCCCCTTCTCCACCAGGGAAGGGGATGGCTGAACAGAAGATGAAGCAGATTCTGCGCCTCCCAGATTTACAGCACCGGGTTTATTCCTCACCCGGCAAAGTGCGGGCATTCAGCAGATGCTCCAACACGGGATGCATCTCCCTGCCAAGAAACGCAGTGACTCCTGGCAGAAGTGGGGGCCGTAACCATTCTGAGTGGCCCAGCTCAAGCCATCCATGCCTGTGAGATCAACAGCTTGTGGATGCAAACAGTACTGGTGCACGAACACATAAGTTGCTCTGTGTTTATAAGTTTAGATACTTTGGGGGATTTGTCCATTAAAGGTCAAACCTTCACAGCATTCAGATCACATCTGACAATATAAAGGAGGCCGCGAGGGCGGCTGCAGACCCCCTGTGTAAGCCAGCCTCCCTGGGAAGAGCCTGGCAGCCTGAACTGGGATCGGGTGAGACTGCCTTGGGTCCCAATCCTAAATTATTCAGGAGCTCTCCCAATTTTTCCCCATTACTTTTTAAAGGTATATGCCCCGCAACTGTCTCACACACACATTATTAGCATGGCAAACAAAGCACAGCATCGCACCCTATTCTTGCAAAGAGTTTTTCATGTAGGTGAATATATATAGTCTCTTATTATTTCACCTTTACAAATGTAATTTACTTCCCACTATTTTTCCTCTCTGCTTCCTTTTTACCTCTGCTTTCTTGGGGGCAGTGAAATGAGATCATTTCTCATGTATTTATTTGTGGGACTTAATCCACTTGAAAACAAAGATGCTCTTTCCATCAAGTTTAAGAACATTGAACCAGACCCCCCATCAACGTCTCTCTAGTTTTCAGGATTATGTCTTTTTTCAGTTCTACAACATTGAATTTACATATGTATCAAATTAATTATCATGGAAAATGTCAATTGGCATTAAAAGATATTAACTCCTTACACTTTTACTGGAAGACCTCAAAGCATTTTATTAACATTACACAGGTTTCATAACATCTCTTAGGCATAGCTATCTCCATTTCACAGATTAGAAAATTTATGAACAGATAAGAAGCTTAAGCCCCAATCCTTCATCATCTAAAATGATAGCCATGAGTGGTGTTTTTATTTAAACTGATTAAGCTCAGTTAATTCAACTTGAAAAGATAATTTAAAATATTATTTGGCCCATGGAAAGAACATTAGAAATCATACTAGTATTCACCATGAGTATCATAATTTTAATTCCTTCAAAGAAAAAGGCAGAATTTTAATTTAAGTCCAAGTGACCAAAAATATGTCCCCTTGTATAAGAGGAATGAGTAGCCTGTCTACTTATGAACCTGTACTGGGAGCTACGTAGCCAGGGTGGATTCATCATTATAACTTTGACATCATTATTACTACAGACTATACATTTCTCATTTACACAGTATTTTGATTATGGCAGCCCAATTGCACTGAGCTTTAAGAGTCTCAAACTACTCAGCTGAGCTAATCACATTTGACTGCTGTTATGTTTCAGTAGCCTCTCTTGAAATAAGAGTTAGAAAATCAAGCATTCAGAAGTCAGGAAACGTCTGAATGAAGGCTGATGGGTGCGCAGATGGTACAGCTTTTATTTGCTTGTTATATATTTTACCTCTGCCATCCCTGCCTTGTTTAGGATACAGATTGCACTGTGTTCAATGAATGGTTTCTTTCCTTAAATTTTTAACCTCACCTTTCAACCTGGCCCCCAGACTCCACGTCAGGAAAAACCTAAACCTTCATTTGAAGAGAAAACTCTTGGTTTTCACAAACGTCACCCCAGCAACTGAGTGAACCAAAGATAACATGTTTTTCTCCTTGATGCCCACATAGGATGTGCGAAGATGTTATCATGACTGTATACATAGGATATAGCATAGAATGATTAAGTCACATTATCAAACATGCTGACATTTGTTAAGTGTTCAATTTGAGGTACCTTTTCAGGAGTGATTTCCTACATTAAAATTGTGATAAATAAGAAAACCAAACAAATAACCCAAAGCATAGGAATTCTAGCTGAAATGCCTACTTATGGTTCAAAATAGCTAAGCAACAGAAGCAAAGCTATGAGCATTGGCCATCTGCTACTGAGATAATGACAGTGACAACTGTAGAAACACCCAAGATTGGTGTCACTGTGTCAGCTCAGAAATGGTTCAGCCTCCTGAGTTCCATACGGGGAGAGGGCTATAGCTTGGTGCTTCCACCACTGTCCCACTTGTCATGCTCTTTCCTCTCACCACCCCTGTCATAACTTCATCATCAGGGTCTTCCTCCTTCACTTGAAGGACTTTAAACTCCTTATCTGTGGTTTCCATGACCTAACTCTCTTCTCCTCCTTCTTCTTACAGTAGAACTTGCCACATTACGCTACTTATTTGCTTCTCCCATAAGCACCCCTTTGTCTCCCTATTCCTGCGTATCATCATTTTTGCAATCTCTGATCTTACAGAGATCCTAGATCTCAGGAGTGGATGACTAGTACTATTCCCGACCAAATATATGATAAATACTGTCAGCCATACCACCATCACGTGGACATCCTTAAGCCGAGTGACCAGCTGATCTTAGTACTACAAATCTTTTCTGTACACAATAATGTGTGTGTATATATATCTGCGAATATATGTATCTTAACATATTTATGATATATACGTATACATACAAAGGTGTGTATATACTGTTTCAACATTAACATCAACACATTGTTTATAACGTTAAGCAGTAATGAAATGGAAATGATTTCTCCACCTATATACATGTACGTATCGAGATTGATAACGCGAACAAGTCAGCCCTGACTGGAAGTGTAGCTGGTTATCAGTCCTGCTGAGGAAGGCTGAGGTGAGGTGTGCTCCACTCCCAGATATCATGCTCCAGCAGACTCAAAAAATCCCAGGTCAAAATCCTTTCCCTACTGCAGTCACAAGCAAAGCTTGCCCTGATTACAGGTGTAACCGTTAGAAAGTGCGTAAATTAATCACATTGTATGCAGCCATCATTTACCTGAGTAAATCTTACTCATCCAAAGGATGCCATGAACATTTGTATTTTTAGCCTGATACAAATCATAGTAACACTAATCATAAGAACAGTTTACCTCAAAAAGCAGTCTCTCCCCCCTGCTAACTCTAAAGCGGCGCTGAGTGATATCCAGCAGCTACAAACCTCAGACAGTCTTCAAACCCATTCTCTGACTCAGAAGGTGCTGTGAGATTCTGGATGTCCTCCAGTCTCTAGTTTTGCTCTTCTGAGTGAAGCTTGAGAGAATTCTGATTTTTAATTTCTCTCTGACCTCGCCTTCTGCTCCCTGTCCGCGTGTACTCTTGCAGTGGAGCTTTGAAGAGGCAGCTACTTCATGCCAACACACAAACTGCTGCCTTCTTTTCCTTCACTGCAAAACACTGCAGAGGGGAGAAACCCTTGAGATGATGCCATCTTCTGTTTGTTTTTACTTAATTTTGAAAGCCCTCTAGGCAGAAAGTGTACCACTAGTGCCCAGAGAACAGATTTTCAGAGACATAGCATGGAAAATGTTGCTAAAGGCAAAAAAATTCCATCCATCATTCCCACATCGGCACAAATACTTTCAAATCTAGTCCTCCATCTTTTTTTTTTTAATGTTTGTGGTATTTGCTGTTTATGAACATCTTTCAGTGGCTGGCAAAAGACAGTCACGTGAGATTTTGTCAAAGCGCTGTATGGTGCATGCCCTGGCAAGGCTGCAGCAAGAACCTATTTCAAAAAGCCTATTGAAAACCCAGATAAAGCAATAAAAGCTCTTTCCAACAGCCCACATTCTGTCTGAGAAGAAAACTCTTTCTTCAGCTGCACTTGGATTTATCAAGTTGCAGCCCTGTTAAGAGAACAGGCAATAAACATGACGATCGTTGCCCCGTCCTATGGTCTCAGGCCAGGAAGTGGGCTTCCTGCATGTAAGATGCACGCACGCACACGTACATACCCATCCCCTGGTCTGTAATGTAAATACATCTCTCATTGAGTCACCCGAGGAAGAGGATTTCCCGTAGACAGGATTTCTGTTTTGTATGGATGTTTTTCCCCGTTTCCTTCTCCAGTGAGATAAGCAAGTTTCTTCTGCTGCGTCAGTTAGAATGCAGCAAGGGGCAACTCGCCAAGTAAACGCATCTCCTCAGCCTCCACTGGTCCTGGGTCTGTTTCTTCAAGAAACACAGGGATAACTATTTTTTAATATTTTTCCTCCCCCTGAAACTGCCATCTGAGGCAGGGTGAATGCAATCCAAACCAGTTTTCATTTCAAATTCTAGCCTCACAGGAAGCACATACACGAAAGTAAGTGGTTCCATACCTTCCATACATGGAGTTTAAAGCAAACTAGTATCTTCCTACAGCTCTGGAGCTTCCTGACAGCAAAACAGTCCTCAAGCATGTAAAGATATGCTTTCACTGCAAGCTAGCTTGATTTGCATCGAAAAGCTACAGCTTGTTCATGATGCAGCTGGGGCCAGCACCCTGGCTCCTTCCGGGATGTCTGGGGACACAACCCTTTACAGCTAGTGCTGCAGAACAGTATCACTTATCCCTATTATTCTCTTTATGGAAATGCCTGGGGAGGTCATCTGCATTTTTGGCCAAGACAGAGGAGGAACTGCAGGAGGGCACTGGAAGTCAGCACATAAAATGACTTATTCTGGTCCACTCCTACGAGCATTACTAATACTATTACTGGGCAACCAGCACGAATGAAACACCTACCTGGCCCACAACTGGCTGCTGGCAGAGGATGGAAAGTACAGCCAGACTTGGAAGAAAAAGCTTTGTATGTAGATAGAAGCACAAACAGCCGTAACATCCAAGCAAGACTACGAACCATATTTGCCTTGAAGATGTTCTCCAAATCTTTGCTCTGTAGAGATTAATCAGTACTTACACACATTCTTCTTTCTCAACATAAAAGCTCTGGAAACTGTTCTTGTACCTCGGTCGTACAGCCAAATGCCTCCATTTGTAGGTTACGTCTTGCAGAGTTATAAGGGGTAAAACTCTCATACGAAACTTAGGGGGAAAATTATTTGGGCCTCTTTTATTTATGTCTAGAACTCTTATGATTCATATCATCCAGGTTTACTTTCTTTCCCTCTCCCTAGCTTAGCAAGCCAGTCTTGCTGGCTTTGAGGTGAAAGTCAAGACCTTCAGATATTACAGAACTCAGAATATAATTTTAAGGAAAATAAAAAGCACTAAATATTTTAATAGTTGTCAAAATGCATGTAAACCGGGACATACAAATGCAAGCTGATATATTGAATATATGCAATAATATAAAAGTTATGAAAACCTGAAATTCCCTATGTCACTATGTTTGTATAATTCCACCCAAATAAATTAAATGTTATAGCGTATCAGGATGAATAAGCAGAACTTTATTAAAAATAAAGCATATGTACTCCTTAGAGAGGAAAAAAAAATAAAAATCAATCTACTGAATAATGCAAAAATGTCAAAATTTCCCAAACCTCTTGTATAACATCTTAAGTTTGGTTCACCAAGACAGGCACTGTATTTTGTATATTTACTCTTCACAAACTCTATAGCCACTGAAATACTATAGTCTGTATTATTCAGAGCATTAGAATGGTTTGGGGGGTTTTATTAGCTGTTTTACATTACATTATTAAATACAATAGTGGCCTTTACTGTCTAAGAGCTCGAGTGTGTACTACATGATTATCTAGCAGGATGCTAGCTAAACAATGAAGTAAAAAAAATCAAAGGTTTTTAGAGGCAATTTAAAAGCCTATATAGGAGATGATACTTCTAGATACACAAGATACTTTAAGCACTTAGTCAATCAAGTGTGTCAATTGCTTTTTTGCCACAAAGGACTATAAATGCAGTATTGTAACTGGACATAGAGTGGGGACATCCATTAGTCAACTAAGTGTTACCACCTCCTCCTCCTGCATTGAACTTTTCCCATCCACTACACCATATACAGAGCTGTTTCATTGTGCAGATAATGAACTTCCACTTTTCAATACATAATTATACATAATCATGTATTCAACTGACCAAAAGAGCTCCCACTTATATGATCTATGAACTATACTTATATTTCATTACCTACTCTGTTCTTCTTCTTCTGCCAATTTGTTGCACAAATTCTCCTGACTTTTATGGATTTCTGTTTGCACACTGGTGCTCTCCATGTTCAATAAAAAGATTGATCGGAAAATAAAGCTTTAATTTGGAGAAAAAAGACAAAGAAGGCTATATTACTCTTTTAGTTTCCAGACCTGAAAGTCAGTGCTGCAAAACCACAGCTGACATGAAAAAAAAAAAAATAACCAGGTTGTCTAAATGTTAAGAAGTCATCCAAAAGTGTGGCTCTATTTTTCCTCTCTGCTTCAGAGTGCTTTATTGATAATAATCTAAGTGGTAACCTTTGCTGAAGAGTGAAAACTACTCCTTCTTGCTATGTTTTTCCTGGATTTGTTTTTAGCTGAATGAGGTTTGTGATCTGCTCTTCGCAAAACTGGTGCCAGTACACAGGAGGCAGTGGAAGCACATAGACACAGCTGAGAGAACTGGGATGACAAATTATCACTTGAAAACTAGTTTTGAGGTCATTAAGAGGGACACTGCTTCCCAGTAACTGCTTCTTTCCTAAGAGTAATAAATGCAGCTACACATTGAGAGCACACAGTGGCAACACCAGAGACTCAGAATGTAAAATGTTACACACCTTCTGCTGTAACGTCACTAGGATCTTAGCCCTGACGGCAGAGGTGCATGAACACAGGAAGGTTCAGGGAGAGAGATAAAAATCCTTATTACAAACTACCGTAGCTGTATGGCACCTTAAAAGGATATTTTGTGGCTCAAAGTTTGTCTATTTGTATCTATAGCATAATTTCAAAGCTTGATTTTCATTACAATTTTGAAATTATTTAATGTTTTCTGTCCATTACACCTACTCTTAGGCATCTCCATTTTTCAGGTGCTCACCTTGAGATAAACTGTCCTTAACTCCAGCCGCAATCAGTGCCAATGGAAACTGTGGGCTCTCCACACCCCTGAAAGGACTTGAGGGACCACACCATCATAAACAGGACAGGCAAGTTAAGTACTAGCAAGTAACTAAGGAGTCATTTTTGGAAATGCTGACCTTAATTTCTTTAAGTTCCTCCTATGTAAAAGAAAACCAAATACATGCTTTGACTTGGTACTATAAGAACGGATGTGTCACACCTGTAAGACCAGATTGAGGCCTCTAAAGAAAGATGATACAACATAAGAAATACTGTATTTAACATGAATTTGCCAGATACTGATTTGTAAAAAACAAAACAAAACAAACAACTGCAAAATGTCACAAGGATTATTATTTAATGGCATAATAATTTAACACATGCTAATATGTTGTGACAGTTTGGGGAATCTCTGTATACACAGCTTGTAAATGGTGATTATTCTGGAGAATTCACTGCATATAAAATCACATACCTGTCCAACCGTAGCTGCAGAACATTCAGGAGTCATTAACTAGAAATAACTTTGCTCAAGCAGTATGATGAAAGTTCTGGAGAAGCTGAAGGAAACTGGAAGCAGTGAAGCAAATAGCAGACTGAAGGGATTTTTTAAATTGCAGTAGTGGGAGTAATTACGGGGGTTTTGTTGTAGGGTACCCAGGAAAATAAAAAAAAAAAAAACAAACCCAAAGAAGAGAGAGACTGAGAGAAGGATTTGAGGATCTCAGAAAGACTGTCCAAAACTTCAGCTGGTATTTAGAGTGATGATGGCGCCAGAGAAGATGGCTTCTTTTTGCCTTTTGTGTAAATAAAGCATGTTTTAGAAGTTACACTGCAAAACCACAGAGTTCCTTGCTGTGATTGCCAAGGGTTGCTATGGCTTTAAAATGTCAAGCAGTCTACTCTTAAGAGTTCGGGAAAGCCTACTGAGGATACCTTGGGATATTCGCATTGGGTTTATTGCCTAGCGCCATGGAAGACAGGGCTTGCACTGTGGTAATGAGTCTGAAGAGCTCATAGATGCCCCCTGGACTCTGATTAGGCTCAAATTTAGAAAAGTACAACATCAAACATCTGAATCCCAAAACAAGAGTTTGGGATTTTTCTGGAGAAAGCTTGGCCAGAGCTGTGACACACAGAGACACACGCACATATATGTGGGGAGGCATTCAGTTATCTAAACGTGGGTGTCTACAGCCACTTGAGATGCCCCAGGGTTTTGGGGATGTCTTCACAGGGATGGCAAATACGATATGGAACCTTCTGGAAGAGCAGCCAGGATACTCCAGAACATCTCAAGCCACACCAAGCAACTGCGTTTATCTAACTGAATCCCAGCCCTCAATCTTCCTCTTTTTCAGAAGGAATATAATTCAGAAGGAATCAGACCAATCTTCAAGCTTTGCCAATGGGGGAGGGAAGGGGTAGAGCAGCGTGTGTGAAGACAGTGGTACCAAATCTGATCCTGATTTTTCTGCTGGGTACAGCCACACCTGCTTCTCCCCTCTGAACAGACCAAACTCCCTGGGGAAGGCAAAGTATATTTCATAATCCAAATCATTGACTATCAGGAGGACACAGACATTTCCAACATATTTGAGGATATGTCACATAAAGCCTAGTGTTCCTTAGTTGAAAAAGAAAAAAAAAAAAAAAAAAGAGTACTGTCAACATCAAAAGAATATCACATATAAAGTACAGTTAACACAAATTACCTATTTTTGGCGATAGGTTCAAGACAGAAGCTGAACAAGGTTAGGATCTTCCTTTGACCAAGGATCAAACTGTTTTCCTGTATGTCAAATACTGATCCTAAACAATCCCTGCCATCTAACAAGCTCCAAGAGCTTTTCAAATACTACTCTGCAAAGCCATCACAGTGTTTTCTACTATTTGCCACCAAAGGGCCACAGACATACCTGCCGACGTTTCTCTGAATTTGTCACTCGTCTTCTTCTTCCGCCATTTCCATGGTTTAAAGATTTTGCCAATGGTGGAGAGTTTGCCCTTCCTCTTGAAGGGGGGAGTTTGGGATCCTGGGGCTGGTCCATCCGAGTTAGCGATTGAAGCCTTATCCAAGCCATCAACTGTTCAAACAAGAAAAGTAAAGGTAACTGAAGGATGCAAACCAAAACGGTACCCGATACCTAAACTCCTCCACTACCAGATTGCAACAGGCTGCGTGTATGTCCATGTGTTTTCTTTTTCCAGAAGGCAGCCAAAGGGCATTTCACTGTGTCTTGTGGTCACTAGCCAGTCCCCACCTCAGCTAGCCCTGGGTTTTGCCGCTGCTCAGCCCCTCAGCTGCAACAGGCCAGAATCTGCTTCTCATGACGCACAACTGGCACCTCTGCACGGTTCTGTGGTTTTTCATCGCCACTGGAGAGTTTCTTTCAACACATATTTGGATTTGACTTTATCTTTGGTAAAGCTGAATAACTAGCTGTCATCATATAGAAAACAAAACCCTTACAATATAAAACATAAACTATTTTCTTCTGAGTAGAACAAATCCTTTCTTAAACGAGCTCTAAAGATAACTGTTCTGGCAGTGGAATGGAAACAGGTCCGTTTGATATCCCTGGTAATCAGTCATTCGCAGCACAGCCTGCCGTGACTCAGGCTTCTTATTAACAAAACGTATTTAACAATAAGCTTTTGGGCTCTAGCCAAAATTTAAGGAAGGATTACTTTTCTGCAAAAACAGATTGAGTGATATGAAAGCCAATATTTATCATCGATGGCGGTAACATCAAGTTTTGTGAACCAAAATAAGACTCATTCCACAACATGCCGTAGGATACAGTTAAAATAAATTTCCCGGAAATTTCCCTGAGAACTCTACTATTATCTATTTCTATTTAAGAACTGAGGTTTCTTAGTGCCTTCCATTCGTGGTGCTGCAAACATTTCAAATACGCTTCATTTTATTCACGTGAGCAGCTTTACTGAAGTAACTGCTATTACTTACGTACATAAAATTAATCACAGGCTTAAATGTTTGCGGCATAAGGGCTCTGTAATTGCTTTCATTCATCTAAACATTCTAATTATAACCAATTCGGAACAGAGTTGATGCCATTGTCAACAGTAATAGTGATAATCATAGATCATTAAATCAGAAAGTGCTATTCAAAGAAGGAAATATCACTGTCCCCATTTTACAGATGGAAAATATGAAGCACAAAATTGTTAAATACTTAATTTTATGTTTGCCAAATGGCTTCCTGAATCTTGGTCCTGTGTCCTAGCTGCTAAAAAGACACATATTCAGACACATAACATCATGGTGCAATCTTATTATTCTGTTTCTCAGACAAATGGCATTTAATGAGTCCTATATTTGTCCCAGACTTTAGATTGATCCAGGATGCTAAAAAAAAAATAAAAAAATCTTTTCTGTGAGAAAGCTGATGTAATGCAATCAGAGTCCAAGAAACTTTATTTCTAAAGTTTTGAAATAAAGTACTGGGGAAAAAGATCTATTGTATAACTTCATTGAGTCTATGAAGTTAAAACCAGAGATGAATTTGTATGAAAATGACAACATTTAAATCAATAAATCTGAGTTTGTTATGCCATCAAATGTAATAAATTCTGTACTGTCAGACAGATGGAATACTTCTCCAGGATAAATTACTGTTACTCATATGCATGAGAATTTAAATCTTCTATTTAAGTGTTTTCCTTGGGTACTTTCTGGTCTATAGCATCGAGATAAGATGGAATAAAGGCACAGTAATGGACTTTAAATGTAGACCCCAAGCTTTTGGTAAGGACCCGGATATGTCTACCCCTTGCACAAGTACAAAACCTCAGCTTCCTCTCTTGTGTATCCTAATGAATGCAACAGGGTGATCCTTAAGGACATTTTAGCTGAGACTCCCTTAAAGCAAACCAGCTGCCACCCTACAGACCCTGCCAAGCCAGGAGAGAGGTGGGGATGAGAAGACCACCAAAGGCAGCAAGCAGCTCTGCAGAAAGAGAGCAGCATGGGACAGCAGAAGGACCTCTGGGGGGATGCCTCACCTGGAATCAGGGATCATGCTTTCGTCTATGCTTACAGTCACTGCCTATGTTGTACAATTCCCTAGGGAATACTGCTGACTCTGCGGGAAATGGCATCTAAGGCAGAAGTACATTTACTTGGAGGGTAGCTACAATTCCAGTTGATTTAAGAAGGGGCAAGGGCCACAGCTTGTGGCTAGGGAGAGGTAGCTTGGACATAATGAAAACGCTTCCCAGAGCTGGGTGGCACAGCACTGGAGCAGGTATTGGGAGGTTTTGAAGGTTCAGCCAAGGCTGATCTCACTATCAGTAATAGTACTACTCTGAGTGAAGGACTGGACTGAGTGACCTCCTGAGGTCCTTCCCAGTCAAGATTCCCATGGTGTTAAGGGATGTGGAAAGACATGGTTGCTTTGTAAAATCTGTACTAGTAAACCCAAAGAATCAGAAGTGAAGTGCTGAAGAGACAAGACCAGGATCTGGTGGCTGAGGAGTTTTACCCTGGGACAGGAGCCAAGCATTATCTCACTGGCAGAGGCAGTCCATCAGCTCATTACAGGGAAAGGCCAGCCGCTCCTTGGAGTCAGCGGGACAAAACCCATGTTCTTGTCTCCACCAGCTTAGAAAGGCTGGGTTATTGATGTGAAGAGCCTGCACCCTGGTGATAGACAGCTCAGTCTTTATAAACATAGATCTTTTCAAACCCTCTTGGGTCATGGAGTCCTGTCTCTTGCAGGCAACCACTTTCACAAAAGCCTCATCTAAATTTTTTTTTCTCCAGTGACTACCAGCAGGAATGGAGGAGAATTATGGCTCCAGTAACTCCCCACAGAGAAACATGGGTTTGCATCAGTCCCTGTTTTGCCCTCTGCTGAAATTATTTAACTCTGAAATTAGGATATTCATCCTAGCGAAAGAAATGTGTCTGCTTCAAACAAGTTAACATATGAAAAAAAGGGATTCATTTAGTGGTGAGTAATTCTATTCAGGAAGACTGCAACTTTTGAAAACAGGATTCAATATTAACTCCTTCCAACAATAAAACACGAGGAGGATTTGATTTATCGAATGAGTTCATCAAGTGCTCACAATTGGGAATTCACTACACCATTGACCTTGTACCAGTTCCTTCATTTGAAAAAAGGGACCCAAATACATATCTGGAAAGGATACATGGCCAAACACTGATTTCAGAAATAATCTAAGATGAAGAAACATTTCTAGATAAAAGGACTTATTTATATTCAAAAGTAATCATACGGTAGCACATTTTACCAATTAATAAACTGCCTAGAAAAAAAACAACCCAAAAAAACAATTTTAGCAATGACGTTCCAGAGCATTCATGGAAAGATCTTTTCAAAAGCTATTACTCCTCATCTTTGAAATACTCAGCAGGAAATTGATGTTTAAGATTTACACTGTTTGCTTTATAGGTCATGTACTATTCAAGAATAAAGGAGTGTATTTTTCACCTCAGAGAGCTTATGTACCTTCTATTAATCATTATAAATGTTACACATATTCACTGAGATGAAAGGAAACAGCTTTCCAAAATTAGAGGAACTTGGTCACTTGTGTTATTCTTCTATTTGTACAGTGTCTCGAAGTCCTCCCTTCTTCCCACCATCTTCAAAAAACCCGTGAGTTACCTCACTGACTTCAATAAATATCATTATTAAGTTTGACATCAGGACTTTTGACTATACAGCCGGCATTGTTTATGTTACTACATGCCAGTCTTTTGCCCTAGGTGTAGGTTTTACATCTGAAGGGAAAAAATCTACACAAGAAGGATAAAAAGTGAGTATATGAACCATGCATGCTGATGTCATGCACAGTGGAGATCTGGTTGTAAGAGACCAACAATAACTCTGAGACACCGTGAAGCCAAACCATGGTGGCGCAGGCCATGAGATAGATGAAGGACACAAAAAGGACAGCCTTTTCCCAAGCTTGTGGGCAGCCAGCAAAGATTTGACCAATTTATGGATAACACCAGGTTCCCTATAAACACCCCAAAATGGAAATGCCTGAACATGTCTTATCCTAGGAAGGTTACTTGCAATAAGCATCACTGATCCCTGTGTGGAGACACTTTTCTGCTGTGAATGAACTCCAGAAATGTTGCGGGGCTGAAGCAGGTGTGTGAATTCATCATAGTTTTTCCTGGGGCATGGCCCACTTCAATACTGAGATGTTCATGTCAACACTGACACGTGCTAACACCTTCTTCTTGTAAGAACTTACACCTAACTTCACAAAAACAAAATGCAACAAAAAACTATCCATCGGATCATTTCAAGCAAGTCTAATATCAATTCCTCTGAAGTAAGTAGCTGTGATTCTGCTGGTTCTGGGCCTTTTGACCTGGAATGCAGTAAGACAATTTTTTAAAAGCTTTGACTTGAAGAAAATTCATTATCAGAAAAAGAGGGCTACATTCATACCATTTTGCTGAATTTTCACTTCTGTACATTTTTAATCTTGGTAGTGAAAGTGGAAAGCCAGTAGAAGAACCTAACCTTGCAACTGGATAACAGGAGTAATACAAGACATATGGGGAAAAAAACCCCTACACCATTATGTCCTTATGCTATTATTTTTCTAGTAGAACCGTATTTTAATTTGAAAATGTTTTTTATGTATATTAAATCATAATATTTTTTTTAAACATATGAACCAAATTCCTTGCCTGTAGTTTACTACTAGAAATTTGAACCACTGGTGATTTATAAAAGGTCAAATATGAGTAGTTAAGCAGCTAGCAACAGTAGGAGTACACTTGGAAGATTTTCCTGTAGAAGAATCCTTTACTGAATCTGAATAGTTGTAAGATTCTCTCTCATGTTAGTCCGCACTCACATTTAGACCCAATGAGAAAGAGTTTATTAGATAGATTGTGTTGTAATCTAGAAGGGAATGTCTTATAAAACTGCTGTTTAATAAGTCTTATCTTAACAGTGTTTAAATGGAGTTTTGTGCTGTGTGGCCTGGCCAACAACAACACATGATATGAAAAACATGAATCATTTTAATTTAGTCTTACAGAGACAACAAGCTGATAACAAGTACACTGGAATCAATGCTAATAAGTAAAGTTTAATTAGTTTATCCTTGTCACAAAGATCCTTAAGATCCTGGAGTAAAAAGCTCTTAGGGTGACATTCAAGAGAACAAATAAGGCAGAATTTAGGTGTGTATGTCAAAAGTTGTGCTATTGGGAGCCTGAGAAACTCTGATCCCTGGGCCCTGAAGGTACAGATGCCATTATTCATGACATTAAATCTATCTGAAATCTCTGCTTCGCTGTACATTAACACAGCATCCCAGACTGGAGTTTCACAGCAGAGTGGCTCTGGTGATGAAGTCAGCCTAGGAAGTTTCTTCTCTGCACTTCCATCTGCTCATTCCTGACCCTAAAAGAAATATGCCAGCCCTTCGGTTATAAAAATACAACTGTTCCTTGGGCTTCATCGCAAGTAGATCTCTGAATGATCCCGACCAAAAATGCCTTCCCCTTTCTGCCCTCTTTCCTTTTTTAAAAGGTTATTTTTAATCTGGGCCACTTCAGTGAATTAGTCTTCAGCACAATTCTACAAACACTTGAAGTGTCAGGGTTGGGTGAGGAGCGGGCTGTGGCTGGGGGTGGGAGCTGGTAACTAGGCTGGGCAGGAAGCCTAAATCAGCTTCAGCCAGGACACCAGGACAATCCAGCCATGAGCCTGGCACATACCATGTGCCTGAAACTGGGTAAATCCACAAAAATCAGCATACTTTTGCCTAGCGCGTTCACAGGGCAGGTGGAAGACTTGGGCTCCTCCCCCTTCCTGAACAAGTAGTGTTGAAACCTACTATCCTCCCCTTCCCAAAGAACATCCTAACTGGGAGTGGGAGTCATGGTCCTCTGCAGAAATCAGTTTTGGGGCCATTTAGCCATGAGCAAGAGAGAGAACATCAAGAAGAATGTGATGCTGTACTTGGGTAGCTATGTTCACTCATTTACAAAGATATGGGAATTCATACACATCATGGGTGATGCAACATGTAAAGGCCTTCCACAAGACAAACAGTCACTGTACTTTACATGAAAATCCTTCTCATACTAAAAAAAAAATAAATATTACAGGATTGCAATGCTATTGAACCTTCCAAATGAGTAGTCAGAAGCGTTTTTTTTCTTCTTTCTCTCTACTCCCCTCACCAGCAACCTTCTCCACAACCGATCTAATCTTGCTGGAGCACCGGGATATATATTTAAGGGATTTTTCCTCACATTGGGGCTGTTAAGTATGGGACAGTACTGGCAAAGCGGCAAGTTCTCTTCTTCCTCTGCTCCTCTGGGTGCTGCATCTTTCACATTGCAACCCCTTCTCACATTGCACCCACTTGCCTCCCCAGGGCTCACCCACCTGCACTGCATCTGCTCTGGATCCTTGTCAAGAAAATCAAGGTGCAGAGCAGCCAGACGAAGGAACAATCTGCCTCCAGCCTCTCCTCCTCACCATTGGGGATCATGACCAAGAGCGGAAAAGGCACAGAACCAAGTGTTCCACCAGTATCGAGGTACGAAGGTAGTACTGGCATCCATCATTAGCATTGGGCATCCTGCAGTATGGCCACGGTATCTCTACATCACCCTTAAAGTGTGTGAGGGTGACCTTTTTGTTCTAATACAGGTGACTCAGGGCATTGCCACATCTAACCATAAATTAAATTAAGAAACACAACAGGAGATGCAATGGCTTCTGTTCAAACCTACTTTATGTGTGGATTTGGGTCTGAATAATTTCTACGCTTTTTAACTACTGGTTAACTAGTACAGTAATTTTTTCTCTTCCTCTCACTGCACCCAGATGCCCTGCAGGGAAATGCTGCAGAAGTTATCTTGGTTTATTGATACCTCAAAACCTCTTCTGACAGTGTTATGATTTTCTATACAGTCTTGCCAAAGGGCACAGAGTTGGAAGCCATGATTTTTATGCCAACAAAATCAACATGTTTATGCAGCTGCATATTATCCCCATTTAATGACAAGAACAATAACTCATCGCCTTCCTACAGAGTATGGTGAGCTGGAGCTTACTGAAAAAAAAAGTATCAAGACAGCGCACGATAAATTGTTTGACGTGGTCATTAAAAACCAGAAGTCATTCCGAGACTATCAATGTCATTTTCAATAAATCAACTCAAATTCTGTAACATTATATCGATTTTTCCTGACCAGAACCAGATGGAAAGACAGGTCTTTTTTCTTTCTCCCTTTTTATTTTCAACTTGGAAGGGAAAAAATGCAACTAATCCCCAGTGGATAAACTGACAAATGGGAGAGCTATAATCTACCTCTGAGCAGCACAATGAATTGGCATCTGAATGCTTTCGCCTTGCCATACATCTGGAGTTTAACTTTGGGGAAACTCTGTCATGAGCTAATTGACTTGATTGTGTTTTAATTAAATGAAAGGAAAAAGCTGAAGTTCAGATGTGGGCGGCTGAATGGTAGTTTCCATATGGAACTGCCAATATTGCAAAATGTTAATTGGACCTCCTGCTGGCGATGAGCTAAACAGGCTGGGTAGCGGCTACTTCTGAGGGATGCTGGCTGCTGCCTTCAAACAGCCGGAGGGGATCTTCCTGGGATAACTATGGCAGGAATGGATATGATTGCCCGGATGCCTCCAGGTTTCTACAAGGATACTCACACAAACACCTTTTGGGTTGTTGGAGTCACACATGGACCACCAGAGTTAAAGTCCAGAGAGGGCTTTGGGAGGCTGAACCCTGTAACTCCCCATCTTGCCACAAGCAAAACGTGACCTCGTTGCAGAAAGTCAAACACTGCAAGGGGTAGAAAATTCAGCTTTTTACATCTGGAATCAAAAGGACATACTCTGTTCTGCCCCTGTGATCAGTCCCTGCCTAAACTCTGTGACAAGTAGAGGTGTTGCCACCCAGGGAAGGAGGGGAGCCTATTGCCCCCCAAGAGTGACCCCACAGATGCCCAGGGCTCCACATTTCAGAGAAAAAGCTCAGAGGGATGCACAGCCACAGCATCCTCTTCTAGAGAGCGCAGAGGAAGAACATAAGCGAAGTCCCAAGCAACACTGCTACCTCCCACATGCATTTAGTCTAGTTCTCACTCTCTCACCTGTATACCTGGGATTAATTCGCCTGGAAGTGCTTGTTTAGCTCCGAGGTAGCTTTAGCTGTCTCTTAGGTAAGAAGCCCTGCAGGACACTGGTCCTCAGCAAGCAAAGAGGGGATTTTACCTTGGCTTCCTACTACCTCACACAAGAAACAGTAAGTAAAACAGTGTTAACTTTAGGGCTTGAGATGTGCTTGGTGCTTCACTGGGGGTAAAGCACAAAGGACACCTTTGCTTTAGAATTACCTTAAGTACTGCTTTTTTTTTTTTTTATGTCATGGTCACAATAATCACATCAACTTGACTGCTGTTGGGGTGTTTTGTCGTTACAGGCTATCACATTATCACATTAGTTACCACAAGTTGTCTCTTGCTAATGCAACCCAAATGCAGATAACGACTTGTTACCTGCAGCTTCAGACTTACTTCACAGAATAATTTTCACTCCTACTGGGTTAATTCTACAGGAAAAAAAAAAAAAGTTATGGTTGTAGGGCACTCTGCAGAGAATCTGGAAATACTACAGGTAATTCAGGGCTACCCAGCCTGACTAAATTACACCTCTCATGCAGGAACCTGTGCAGATCTCATCTCCTACACCTGCGCTGGCGTGTGAGCTGGGGAGGTTCTACAGTGCACTGAGCACTGCAGTAGTACCTCGACCATCACACCACCTCTCTTCTCACTTGTTTCTTGTGTCAAAACACTCTAGGGATTTGCTTAAGGTCTGAATAAAAATAAGGACCTGACTTCATGGGTGCAATATGCCCACAAGCATGTGTTTGCAGATTAATTATTTACGTTTTGGCATCATGCAGTCCTTATTAGAAGACCTGCACTACTTCCTCCTCTTCGACCAAATCTTTAAATTCCCTTCTTTTGGCTTCCTAACCCAGGAATAAGCCAAGGCTCAGCAACCCTGTTATACAGGTTTGAAAGTTATCTGGCCAAAAATCTTTTTGCTACCTCCTCTCTGACCTGAACACAGCTGGCTCCAACCAGGAGGAAAATTCTGGATCCAAGCAACTTCTCGACAAAAAACAAGGAACAACAACAACAAAAAAATATCCAGGCACAGAAACAGGGATGTGGGAGGGCAGAAAAAACAACTACTACTAAAAACAGCGCACATAAAAGAGCAACCAAACCACTCTGAACAGCTGAGGACTGAAAATTAATGCTTCTTGTGTCAGAATATTAAGGGATAAATCTCCTCGGAGTACAACAATATAGATTTCTAGATAATTTTTGGATAATTTTGTAATTCCACCTAAAAGCAAGCTGCACATACTCATCTTGTTAAATTCTGTAACAGTGTTTTTAAAACATCACATCTGAAAACCAGAACTGCAGAACTGGAAATATTTCCTTACTGACACTTTTCTTGGTAGAGCCTTAATACAGGGAAGAAAAATAACTATAACAGGTTTACAACAAGTATTTTTAGCTACAAGCAAGCAGTAAAACTTCCCAGCAGATAGCTGCTGAAGTCTGAAAATAAACTGAAGTGAGAATATGGCCCCTCTCCTGTGTGGTAGTAAACAGGAATTAAAAGGAAACATGTTTGTGGTAATTAACAGGTATGGAATACTAATGCTGAGCTAAAACCAGGCCAAGTGTGTCACAGGGAAGCCTTTGGCTCCCTTCCCACTTCTCCAGCTTGTGGCAAAGTTACTCTCCATTGGTCCCAAAGGGGCCAGGAGCCCTCGGATGCCCTGTCCCAGCAGTGGCAGTGGCCGCTGAGGAAAGGGAAGGTTCCTGATGCTGGCTCTTCCTGACGAGAGAGCCGAGGTGATGGGTATGGCCATGTCGCTGCCCCACTGGAACATCCCCACCCCCAGAGTTCCCGGGAGCCTGACAAGATGAGAAACCTAACAATCCAGAGGAACCTGGGGAAAGGGAAACCAAAAGACACAAGGAGAACGCATACCACCTTGCACGGTGCAAACTCTGCCGAGCAGCCCCCATACCATCTGGCTGCTGACTCCTGGGCAGGTCTAGATGCTCACCTACGACTCCTTCAGAGAGTTGTCCTGGGTTGAGAGACACAGGACTAACTTTTCTTCTAATGCTGGGGAAAACTGCACTTTTAGAAGATTCTAATGTCTGAATTTGTGAAAATATTTACTTTATAGCCAGCCGGGCTCTGTGGGATTCAAGGTTTTAGTGTTTTCGAGCCTTGCCAGGTGCAGGGACAAGGAGGAGCAAGGCCTGGGCATTTGACCCAGGCTGGCCAACAGGATTATTTCATACCATGAACGTCACATTCAATATAAATTAGAGAAGTTTGCTGTGTAGCTCTCCCTTGATAGCAGCAGGTCCACACAACTCCTTGCCCCCATGCCAGACCCTGAGGCCTTCCCTTCCTCCTGAAGCCGCTGCACTCGCAGCGTCCGCCATTTGCTGTCCCTGCTGGGAGCGCACAGCTTCCTCCTGATAGAGTTGGCTGAGTATAATTCCTGTATATCTTATATCAGTATCGGCATTAATACTGGTTCTTTAGTATTATTGTTAATTAGTCTTAGTCTATTAAATCTATTTATATTTCAACCCTTGTGTTTCTTTGTGTTCCCCAATTCCCCTTTCCGGGTGGGGAGGGGTCACCAGGTGATAGAATAATTGTCTAAACGACAACAGATTGTTATGGGTTTTCTCAAACCATAACAGTGCATCAGCCCACTCTCAGATGACCCTTTCTACTTGCTATCCGAGCTGAGTCAAAAACTTATGAAAACAGTCAAAGCAAGGCCAAAGTTACTCTGGGCTGTCTCTAGCTCCTGTCTTCCCCACACCTAAGGAAACACAAGCCTGGGGATGCTTCAGATCTCAGCTGGCTGGTTCCTCTGGAGGCGTAAGTCATCCTTTGGGAGACTTTTACTCCTCTAACAACTCACCCACCCTGCAGCACTGGCTAAAGGACCCAGCCGCTGATCCCTCTCCCGTGCCTTTTGGCCATTCCCTCGGTGCACCTGGAAAGCCAGAGGCTTGCTGGATGTGACCCCAGAAGCCACCACCGCCGTCAGCAGAGGCAGGACCCAGCTATGGCTGGAGAGAGATGCTTCCCACACAAGTGGGTTCCTGCTCTTCTCAGCCAGTGTTTTCACACCACCACAACAGAAGCATCAGCTGAACCACCAACCGTGCTGATGACCATTTGTGAGGCTGCACTTCATCACTGCACTGAGCCAGAAGAAAAATAACCTTTTGCCTAGGCTTTTAAAACCGAGTCAGTTCCTTCTACTGGCACAGGAGGGTCTGGCAACTAAGTTTTTTGCTGATGTGGCTGAGCTGGGTGGTGTGCCATGGAGCTGGGGTGGGAATAGAACAGAAGTTTGGGAAGAGATGGAAGAGTCCTGGCACAAGGTCAGTGCCTGAGCTCCCTGCCAGTGGGTGTGAGAGCTGGTCCTCACTGCAGCAGGCCCCAACTCCTTCATCACATCCAACGTCCAAGCAACGAAGGCCCAGAAGTGCTAATGCCATTACCTATTTTCCTCTTATGCATGAAGGGAGCTGGGGAAGGAGGTACACATCTCTCCATCCCGTCCCATCCTACTCATTCCAGACAACCCAACACCCTTGCTAAATACAATTCTGCATAAACATCACACATGTGCTTTTCTCTTTATTATTACTATTTTTAACCAAAACTTCCAAAATTACCATGTTTATACATCTGAGAACAGGTTTGGTTTTGTGGGCTCCCATTCCAACACTTCCTTGCGCTTAAGCACTTTAACAAGGAGCTCTTGATCTACAAATAACAGAACGTTTACGTACAAAAAACCCTACAAGCAACTTGATCGGTCATGTAATTAAATCCACCCCATACAGGACAGCCCAGAGCTTGCTGCGTTGCCTCTTTTAAAAAAGTGACATTTTCTTTTATACTGGCACCACTTCAACACCTTTTTTCTAGTACAGGAAACAGCATATTGCACTTGTCCAAAAGTGTGTAAGTCAAACTCAAAGAAAACAGTTTCTTTTTTGCAATCCCACTGGCCTCAGAACCCCACTGAGGAGGGCAAGGACACTTTCAAATCCAACAAGCAAATTTCTCAGTGTTGCTGTCATCAAAAATATTTGTATAGCTATTTGCTTTGCAGCCTTTGTAGAGAAAACTGTGTTTATTTTTTAAGTTCAGCTTTTTAGCTTCCTTTATAATGTTTGTCTTTGTTGCTAGATACCAGCGTGGATAAATAACAATAATAATAAAACTCCATCACACTAAGAAGAAACTATTCATGATTAAACACAATTCCTCTCACTCAAAACACCAATTTGTCAACTCTAAGATCACAACCTGTAAAAACTGTTCATATCACTCTGTACCTATAATGTCACAATTCTGAATACAGTCTAAGTCACCTCCATTGCTATGAGGAAATGGGAGTTGCCAAGTTGCAGCTGACTTTTATTCCGCATCAAGTTTCATTACTCTCTCCATCCCCCGCCGCATAGCAAACAGCTGTTTTATTCCCTGTATCTTGTTCTTTATTAGGGCCAGGGTGGGGGGAAAAAAAAAAAAATTCAGGCACAAGCTGACATATCTGCCAGCCCAGCTGCTCTTCCTTTGCCAATTTAAACTCAGATCCTCAGGTCCATGTGCTATTTGCGATGGGATTCAGTTATACTTTACAAACCAGCGTGCTCCCTTCCCTACGCAATCAAGAAATAGTAACTCCATCAAGAGAGTTGGTGGCACTGTAAATCTCTAGAGCAAAACCCAGTGGAACTGTGTTACTATCTTTATATAGATTTGAAGGCTGTATTGAAACACATTTTGGACTTCAATTTTTCCACGGAACCAAGTGTTTACGGAAGTGAGGCACAGACAACCAAAAGGCTTTGGCTTTTGGAACAAAATGCAAATGGAAAGCTGCTCCCCTTGGGCTCAGCACACCGGGATGCCGTGCCGGGAGAGTACCCTGTTTGCAACATGTCCCCAGGGTGCAGATGCTCATGGAAATGGGGCTGGAAACCAGGATCCCACTTCCCTATGAGAGAGGCAGCAGTGCTTTCCTTGTAGGGCCAGGCACCAGCCCAGGACTAACCAAAGCATCAATGTCCTCCTGGGAGGGAAAAAGATTAAAGAAAAGGGCTGGGTGAGGCCTCGGATGGGGAGACTTTTTGCCAGAGAAGGCACTGAATACACTTTGCTCTTCCATCAGATTCTTCCCCTGGGGGAAAACAACTACTCTGCAAGAGCATCATCAACACGGCAGATACATAATTGATACCTCCATTTCCCTACTTGCTTGTCTCGTGCTGTTTTTGAGGTCCCTACTTCTCCTCTGCTCTGTTAATAATGAATGACTGTATTATCGCCGTGCTTATGAGGGCTGGTCAGAGATCAGGACCTCTTTATGACAAGAGCCGTACAAACAAAAACCATAAATACCTTTCTTGCTCCACCTCTGAGTATAAAACAAAAGAGAACAGCTCAAACAACAGATTTCTGATTTTTCATTGCCACCTGGTCAGCTCTTGCATTTTTAAGAGTTTTCAGCTATTGAAAAGTCTGTATGATTTTGTTTGCAGCACGTCCTTTTCTAACACCTCTCTCATTCAGACATTGGCACTGAGCAATCATAAAAATGTATCTTTGTCATCTGCAGGCTAAATAAAATGCCAAATTGAACTTGTACGTGCCAGTTTAAACTGAACTGTTTTCGCTGGAGCTGGATGAGCGTCCCTTAAGCCGGAAAGCATCTACCCACAGAATAAATACCAGGCCCTATATTCTCCCTGCCAATGCATTTTAGTGCTATACTATCACAGACTAACAATATTCATTCGGTACTTAGCTTCAGCACACATCATTAATAAGAGTTTCAAACGGCGCCGGTGGTGATGCCTGTTTTCCCGGGGCAGGGGTGGATCTGAGCACGCACCACTGCGCTGCTGCCTGGAACACCCTTCCTCTACCTTCCCCACCGAGCCCAGCACAGACAGTGAGTTAGCTGTCATTGTAGTCCAGTGAGAAATTTTAAGTCTTCCAGCTTGTGTTCAAGCTTGTCCCGAGTCAGGTAATATATTGATTTACTTACTTTGCACAAAACCCAATGCAGACATCAAGAATCACTTAGCCTACTTTAGCCAGACTAATGCTGATAAAGGTCACTCCCACTGTACGGAATGACATACTTCACTGTTTCCTATTTTCTTATAAACCCTCTTTAAACTTCTAAGAAATAAACACTGTTTAGTTTGGCTTTTTTTTAATTATTCCTTATGACTGCAGAGGTAAACCAGGCTATATGACGCTTGAGTAATTACAAGCCAGAACAGAAATGAAAAATGCCAAAATGATTTACTTTAAAAATTGAATGAAATTTAAATCCTTCTCATACCTATTAGGATTTAATTCATTTTATGATTACTTAAAATCTGCGGTGTCTTTGTGACTGCCACGACCGTGCTGATACAGATGAACTGAACACAAAAGCTGTGTTTAGTCACGTGCTTAAAAGTGCCATAGTAAGAACCTGATTAAAAAAAAAAAAAAGGTGGTGCAAAAAGTCCAAATATGACTGGCAAGCCCTGCACCTATTGCTAGCAACACCAAGCAGCATTGGAAATTCAAAATCCTCCCCAGTAAAGAATGTACAGCATCAGGGTTCACCAAACTCATCATTGGCTCTATTTAAGCTCTGTAAAGTTTTCTTTTTTAAACTGCTACCAAATGTTTTCCTAGAGAGGGAACGTTATGTGACGGGGCACTTGCTTGTTTCCAGCAGTCCCTGGGAACGTGAGCCATCCCCTAGGAAAGCCCAGAGGAATACTTCAGAAATTCCTGCTGGCAGTTTTTGCCTGTCCTGACTGTTGCTCCTCTCTTTCTCTTCTCTGCGACTCACATGGCAGCTGAAAGGAGCTGCCATCAAGGAGATGGGAGCTCCCAACAAGGGAGAGAGGGGGTTATTTATCCACTCGTTTCACAGAAGCACAGTATGATATGGGGTTGAAAGGGACCTCTGGAGATCATCTAGCCCAACCCCCCAGCTAGAGCAAGCCCACCGAGAGCAGGTTGCACAGGAACGTGTCCAGGCAGGTTTTGAACGTCTCCAGAGATGGAGACTCCACCACCTCTCTGGGCAACCTCTGGGCAGATTAGAATTAATTGATATGTGTATAGAGTCTCCCACAAAGAAACAAACAAATCCTTAATTATCACTGGTGGCTTTTCCACGGGGGTCTTTCTCCAAGGGTTTGCCCAGAAGCAGGCAGCCTGTCCCAGCAGCCAGGGCTCACTTGGGTCCCTGCTCAGCAACCCCCAAAACAGCACCTCTGCAAGGATCAGAGGAGGGAAAGGAAAGCAAAGAGCCCACAGATAATGGATGCTCTTGCCCCCATGCTGGCAACCAGGGGTGGAACCTAGTCCTCCCGCACTTCTACAAGGCATGATGCCTTCCCAGCCCTCCCCAAGCACTGCTCTGACTGCCTTGTTTTGAAGCCCCTTCAACTCCAACCTCTGCTGAAGCAGCAGAGGGCCCTCCTGTAGCCTCTAGCAATTTTACCTCCCCCAGAAAATACCTCCTGGAAAATTCTCTTTGCTGTGCTGAACAAAGCTGTCGTGTACCTCCATCTTACACTTTGTGTAAGTGCAGGTTTTGAAACAGAAAGAGGTTAATAATTATTCTTTAAAAGAGGGCCTTCGAGCAGCTTACAAACAAATGACGGCAACCTTCCCCAGCTTAGGGGAGTGGTTGTGACATTTGGAAATGAAAAGAAGTGATAAAGGCTTCAGTCGCTTTTCTTGCCTCAAAAAAGGTTTATAATTTTCCCTAAACCTCCCTCCCATTGTTGCAAACATTCAGGCACTCAGCACATGCATCCAACACATTTTTAGACTCGCTTTCCGGAGTGCTGGATGCTGAGCTCTGGGAAGGAGTAGCAGTTTTTACCCTGGGAGGGACCCAAAAAGGGACCATTGCATCCCACCACACAGTATCTCAGAATCTTCATGGTTGGAAGGGACCTTTGAGATCACATAAAAAAAAAACTAAACAAAAAAACCCCAACACACCCACAAACAGACAAAACCCAACAATCTAGAGCATGCCCTGAAGTGCCATGTCTACCCGATGCAGTGGGACTTCTCCTTTGCACACAGGAGGTACAGAAGGACATGAGAAGGACATGTCATACTAAACCCCTCACACGTGGTGCTCACAAAAGGTAAGGAAATTCAGGGAAAAACATACAAAATGATGAAAACTTACAAAGCTAAACAAGTAAAATTAAAGACTTCCTTATTCTTTGGTAGATTTTTCTGTGTTTCAATACAGATGTATAACACAAGGAATGCAGGTAAGCACAACAGCACAGCCTGACTCAGGTTAAAAAAAATGAATATAGAATTACAGAATGGTTAGAGTTGGAAGGGACCTTAAGGTCATCCAGTTCCAGCCCCCCTGCCATGGGCAGGGACACCTCCCACTAGAGCAGGTTGCTCAAAGCCCCATCCAGCCTGGCCTTCAACTCCTCCAAGGCTGTTCAGTACCTCCTTGTTCTAGAAGGAATAGAAGTAAATTAAAATGGATTTAAGAGCCAACTGGCTCTTTTTTTTTTAAATGCCTGTATAAGATCAGGAATACTACACTAAACTTGAGCAGCACAGGTATGAACCACCCTCCAACTGCAAACAGTTCTCTATGTCTAAACCCATTTGCTGCTAGCAGAGCCCTGGCTTCTTTATTTTAACCAACAAGAGATGAGAAATACTTTGAAAAGTTGTCACAGTTTTCTTGAAAATTGTGCTACAGGAATTCACAGCAAAATACAACCACCACCATAACATGATTATCAACAATAATTGCATTGAGATACATTAATGGTTGGCTTTCTCACACAAATTCATAGCGAGCTGCTGGGCTAGAAAGGGCTACTGGAAGTCTTTAAAAAGACTTTTCACATTGCTACTTGCCTCCTTGAAGGGTCACCTCTTGCACAGTCTCAGCACTACCAGAACGTCCCTCCTTTCTCTCTCACCTCAACTATGCTCCTTTTTTTCACCCCTTAAGAATGACGTTTCTTTGCCTCAAAACTTTTGCTACCACCCCATAGGTTTAAAAAAAAAAAAAAGGCAGAAGTGCTAGGTGCAAAGATGGAATTGAAGAAATACACAGCGTAAGAAAAAATAAATTTCTCTAGATTTGCATGTTTTCCATGCATTGATATGTGGGCATTCAAGTAATCCCTTAAACCAGAAAGAATGGGCTCCATGCTGGCATTTTTTTTTTACAAGACTGAACTGCCTGGTATTTATTTGTTGTTAAGAGATGGCTAATTTAATTAGCAGCACTGTGTCTGTTTTTCCTCCACTCTCCCCTCACTTATGTGGAATTTACTGCATAAAGAGTAAAAAACAAATTAAACTGAAAGAAAGGAACCTCTGGCCCCATATATACAGAGGGTGTATCAATTCTTAGGGGGTTAAAAAAACCTTACCTGTGCCACCAGATACCTCTGTGCTGAGGAGATGACACTGGTGCTCAGTGCTGCCCTGCTGGTAAATATATATCCCCTGAAACAAGCCCTCAGGGGAAAAAGCAGGTTGCCAAATAGCATTCCCACCTAGGAACATCCTCAGGGTGTAAGGACACTATCTGCTAAACCACAGGCAGGCAGGGTCTGAGGCTGCTGCTCTCTCCAAAAAGCTAAAGGAAGAGTTAGCCACAGCCACAGCATTAACCCACCAGCTGTCCTCAGCTGTATTCCTCCACCACAGTGAACTCACTTAATGAAGCACTTCAATTTTATTTAATTTTTTTAATTTTTAAAAATTTTGTTCGTTTCATCTTCTAGGAATCTTTCTCACAATGTTTTTCTTCTGTGGTCAAGGAAGCCCCAAATGCACTGTAGGCTGAGGAAGAGAGAGAGATGTTTTCTCTACAAACAGATCCCTGAAGGACAGCTGGTTGAAAGGGACAAACCCAAAACTCCATAGCCTGACTTTGTTTATTTGTGTTCACTTCATTCTTTGGACTATGGCTTTCAGCTGTGGCCTTTACTCTTACAAACTAACAGATTTTGCACTGAAGCAGTTGGGAGAGGCTTGTACATCAGCAGAGCTGAGCTGAGGTGGGGGTAACTTCTGTCTAAGGGAAGGTAAGCATCAGTGGGTGCATCTTCAGCCACCGCAGCCATTTCCAAACTAATAATCAGTCTATTCACTACAGCGGGCACTGCTATACTCCAAATTCTGTGTCCAGCTTCTCCTGCTAACTAGAGAAACCCATGAAGTCCCAAATCTTTTGTAACGGTTTAAAATGTATTGTAAATAATGCTTGGCTTTTGGATGCTTTCTAGTGGCCCAGCTCTGCATTCTCAGGGTTTCTTTCCTCATTCAGAGGTGACAGCTATTAAGGTATATTCTTTTTTCCTCCTCTTCTTTCAAAGAGGCATGGTGCTAGAGATCCAATACTGACGTTAAATATTTTTCTCTTCAATACATTTTTTCATTATGAATTTCAAACTAAGCTACAGAGTTTCCAGGTGCATTAGATGTTCCAGAAGCAAACTGTTTGTCTTGCTGGGTCTGGCTGAAACATGTCCTCCTCCTCCGCCCATGCTTGCCTCCAGTAGTGATGGGAAAATTAAATCAGCAGGAGGAGCAGTGCCAGAGGGGAGTCAAGAGAGAGGTGTTGCTATAAGTATCCAAGATACTTGTTTTTTCAGCTTCAGGTCTCTGTGAATTCCTGCAAACTTTTCCAAAAAAAACTTTCTTCCTCTCTTCAGTGTCGTGCTCGCTTTATAACACCACACAGTTACATCACAGTGTTGTCCAACAAAAGGCTTTGAAAGCCAAGCGTCATGGTCATGTAGTTTCTGCAATGCTTTGTAGTTAACATCTCCTCCTTCCTCCTGCTGGCTCACGTCCTGCTACTCTCTATGACTTTCTCCCCCAACTAAAGTATAGACCATTTTTCATTTCTGCTTGGTGCTTGTCCAGCTCTTGACAACTTGGCTTTATCCACACTCTCAGTTGTCCACTTTATTGTTTACTCCCTCGCACAGACACAGACTCTTTCATGTCTCACCATCAGGCCTTACATATTTCATCCATACCCTATTTCCATGTGGCAACAGCAGCATTATTCAAGTAAGAAGCAACAATAGCGTCTTCTGAGAAATCAAATCTGGTGTCTTATTATAAGAGTCAGAGCTGCTTTCCAAAACTTTTCATTTCAGGAATTTAAGCACAGGAACTACTCTGCAATTAGTACAATCGTTTTAAATCACATACAGATTTTTTAATACTAATTATTAATACTAGGGTTTTTTTTGCTTCTTTTTATCAATCACTTGAACAATTCATCGGAAGAGGAGAACCATGCATGGTGGTATAACACGTAGGACAAGAAAACCACTGCACCCTTCTCTGTATCAGCATAAAAGAGGTGAGATTAACAGCGCACTGAGCCCTGCTTTACATTTTCAGAACAAGAATATTCTTAGCATCCGTGCCAAAACCAACACTTCCTTCCCTTCAGAAATGCAATAAATCTATAAAACTCCAAGAAACAAGCCAGTAATCTTCAGACACACTGAATGAATTTACAGGAAAGGAAATGCACAGCCAGTTTTGAATTATTACCAACACAATAAATTATAACACATTATATATGTATAATTTAAACATGCCCAATTTCTTGGCAATGAACTGTTTGGGTGGTTTTTTTTCTCCTTTTTCCCCTTTGTAAAGACAGCTAGTATCTAAAAATCATTTCCCACCAGCTTCCAACAACTTTAAGTGGTTACGTGAGTCAAACTACTTGATCGTATCCCAACTGAATCTGTCTCATAAGCAAACAATGAAAGTGTCATTTCTTTGTTGACTCATCCAGGGCCTGGGGGAGAAAAGAGGAAAAAAAAAAACAACCCCACAGGAGATTAGTTTTCAGCCTGGGTGACTTTATTTTGCTTATTATGACAGAAATACTTCAGGTAAGTTGATCTCTGGGGGCCATCAGCAAGGAAAGCAACTGGGAGAAAAGTCCCTCGCTATTCACAGTCACACTCCATTTTTAATTCAGGGAGCTGCTGCATTGATGGACTTCACTAGTTTGGTTCCTGAGCACTGGAAATCTCCGTGCATCTCTTAGACAGTAGAGGTGGGAGACCTAAAAGCCACACTGATGCTTACCAGGGCCTCACAGGCAAACACCGGCTAGGAGTAAGCATTTCAGGTACCTCAGTCCCTACCGTATAGGCAAAAAATGACATGGGGACCAGATGGACATGACCTAGGGCTACAGCACCATCACTCTTCCGTGAACTGCTGTGCCTTTTGGCATCCGTGCAACAACATGCACTGACTTATACGGGTATCTGGTATACATCAGCAGAGGCCACAGTTTGCTGAGGATGCAGACACGGACACTGGCTTCCCAGCTCCTGGTTTGAGAAGGAAGACCACCAGTGCATCCAACTGCAGTGGGCTGAGCTGGAATAGAGGGCCCTGCTCCCATTGCTGTGGTTAGTTTCTTCAACGTGCTGTCCTCCTCCTGCAACATGCCCTCCCGTGAAGTTTCCCAGGCATTCAGACCCAATTTCACTCACGACAAGTACGATGGTACTGAGTTCTGCTGGCTACCAAACAGAAGTTGGGGTCTGAATCGCTTTCTGTTGCCTGCCCTCACTCTACAGGCAGAATCACAAAATGGTTAGAGTCGGAAAGGACCTTAAAGGTCATCGAGTTCCAAGCCCCCTGCCCTGGACAGGGAGACCTCCCACTAGAACAGGTTGCTCAAAGCCCCATCAAACCTGATCTTCAGCCCTGTCTTCTTCAGCAGAAAAGATCAAGCAAAATGACAAAAAATTTGAGTCTGCATCAACAAAGCTTTGGGCTGCAAACCCCAGAAATACAACTAGGGGTGACAAATCCCCAGTCAAGAGTTAATTTTCTGAGCTGAAGTTTCAAGCATTAAAGAAAAATTCTTAAGCCTGGAAAAGAGTCCCTGTGCACCTCCAAGTCTTGTCAGTAATGGCTTAAGCTGGAAATGTAAATGATGGGATCGCAGTGAAAACATCAAGTTTCATGGTCCATCACAGTTATTCTAATTGTGCAAATTACCTATGTAGCTTAAATCAATAAACATTAGAGACTGTCTGTATTTTTCATGAATTATTTCTAGACTATAAACTACGTGATTTGTTCACACAGAGCAGTAATAGCCCAGGCTTAAAAGCTCAACCAACATCTAAGGTCTCTGCACCATTCTTGGACTTTTCCTGGGCAACACACTAAAACATTCAGATCCAGCCATTATAAAAAGGATTAAATAACACTGAAATGAGGATGGCCCATCTACATGACTAGGATTTGCTGACAGTTTGGCCAGTTGGTCAGAAGGAAGAAAAAAAAAAGGACATTCTCAGTGGTGAGGGATGCAGGCTGATCTTTGGAGACAGAAACCACGACACTCACAGTTTCAAATGTTAGGACAGCTATGTCACAGTCTAACTCTGCTTGAGAAAAACATTAGTTCATATGAAACCAGAACAGGAATCAGAGAAGAAAAAGGAAACATATCCCTTGCTGTTTACATCTTTTCATGTAAAACATCATTTTCACAAAGCTATGACTGACGTGGGATTCTGTATCAGTACTCCGATCTGCCAAGTTACAAAGCGTTATCACAATTTTATGGTATTATATAGAACAGTATTACTTCAACATACACTTAGTCAACTCTTTATCAATACAAAACAGCAGCAAGTCATTATCTTCACATTTTATTCTTATTTTACATGCATGCAACACGGCAGCATACCCTAGACTTGCATACAATGGCAGAGAAACCTAGGTCCTCATTTCTCCCTAGCATTTTTCATAGAATGATTAGAGTTGGAAGGGACCTTAAAGATCATCCAGTTGCAAACCCCCCTACCATGGGCAGGGACACCTTCCACCAGACCAGGTTGCTCAAAGCCCCATCCAGCCTGGCCTTGAACCCCTCCAGGGATGGGGCATCAATGACTTCCCTGGGCAACCTGTTCCAGTGTCTCACCACCCTCGGAGTAAATACTGATTCCCCAGTAACACTGATCATCACAGCTGTTCAAAGCAGTAAGAGAGCACAAAGATAAGTAAGACGTTCACTTTTGACAGAGACCTTACTTCCAAATGCCCAAAACCCAAGTCAGGGGCAGAAGAAATTAATTCCTATGCAGCAACCTTGTATAAAGCCTGCAAGCAACTCAAGTCTTAAATCAAATTTCCTAATAATGAGCTTCCACATGATGGAAAGAGGTAATTGCATTGTCTGTACAGATTGTTATTCCAAAATACTCCGTGGACTGCAAACAGGCAAGGTTAAATTGATTCACATGTCGTAATATCCAGAACAAAATGGGGGGGGGGGGGGGGCAACAAACCC
>JAOTQQ010000023.1:56804148-56835334 GCA_026546715.1 Gallinago undulata
TTTGTAGAGTAGGGTAGATGGTTAGACTCGATGATCCCAAGGGTCTTTTCCAACCAAAATGATTCTATGATTCTATGGGGCATCCACAGCTTCTCTGGGCGACCTGTTCCAGTGTCTCACTACTCTCATAGAAAAAATTTCTTCCTGAGATCTAATCTAAATCTCCCCTCTTTCAGTTTAAAACCATTCCCCCTCATCCTATGGCTCTACTCCCTGATCAAGAGTCCCTCCCCATCTCTCCTGTAGCCCCTTTTAGGTACTGGATGGGGCTTTAAGGTCTCCCTGGAGCCTTCTCTTCTCCAGATTGAACAACCCCAACTCTCTCAGCCTGTCCTCATAGGAGAGGTGCTCCAGGCACCTGCACCAGGCTGGGACCTCTCTGCCTCCTTCCGTACTTGTATCCCTCCAACACATACATGGCAGACTCAACAGAGCAGGTTTTCTACAGACTCTGTGCTCTGGCTGGATGTCACCCACGCCACTCAGTCCTCTGCACACTGAAGAGTGCCTTGTTTCGCTTGGGAAACATTTTTGCTCCCCTGGGTTTGCAGTGCCTCCTGAACTGCATAAAGAACATGATGCAGCCAGCCACAAATATTATAAGGAGACAGCTTGTTCTATAAATGAACATGTAACAGAATCTGATTTAATGTAATGTTCACAGAAATGGGAGGAAAAAATTGGGAGCAAAGTGGAAGTGTTGGTAAGTGTATAAGGATGGTAAAAATTTTGGACTAGTCATTGTTGACATAGCAAAATCTGAAATTCCTTGGGGACCACTTCTCAGCTGGAGGATGTCCTTTTCTACTAGCTGTAAAGAACCTCAAATTTCTGAGCACTCAGGTCAAAGCCATTGTGACCAGGGAGTTGGCAAGGAGGAAAATGATGAGGGTCATGAAAACCTCTTTTGCTGTTTCTCCCAGCTGAGAAGAAGCCCAGTTCGATGCAGGTAAGTGTCCTTTTACCATTTTGCTTCTGTGCTTCTAAAAACCAAACTGGTGTTAAGATTTCACCCACTCCCCTTTCCAAATGGGATGGGACAGCCAATGGATGAGCCAGGCTGGAAGCAGCCTAAACCAGCAACGCATACGCTGTCCTACCAGTGCTAAAACTGAACTCGGAAGACTTGGGGAAAACACTGGAGTTGAGCACAGCAACCTACTTTCATGGCATCAGTTGCAGAACTGGAGCTCTGGTGCCCGGTGTATAGCTCAACCAGGTGAAGTACAGAAAATAAGTACTCCAAATTCCTCTGCAAAGCCCCAGGAAAGCTTTGCTGTTGCCAAGCTACTAATACTGTCAAAATACCAGTTTTCCTTTTCCATTCTGCGCATAGTACACCGTGACTGTGACCCAGCGATACAGGTTCTTACTGAGCATCCAGGCCAGGGTGGGAATGTGGAAGTGGAAGGGACCGCAGGACTCATCAGGACCAATCCAACACAGTAGCAGGCAGCAGATGCTTTTCTGTGGGAAACACCACTTTTGCACCCTATGGGCCCTTAGGTGCTTCCTGATAAGCTGTAAAAAGGCAAAGGTGCAGAAGACAAGTGTGGTGTGCCAGAGGGAAAGAAAAGAAGAGCCTGAGGTCACACAGCTCCATCCTCACTGTGCTGAGAAGTTTGTGTAGCTTTTTCAGGCAAGTACACATCAGCTGTCTTTCACAACGGTGAGAGCCCTCTTCTCCATTACCAGTCTGATCTACTGCTGGAGGTAGCACTTACTGGTCCGGGAAAAGAGCTTAAAGGCAGAGCAAACGAAAAGGTCACAATGCCAAAAAGCTGTGGTGCACCTCGTTCACCCTGAGGGGAGTCTGAAATGGCTGCACAACCTACTTGCATCCAGAAGAAGTGCACAAGCTTTAACACTTGGGAGCCATCTGCTCTACCAGACGAAAAAAAGCTGAACTTCTCCTCAAGTTTTCAAATATAGATTAAAAAAAAACAAACAACAGAGTTCACCAGCAATGCAGAAGAAAGAGTGAGGCAGGCTGTCACCTGAGAGAGGAAGGGGACCTCCCCACCACACTTCTTATTCCTCCCTGGGAGAGGGAACATTTTTGGGTGGGAAGATGGAAATAACACTGGCTATTTTTCCTCCTTCAGCATTTCAAAATAAGACTCTAAACAGTCCTGAGCAGTATGTCTACTTTGCCAATATTATATCTGTCCACTCTACTTTGCAGACACATTTCCCAAACTACAGGACTGAAGAATATACGTGACACTTACGGAATTCGAGAGTTTGCAAAGGTGACAGAAATGTATGAAAACAAAGAGCTATGTGTACAACTACTCCATCTCCTCTAGCATTCATATCAAAGAATCAACATCCAGAGTTAAAGCAATGAACGTTAATAGAAGTTTCATTATTTTGAACTGGAGGACAATAAAACAATATAACGATCACCACCTTCAGATGTTGCAAGGCAAATTGTTCACCTTGAGGGACCTCAAAATCTTGCCGAAGACTTCATCAGAGCTAATTTGGCTCCAGAGCTTCCCACTTGTAGGCAAGAAAGTATTTTTCCCCACAATCTAGACTATCTAACGTCGGAAATTGCCAGGATGCCCTCACATGGCACTGTGCAAACTTCTTCTGCTTCTAAATTATTCAGGTAATTCATCAGCCTGCAGGGCACCTCCAAAACCATGGGAAGGGTTGGGCTCTGAGGCCAGTTTGCACCAATTAACATCACACTGTGGAAAGATCCTCCAGCCATACGTAAAAAAAGCTGTCCCCAAGCTGGTTGCCACGCAGAGGTAAGATACCACATCAACACGTCTAGCCTGGCCTGGATACCAGTAGTACAGTGACCAGTACTGATGTGACTATGCTGTTTAGGTTCAAAGGAATGAACAGATGTGCTGTTTGGGTTCAAAAGGCACCATGCCACCTAAACATGCCCAGAGCTACCACACGGACCTCTGGCATGGCGCTGGTTACGCAGAGCAGAGGTGGTCTCCATAGGGTGCCAAAGGAGTAAACACACAAGCGAAAAAAAACAACCCCGTAGCTGAGGTTTGTAGGAAAAGTGGGAAAGGTGGACTCTACTATTGCTTCCCATTCCCATTTTTAACCTCAAATCCATCCTTGCTCCTAAATTCTCTTGGTGCTTTATGCCTCCTGAAGCCACACATGCCAAAGTAAGCAGCCACTTCCACCTCTTGCAGGCACCACTCAGAGCTGCATAGGAAATGCATGTTTATGCCTTACGGGGGCCATATAATACATTGCAATCCCTGTGCTAAGTGATACGAACTAGGGAATTTAAAAGTTACATTTGGCAACCTGCCCTCACTGTGCTCTAATTATTTCTTAATATCCCAATTTAAGGGCAGCATATTGGCCCCGATTTTAAATTGTCTGGCATTTATAAGTTTGTGTCACAGTGTTAAACAGTTTTCAGATTCTTTATTGAAAACTGCTGATTGTGTATTGCCTGACAAAGCAGAATGTCTCCATTAGAATAATGATTTATTGTAAATAAGGTAGTGTTAAGGCTGACTATTCTGGGTATTAAAAAATGCATGGAAAAAATCCATTGAAAAAAAAAAAAGTGTTATGCGAGCTGTCATAATTTACCAGTTTAGTATCTTTGTCATTTGCATTTCTTTCTAAAATGCCAAGAGCAATTAAACCTTATCCCACAACTAGAAGTTGCCAAATTTCACTTGAAATTTAAACAGAATAATGCGTCATGTGAGTTATTTTAATAATATTAAACAACAAAAACAGAAACAGAAAAGAGAAGAAGAGGAGACTTATATAACAACTGCAGCTACAAACAAGAGCAGCTAAAATATATATATATATAGGCTGCTTTCACGATGGGGTGCACACACACGAACTCCACAGGCTTCCTACATCAACTGTTTCCCACGAGAGTATGGCCATAGCCAAGCGATCCCGGATTATGCTCTTAATTTCAAAAAGCAGCTCCCAGCCACACATATTTTCTTCTAGTTTGAGAGTGCCATGTTTTCGGTTCATGTCTCCGCACGGTTTCCATGAGAGCCTCCATAACAAAATGCCCCTCGCTTTTTGGACCGACGCGAAGTCCCAGTGAGAAAGACAGAAGGGACTTGTGAGTCAGCAGGAGCTGGGACGAATTGATCACAACTTTCTTTCCTGTGGAAATACCAGCTGTTGTCCCATTTGTGTTTGAATTAGCATTGTGCAAGGCTTCTCCAAGCAATGGTCAAGCCATGGATGAAAAGGTTGCTTCTGGAATTGTCGCCCACTGTGTCTGCCTCTCTACAGAGACATAGAATTGTCTTTGTCATTATGAATCACAGAATCACCTAGGTTGGAAGGGACCTTTTAAGATCATCAAGTCCCACCAATGGAGAAAAGAAAAAAAAAAACAAAAAACACAAATAAACACACACGGTAGTTGTAGAGAGCGATAAGGTCTCCCCTCAGTCTCCTCTTCCCCAGACTGAATAACCGCAGCTCACATACTCCTGTTGCTATTCAAAAATATAAGTAAAGGGATTTTAGCATATAAAAAGTTGTGAAATACATAATCATTGCAGTAATTTTTGATGCTTACATTGCAGGAATGGTGGTGCTGAGCAAACTAAGATGAAGTAAATATTTGGCCCTGGCCAGTTTAGCCTCTCATGGTCCTTCAGCTTTATTTGAAGATTGGATGCTATCGATCAGGGACCTAATTCTGCACTCAGGTCTGTTGTTTGAGCCATGAGCCATGTGTTCTCAGCAAGTCAGCACCCCAATGCTGACAACGAGTCTGTCTCCTCCGGGAGGAAAGCAGCTAACCATAAACACCATCCCTACTTCTGCTCCTTGCAACAAGTCCTACCACTGGTACCACTGCTCCCACGAGGGACTTGGAGAGGATGCTTTTGTACCAGTACCAGTACAAATCACATCGGCTTCTGCCTCCCAGTATCTGCAGAAAAGGTGGCAGGTTTAGTCAAATGAATATGGCTCCTTCTTGGTTCTGGCATCCCCGGCAGCAAACGGGGACATCCCTTCTCGTGCCGAGCCAAGCACGCACAGATCCCTGGTGTGGGATAACACACCTGGGTGACCCACCTCTGGCACCCTGCCCCTTCACAGGGCACTGGTGGGGGCTGCTTGCTTTGGCCCTGGGTCCCCCCACGCTCACCCGGGGGCTGCGGGTCCCCACCTGCCAGAAGGAGCGATTAGAGAGCACCTCAGCTGCTTTACTCGGGATTTACTCCTCTCTGCCGGGAGAAGGTTGCTAGGTATCCTTACAATCCTAAGCTACTTACATTTTCCAATTATACTTTAGGACGAAGCCTCATAAACCTTTTATGTGCAAATATAAAAAATGGTTAAATAGTGAGACATAGAGGAAAAAAAAAAAAAAAGAAAAAAGACTTTTTGGTAAAATTCCATTCAGTCTACTTTTAGAGCCCAAAGCAATACCCCTGCAAGTCACCCCGTAATTAAGCATCAAATTTCCTAAAAGACTCACAGTTAGAGACAATGAACGATGATTAAACAGCAGCAGAACTAGATCCTTATTATTAGCCACCTGCTCTTTGGTCATACGATCCTGCTCCCCTCCTTGCGGTTCCCTTCCAGCCCCCTCGATTTGGGGTGCTGGAAGCCCCCAGAGCACGGGCTGCTTTTCTCAGAGGGATCTGTGCCAGTGCCTCTCTTCACACAACCCTTCCTCCTCGAAAGGGTTGGCTCCTGAAGCTGTGGTCTGGTCCTTGTATGGGGAAGCAATACCTGTCAAATTTGGATTTCTACTTCTGTACACAACACTCGCTTCTTTGCCATAGGTGGCAGTGATGGTTCAGAGCTCAGAACAGGGGTCTGAGGGCAGTTTGCTAAAAAAAAGAAACAAACCACAAAAACACCCAACCCACACAACCAGCAGATGTAAACATAAGGCAGGAACTCAGCACCTGATGGTCTGATGCTTGCTGGCTTTTGTCAGAAAACAGAATCAGAACTTAATAAAAAATATGATCTGCATTATAGTGTCTCTCCAAACCAGCTGCAGTTCATGGTGCTTCTTTATAAGAAGCACTGTAGGGACTGGAACAGTCGCTTAAAATACCATGAGTGTGTGTAAATGCAGTGCAGCGACAGCTTTTCTAGCTAAAGAGAGCCATTTGAAGTAGGGTGAGTGGACCATCTCTGCTTTAGAAGAGGCTCCATCATTTTAGTCCCACACGGTATTCGATTATTTCCAGTGCGAGCTCCTATGGAGTTATTCCTGGCTGCATATATACAGACTTGAAAATAACACTGGAAGCAGCAGCATCACAAGGAAGTTTAATCCTCACAATAGTAGGCTCTATTTTCCAAGACCACAGCTTTAGAAGCACACTGTTCCAGCTTCTGGGTAAAGGGGCATAAACCATGAACGTTATTCTAAAATTGCAACAGGAAGAAATTCAACTTTCTAGCAGTGACCTGTGACACACCATGGCATCTGCTCCAACCTAGGTCATGAGTGCAAATAGGAGACAAATAAAGATAGGCAATGTAGTATAAAAGAGATGACTATTGCTTTGCATTTTATTGTCCACTTGCAAACCATTTTGTGATCTATAGAACACAGCATATGAACCCAATAAAAGTCAACTTGGCATCACTGACAGTCACATTTTGCAAGGACAACAAGTGAGAGTGAGCGAAAGGAGATGATGTTGCCCTGTGCAAAAGCCTCTTCCCACTGTTGGGGAGAACAAGAGAAGGAAAAAGTCCAAGAAACATACACAAGTCACTTGATGCAATGTACCACCAGAGATCAAAACAGAAAAACACAAATGCTTTTGCTAGAGGTGACAAACCCACAGTTACCCTCCCACGGTCTCCATTGCAAGTGGGTTTGTTTCAATAGGTTTCTAAATCGATCCGGACAATTCAGCCAGGCTTAAACCTTAGGTAGCCAAAGGACTGCAGAGCTCTTTGTGGGCAACAAGTGAACCTTTCAACACACTGTGAGATTGTTATCTAGGATAACTCTGCACACAGATCAGCTGGGCCACATTAGAGGTCTCTGAACATTGAGAGTTGATGAGAAAACAGGATCACAATCTGAAGCCCATCTCCCAGCTTGCTCTTCTGGAAGAAAAACCCAACAAACAAACCTGACTGTTTTTCTCTCTTATCTTTTAAAAAGATGCACCCCATTTGGCTCAAATTCAGGTAAGAGACTACAAACGATCTGTAAGGTCAAACCTTTAACCAGCATTCAAACCCATCAGTCTTACATTTAAAGGATGCTAAATAAGTCCTATTGACTTACTGAAAGACAGAAATGACCATTTACTTCAAAAGCAAGGGAACTGCAGCCAGCAAACAGCTTCCTGTGTCTCTTACCCTTCCTGTGACACATGGTATGCCACAGAAGAAGGCTAAATTGACACTTGCTATTCACCCAGTCCCACAGCATTTCAGGCCTCAACTTTAATAGTCTTGCTTTGATGGAAACCTCTAAGATTCACTACTGGTCCAATAAGAAGTTCAGTGTGCTACTGGATGCTCCTGAGAGACAGGATAACCAATACACAAGACCTGCTTTCCCTTTAAAATGGATTATTTACTGGAAGGCATAGCCTGCAGCCACAGCTCTAGAGCCTACATAATCCAGGGTAACAATTAACCACAGCTAGCTCATTACTGCTAAAATAATATTCCAAGTGCAAAGAAGTCATGTAAATCCCCAAGAAAGATGAAACAAGGCCTCCTGTTTTTGTTCAATATGCAGGACACAGCACCTCGTTATTGTGCCATTCACCCTGATGAGATCCTTCTCCCCCATCCCCCCAGCTTTTGGCACACTCCTTGGGTATGAATGAGTGTGTGAGACCCGTCCAATTTAAGGTGAGACGCCTGCCTGAGCAGGACATGGCTGACTGGGAGCTCTGGGGGAAGGGATGATGCTGATCTCACTCCTTCTTACAGGAAATCCCCCCCCAAAAAGCATCACTTGGGACCACGTCTGTTTCCTGCTACCGCAAGTTTCTCTCTACTTTTATATTGGCTTTTTTTTTTCTCTCTCCATGAGTTATTTCCAGCCCTTCCTTGGTTGTTTTTTTTTTGTTTTCCCCTTTTTTTCTTTTTTTTTTAAGCCAGTCTTATTACATCATTGCTGTCGCCAGGCTCGATGCGTCTGGCCCGAAGCAGACGTGTGCGGCAAAGCAGGAGCCCAGGACCTGCCAGTGGAGGTGGGCAGGGGGCTGCTGGCTGCCCCCCTTTTCCCATATTCAATCTTGTGGCTGAATACCTGCTGCCAGCCCGTCACAAACAGCTGATGCCAAAACAGGCCAAAAAAAATAATTAAAAAAACCCCAAACAACTAGAACTGTCCCGATGTGCCATACACCGATGGATGAATATTTTATTGTTATTCCAGGAAAGGCTTTTAAAGCCACATAGGAGATAGAGATTGTGTGGAGCTGTCTTGGTACACAGATTAAAAATACAAGCAATCTAACATTAAAAGGAAAGGACTTTAATGAAAATGTTGTTTTTCAAAACCATGAAATAGCACGGACCAAAACAGCTAAGAGGTGCACACAGGCGACCTATTAGCAACACTCCTCTTTTTAAACGACAGGTTTGTCCAGAAAATTATTTTAATGATGGCACAGAAGATAAGTGGTGAATTACAGAGATATTTCTGTTATGCGGAGCTGAAGATGGAGTTTTGCCCAACAATTAACCATGGTTTGACTTCGAAAGTTTTGGCAGCATGATAAATTTAATAACAAAGGCCTGATTCACTGACACTGATAACCAAATTGTTATTTCTAACACTCTGTGGTTGAAACTCGCAGCTGTGCTAATATTCTGCAGTTCTGTATTGCCAGAAATAGCATTTCTTTAGGACGAATCCAGGCAGGTATCCAGTTTGTATACACTAGCATGTTTACATTTCAATTGGCGAGCTGCTGACGAACAAATTAATTAGGCAGATAGTTTTATGGTTGCAAATACACTGCTCCTGCCTGTTTGATCTCCTAAGGACCCAGATTACACCATGTGGGGTTTTCAAGGGTGGGCTCGCATCCCTGTAGAAGTCAAGAGGGCACGGGCCAGTTCCACAGAGGTATTTGCTGCACAGTCCCCAGGCTGGCACCCAACTCCATTTGGTTGCAATTAGGGATCAAGAGCCCTAAAAATATCTCCGCAGACCCAGCTGTGCTCTCCCAGCTCCCTGTAGGCTCTTTGGAAAAGCATGGATATCCTACACCACTCAAAGCGTGGAAGGAGCTGGATTCTTGGAAGAGTCTCCTGGAGAAGGGAGCGTGTCCACGGCACATGTGGGGCTGAAGCTTGCTGGGGGTTTGGACCAAGTTGACCACGGGCAGTGAGAATCTGGCAGGTAACCACAGCAGAAGCTGGAGCACAGCCTTACCCTCTGACGTGACATCCTCACTAAGGCTTAATTCCATCTCTTGGGTTTGTCTGGGGTTCTTTTCACGAGTAGTTTTTAATTTTCCTTCCAAAAAGGGTTATTTTAACTAATTTCAACTGCATATAGATTGCTTTCTAAAAAATTGCAAAGTATCAGTCACTGTTTCTGCATGAATAAAAATAATAACTGGAGTTATTCAACAAATCAGTATTATAAGAGGCTTTGAGAGTAGAAGTTGTGCAGAGGGCAAAGCATTACTTATTTTAACTTCCAAATTTTGCAGATAGCAACGAAACTGGAATCTTCCTAAGGCAAAAAAAAATTTTAAAAAAATATATATACCCAGAGGAAAATCTGTTTCTATGGTTTTCAGACACGAGCTTCCCTCTTCACCCCCCAAAAACTGGCCTTGAAAATAAATGTGACTCATTCCAGAACAGATTCTTATAGCTGGATTAAAGTGATAGCTCTGTCAAGACTTCAATAGTATTAGTTGCTGATGCTGGGGAGCGTAAAAACCTGGAGGAATTAGCAGCTCTGCCTGCCAGGGTATCTCTTGCCCACAGGCATTCTGTGCCTGAGAACAGGAATCCTTACCCTCTGACCAGAAAATTCTGCCTCGTCATGGAATATCAGACACAAGTCATTAGCATTTATTATGTTGAAGCTTCTTAAAAGCTAGCCAAAGCACCCAGTGCAAAGAGTATTCCTAACCTTATTTATTTAATCAAAACAAACATTACACTAGGGCCGTGTCAGTTTTTAAGTTCATAGGTACTGGCAATGTAACTTTCCGTGATGCCAGCAGTTTAATTTCTGGGAAAACTTTTTTTTCTTTTTTTTTTGTCTTCCACTTTATAGAAATAAAAGCAGCAAGACCCTTTAATCTGTTTGTCACAGAAGTCGATAGCGATACACTTGAGATTGACCTGGGCACCTTAGCAGACTTTTGCTATTATTATTATTAAAATTAAAAAAAACCCACCCACAAAGCCCCACAAAAATAAGCTACACATGTAGTATTGCTTCTGAAATCTACTGTAAAATAATTTTTTTCCCCCACTGTAGAGGTTATCATCACTTTTAAGGTCAACGTTAGAGAAATTTGATAATTTGAGCAGGTTTCAAAGGGCACTGAATCTACTGCAGATTCTGTGTCCCAGTATGTATTGTAATAATACAAATAAATCAGTGAGACATTGACATGTAGAGTTTTACAGCAGTCAAAGCAACATGCAAAATATTCATCCCAAAGAGCTCTCTTTTTGCTCTGTTTAGTGCTACAAGCTAATGCAAAAGGGAAATGCAAATAATGCGTTTCATCACAGATGCAAGGTTTGTACCGTCTGCACCTCCTTAGAAACCATGCATTATTTGGCGTGAAAATGCATGATCTAAAGTTGGAACATCAAAGAAAACAATAAGAAGTGCAAATATATTCAATGTTCTATGTACTAAATATAAAAGAGAGCAAGGCATTATATGGAGAAAATAGAAACAGCTTGAAACAAGACATAGGAGAGAGATACAGCATCTACTTTTTGTTAGCTTTATTAGTCACCTATCTGTACCTAGTGCAATTTGTGAGAGAGGTTTTCCTACTGAAGTACATGCATTTTCCCTTCCTGCCACATTTCCTGCATATAGCTTCCGAAATCACACTGAAAACCTTAAAAAGGCAGACCCTACGTTACAGTTTAGATTCACATTTCCAGGAAACACAGACTTAAAACAGAAAAAAAAAACCACCAAAACCCTGGACTGCTAAAGGGTTAACAACCTAAGTGTGTCACATTTTACACACAGAAATTTGCTTTAATAAAGGACACTGAAAAGGAAGAAGCCACAAAGGCTAAAGAAACACATCTCCCGCAGCAAGTGAGGCTACAAACGAACCCCGTAGCCCCACTAAGAATGAAGATCGGTTTTATTTCACTTACCAGCATTATCCATTTCCCCTCCTTGGTGTTCAAAAAAAAAAAAAAAAAAGAAGCAGAGTTCCCCAGAAAAGCAGCCGGTACGGTCTCGCTCTCGCTAATGAAGCTGGCTGCCCTTCTCCTGGTTATTAGACCTTGCTGGCAGTCGGAGCATACTTCATGCACTGACTGCAGTAGACATCACCAGGAAATTTATATCTCCAAGGATGACAAACAGCCATTAGCTCCATTATAGGCTGATTAAGATTGTGCGAGCCTATCAAGTAGATACTTAAATCCCCCGGGGTTTTACCTCTTCGGGGAGACAATAAAAGAACTCCAAGCCTGTAATACCGCACGCACGTTTCTGAAAAGTAAAAGTAACCCTAATGAGGAAAGGTTTAATGGGCAGGAAGGCAAAGCTTTAAATAAAAAAGGGATATATTACAGAGCAAAGGGCTGTGATTTATCAGTGACGCAACAGCAAAAGTTTTAAGGAGAGAAAAAAAAGGGGGGGAGGAATCCATGGCTGAGAAAGTGCTAGGTTAGATTACAATTTGCAGCCATTAGCTTTGCCTGTGCTTTAAATCCTACAAGTTCTGCACCTGATGTTCCCTATGATTTGCAGGAAAAACAGCAGAAGTTCTTATCTGCAAATGCATGTCAATATATTAACTGCCTGAGGACATTCATTATTATACTATTCATAGCTGAATGTAAGGAAAGGGTGAAAGTAACTACAGGACTTTGCTTCTTTTAAAGTTAAACTAAAAACACACTGGATGCTGGAGGGATTAGACTCCACAAAATCTGAATGATGTATGCTGAGAGGAACAGGTACCATAAATTTTCCATACTACCTGAGTCTCTGATGCACAGGCTTTTCCCCCTGTAGAAGTAAACACACAAAACCAGTATAGACTCCTAAATATTTCCCGTCCCTACACTTCCAGAGTTTCCTCCCTATACATGAAAAAATATTTTCTTTTCAATCTCCTCCTTATAAATGGAGAAATACCTTATTTTCAGGCTCTCCCCTGGCAGCAGAAAGTGAACAGCAGCAGTACATGGAGGGTACCAGGAAATTTGGGTTCCATCCCCCATTTTGGCACTGATTTACTGAGTAACCCTAAACAAGGCATTTTGTGCCACATTGTTTACCCAGTGGTGAAAGGGAGACCCTTAAACACACTGCCTTTGGTGAAAGAGAATGTCACAATGTACTGACACTACATAAATGCCACACAGTATCTTCTCAATATTTTTCCCTTCTTTTAAATAATTCACTTAGCTGCTCCAATTTTTTATTGCAATAGAAAAGGAATACAGATTTTTGTGTCTGTGTTATATTGAAATGAACCCCCTTCAGCCTCATTGCATCTCATGAGCAACAAAATACATTTTCCATTCATCACCCCTTCATTGCCCCTTTGATCTTATTTGTCCTTTTTAAATGTTAAATAAAAAGACAGATGCAGCACTGATCTATTTACACTGATTAAGACGTGGAGAGAATCAATGGCTGAGAGCTAAAGTCATCAGCAAGAATGGAGAGTATCTAGGGCATACTGGATATATTCCGTATTTCCAGAAAGGAAGCGCTTGGAGGGCTAAGGAGAGACTAAAGATTAGAAAACTGTCACACTTCATATTAAGCTTCTATTTATAAATGGCTTATAAAAAGCTTATAAAAAATAGAAGTTATCATAAGCATGTTGCATTAGTGCATGTTACAGATAGCTACAATCTCACCGATGCAAAGGGTTAAAAAATACCAATAAGGAGCTTATTCATCTGCTAGATTCTGTATCAGTTAATGACAATTGATTAATGTGCCTATTTAGGTAATTGGTTAATGTGCACCTGATGAAATCTAGTCGCACAGGAGCACTAAAGTGGAGGCCATGAGATGGCCACCCGATAGAGGCAACCAGTTTTGTCAAACTCCTCTGTGGCAGGGAGCTACCTGGACAGTGGTGGGTTCCTGGAGAAAAGGAGAGAAAGAGAGAACTCTTGGTGGGTCTCCAAGGCCCCACGGGTCCCAGAGAGAGCTGCAGGATGTATTGCAGCACCAGCAGACTGCTCAGAAGAGAGGAGCAGAGGATTATGCTTTTATGCAAGGATGCTATCGTTTAACTATGGAGCCAAACAAGGGAAAAACAAGCCGCCTGTATGAAAGGAAGAAATTCCCTGGTTTGGAGATGGGGTTCTGCAGAGCTGCAAAACCTACAGGTGTCAGTCTGAGCCCAAACAATACTGAGGGCTGGTGACAAAACCACTGTGCATATATGCATATCTTAAATCCTAGCACGTATGCAAATGTCTTGTGCTCATTAAAGCGAAGAGAGATTGGTTTTGAATCCAACTTGTTTGCTCTGAGTTTCACTTGGGCTGGGAAAGGGGAGCTAGGCACCTAAGGGGCCACCAGGACATGGTGCAGCTATAGGAAACCAGTACTGACCCTGGTGGCTGGGGATACAGGTGGGCAACAGCCTGTGCCAAAGAGTTCAAGGGAAGACTCAAAGTTGCACCTACTTAGCCCTCAGGGAAGTGAAGAGCTCCAAATGGTGACTGTTTCTATGTGGCAGACAAGTCCTAGTGTGTGTGTCATGGCTGAACCCCAACTGCAGGGCAGATGGGCTTCACGGTGTACTTCAGGGTGCTGGTCCCTCAACCATGCAGATGAGAAGACCTATGGGAGCACAAAACAGCTCCTTCCCTGCCCACACACACAAGTTGCCTTCTGAAGAAGCCCTGGAAGATGGTAATGTGTTCCCAGGCCCCATCCTGGCATGCAATTCAGATATACAGTGTAAGGTCAGCTGAAGATCATAATCATAAGAATTGCTAGGGTATGGGAAGTCCCAATTACCACAGCTTGATAAGTATTGAGTTTGGGTGCTTCATCAAGGCTTGTGTGACAGGTAACCATTTATTAACTCTTGAAAGCGAACTATAAATAGAAACTTCATATGATATACAGCCTAAATCTCTTCCATTTGAGTAGAAAATATCTCACCAGGAGCCTACCAAAAAAAAGAAAACTTTACAAAATCCATGACTTATTTTATTTCTTGTAGTTAGATTATTGCATAGAAATTAAAAAATGATCAGATGCCATTATTACAGGATTAAAGTGATGTCTCCCTGATTGCACATGCGCAAAAGAAAGACCCAGATATTAGGTGGGGTTGAACAGCAGGCTGAAATTGTTATTTAAAAGTTAAATATACATATATTGTAGGCATAAACTTATTTAATTAGTGAGTACAGAGCCACCCCATCACAATCCATAGCTGCACGACACCAAAATACCTCAGTGTCTCTAAAGGCAATTTGGGGTAAGGACTGAGATTAGGTCTGCATGGGTCCAAAGGTCTCTGTTACCCTTCCCAAAATGTCATACTCCATCAACCTGTATCCCAGTTTTCTTCAGCTACGAGGCACTCCTGGCTCAGAGCTGAAGTTTGAGTTCATTTTGGTCACAGGTACTTAAGACCTGGCTTCAATTCCTTGTTCATCCGAGGACTTCCTCAATGATTTTGTGCAAGCTCCTCCAACATCTGACCCCCTGCAGGAACCTCCTGTACCATGCTCGCTCCCCACACCTCAGCTGTGTGAGGATAAACACACTGGAGGCTGTGAGAGACCCCGGTGACACAGCGTTGAGAGCCGATGAAGGTGCTAACTCAGATAATCAGTGACACCTCCTAGAGTTGAAAGCATTATGAGGTACATTAGAAGCACCGCTAACGACACAGAGTCCTAACGATCCCATTCTTCGATGTACCTGATGTAGGCAGCCTGCTGCAGTAAGGACATTTCACTCCCAGGAAAATCGATGAGGATTCATGGGGGCACGGCAATCTGCCCAGAGAAGAAGCAGATAGAGAAAGCAGGGTAAACAGAGACCTCAGCACCCGGCCATCAAAACCATGTTGAGTTGACAAGCTCGCAGAATGGATGTACAGCTTCGGCTGTGGTGTTTCCAACCATGACAAAGACGCCTAGGAACACATTTAGAAAAATGTGAAATCTGGCTCGGCTCAGTGCAGATTTGTCACTGCAAAGATCTGACTCCGTAAGATGCCATTTCGGGCAAAATGCTTCACTTCCCTTTCACTGTGTCTGTTTCTTCCCACACAGAAACCATCACGCAGGTGTCTCTGGGAGAAGCTGTACTTGTTTTTAGATGCTGTGGGTTTGTGTAGTCAACGCCAACACTCTAAATATACAGCTTCACACAGTTCTTCTAAGTATCCACCAAGTCCCAGTTCTTCTAAGTATCCACCAAGTCCCAGGGCAACAACTGTGGTGAGTACAGGGGACCTATGGACCTCCAAAAGATGCCTCCTCCTGTGAAATACTTCTCTCCACCAGTGGTGGGGCAGTTTCAGAGGGAGGAAGGGAGGGAAGGACACTCAGAAGGCATGGGAATGATGGCAAAATATCTGAGCTCTCCTACAGACAAACCCCAATTTTTCAGTCAGTAACAAAGATTGCCACTTTCTGCGAAAGGATGCTTTATAAACCACACCAAAATCCTCAATTAGTAACATCTCTAACCTATACAAGGTTATTGGGTGCACATTCTTCAGGTTTGAGGTATATGAAAACCATCTTTCCTTTGGCAGGTTCTTGAAAATTGCTGGGCAAAAGGGAGAGGCTCTTGAGAGCATATAGAATAGGCTTCCCTGGGTTAGGGCTGACGGTTCAGCAGATGGCAGGACTGACCTCTAGCAGAAGCCTTCCCCGAGCCTCAGCAACAACCCTCAGCATCACCGGGAGAAGGTTTTGCCAAACACCTTTTTCCCCACTTCACCGAGGCAGAAGAGTTTGAGAGGAGGATGGTAACAAATACGCTCTTTCCCTGGGAGGAAGCCACGCTTCAACCTAAAAATATTGTTAATATACCTGTGGAAGTGCAGAGAAGATGCTTCATTTCACCAAGCAAACATCAGGAGCCTTTTGTTACCCGGGAAGACTTTATCCTTGAACAGCCCAGCCAGATGCAGAGGTTCTGACTCTTGACGAAAGCTGCAAGGGGAGAAGCAGCACCACCGAAGTCAACAGATTTAAACTGATAGAAAACAAGAAGAGAGAGAGTGGGATCCAGACAGCAACGCGTGGTCCTCGTGGGTGGGGAGTTTCACAGCACAGATGGGCTGCCAGAGGGAGCAGGAAGGGGCTGGGCATGTGTCGAGAATAGCACAGAGAGAGTGGCAGGGCTGAGGAAGAGGAGGCAGGGAGGCAGCAGGAGAGGAAAGCGGGGACGCGGGGAGAGGTCAAGGAGGAGGTTTCAGCCTGCCACGAAGAGGGGTGCTGTGTGGGAGGTAAGAGCAAGGACAAGAAAAACACCTATAAATACTCTATTATTTAAGTAAACTCTAACTTGCTTTTGAATCCTGGCTTGTAGTGAACTCATATGTAGAAAGAGGTGTGTTAGGTGTCCGGTTTGAAAAATTAATACACATTTTTCCCCTTTAGTTTTCCTACTCATCCTGCTACAACAAAGGGCCACAAAGATGATTAACGGCCTGGAGCATCTCTCCTATGAAGAAAGGCTGAGGGACTTGGGTCTTTTTAGCCTTGAGAAGAGAAGACTGAGGGGGGATCTGACCAATGCTTACAAATACTTAAAGGGAGGGAGTCAGGAGGATGGGGCCAGTCTCTTTTCAGTGGTGCCCAGTGACAGGACAAGAGGAAATGGGCACAAACTTGAGTATAAGAGGTACCATCTAAACATGAGGAGGAACTTCTTTATTGTGAGAGTGGTAGAGCACTGGAACAGGCTGCCCAGAGAGGTGGTGGAGTCTCCTTCTCTGGAGACATTCAAAACCCACCTGGACATGTTCCTGAGCAACATTCTCTAGGTAGACCCCCTCCGCCAGGTGGGGTTGGACTAGATGATCTCCAGAGGCCCCTTCCAACCCCATATGATTCTATGATTCTATGGAGAGAGGCAGCTTTGTACTTGCCTAACCACCTACCTAGTCATGGAACTCTTCAGAGGGCTTCTTGGACTTGGAGGCACTTGAAACGATTTATGCCATGCCCTGCCATGACCAAAAAGTAAATATCTATTAAATATCTGCTGGTGCCACCACGAGCACAGCTGCACGGCTGGCAATGGAGGCCTCAGAAACAAGACGTCTAATGGCTTCTAGCATTTTTATGACCATTCAAAGCAGTGCAGAACTATGGGCAGGCTGGCTGCCTTCAGAGTACAATTAAATCCACTCAGAGTCGGGTCTAATTGACATGCTGGTAAAAAAAAGCCATAACTCTCGGACTCATCTGCGCTCTCTCCTCCCTCTTAGACAGTCATTACTTCTCTATCGCTTCCCCTTCTTGCCCTCTCATGGGCACACGTCCGCACACAAGCTGGGCTGTGGTTAGTCCTCTCTGTTCTTCCTTTAACTGGAAGCCAACCTCTCAGAGCCCGCCACGTACTGGCTCATACAGACCCGAGTGGGGCTGCAGCAGAGGGATCCAAAACTGCCACACGTCTTCCACCAAACTGTCAAGTATTTGCTCTCAGAAACAAGACGTGCCCTCCTGTTTGCTTTTTACAGTCTCCCAAAATTGGAAATGATTGAGGGGAAAAAAAAAAAAAAAGAAAAAAGAAGAAAGAAAGCCAATGGCTACTAAAGGGATTAGGGCTATGATTTGGGAAAGTGCAGAAATGAGATTTTCCTCTATTTCATAGAAAACTGGGTAAGTGTTCTTGTGGGAGAAAGGCTTCAGGACCTGGACAGCCATTTACAATCCCTGGCGTGGGTGTTCATGATTTAATATAACATATTGCTCACATAAGTGAATTCTGTCAAGCAAACTGAAATAACCTCTCTCCTTTTCTCTTTAAATATCACAAACAAGTGCATTGAAACGAGTCACTATTCCTATGGAAACCAAGAAGAGCTCCAACAAAACCCTGCCTCAGAGCACGGCCTTTGCTACCCAGAGGGCCAGGCCAAATCAGGCATAGGAAACAGGGCAAATCAGGGCAAAAAAAGACTACTGAGTGAATTGCAATGTATCAGCCTGATACAATCCTCAGTATTATGATTCAGATTAGACACCAGAAAGAAATTCTTTGCTGTGAGGGTGGTGAGACACTGGAAGAGGTTGCCCAGAGAAGCTGTGGATGCCCCATCCCTGGAGGGGTTCAAGGCCAGGCTGGATGGGGCTTTGAGCAACCTGGTCTGGTAGGAGGTGTCCTTGCCCATGGCAGGGGGTTGGAACTAGGTGATCTTTAAGGTCCCTTCCAACCCAAACCATTCTATGATTAGCAGGAATAGAAAATTTGTATGCATATGTACACTGTGAAACAAAGTCCCAGAATCAAACCCCATTTTATGGGCTGCAGGTTTCCCACACCTAGGCCAGACAACTACAAAGCCCGTTTATAAAATGTTCTGGCTTTGAAAACCTGTGAACATCTTTGATTGTTCCGAAGCCATCATGGTATTTGGCTAGGTGCAGCACTTGTATTTGGACAGATTTTTCCACCAAGAGGCGAAACTGAAGCTCTGAGTAGAAGGAGAGCCCAGTTTTGGATCTCCGTTTGTCCCTGGCTCAGCCATACCATGGCTGGTGCAGCAACAGCTCGCTCTCGGTGTTCAAATCCAGGAGGACATGCTTCAGCCTTCTATTGCAACATTAAAAGCGAACCCATATTTTGAGCCATAAAGGATAAGGCACCAAGTAAAACACAAGGCCTATTGGTCTGGCAGAGAAAGTTACAGTACAAAACAAGGGTTGGAAACTGAGAACAGGCAGTTTCAAATAAAAACAGATTATCTCTTGCAACAGCAAATGTGATTAAGCTACCAAGGCTATCAGGGTTTTCTCTCTCTCTCTGGAGGTCATCACATCAGGACTGGATGTCTTTCTGGATGACAACAATCAAATGTAAGTTACTGAGCTCAACAAAAGGGTAAATGAGAATAATTTAAGGGCTTGTATCACACAAGTCAAACCTCGTAACCCCTCTGGCATTAGTGCTATGAATCTATGTAAAAAGGCCAGTCTTCATTATCCTTGCTGAAATGAAATACCAGACTTTTATCATGCTTTAACGACTACATATAATAGATTTGCAAAACATTTTACCCTCTCCTTATCTCGGGACCTTACTCTCTTACCTTCCGCCCATGACTTTTCCTCTTGTGTGTTCTGCAGATTCCTCTCTTGTAATCTTATGTACAATAAAAAGAGGGAATTTAACCTTAGTGAGAGGTATAACCATAGATCTTTTTCTGGTTTGCCTTAAAATCTGCTAACGCATAATTCCATGAAGGAAAAACAAGGAAAGACAATATATCCTGGTCTGAGGATCTGAAGCGTCATCCCACTCTTGGTTAAGCCAACAGTGAAACTTCCACTTCAGTGGGGCCAGGACTTTATCTCTGGGCATAAAACATGTGGTCAGGCTTATGATAAAAGTCTTTGTACATCAGTTTGTTTTCAGTAGCACAAGTAAAAATACCTGAAGAAAGACTTAAGCAATGGGATAGCAGAGTGGATCCGAGATATTTATTGTCATTTGTCTTAATCCCTCTCTTCCAGGTGAAGTGAAATTTAGGCAAGTAAGAAATAGGTTGTTATCACTGAAATGTCAAATGCTACCCATAGGGCAGCGACTGAGAAAGAAAAAGAAGTCCTTCAAAATCTGAAGGCCGATGAACAACCACTAGTGTGAAGTCACGCAGCTGTACATTATGCACGATACATTTAGCCAGACAAACTCAACTGACTCTTTAAAGGTTAGTGTTTTGTAACTTGATTCGTGAGGCAGAAATCTGAGCAGACGTAAATTAGAAACAAGAGGAGACACTTGACAAGATCCACTACAGAGAGGTATAACTTCAGCTTGTCACCTTACTATCTCTTCCCCTGAGGTCCTGCTAGTTATCAGATAGATCTCACTGCTAACCAGTGTTGCTTTTGTACTCCATACTGCACGTTAAAAAAGTAAAATCTATCAGCCAGAAGTCACCATTAAACAAAGGAGCACTGTTAGGTGCTGCCAGATGTTCTGCAGTATTTGGAAAGGAGAATGGAAGGAGAACCTAACTTAAGCAGAGTAAAGGACACTGCTTGAGTGTGTTCCCCCAAATGAGTTTAAAATATATATATATATATATTTACTCTCTTTATTACTGTACTGGGCCTGCATTCTCACTTACTTGCACCTTCTGCTCCACATGGAAGGGATTCACTTTACCCACATATAGGCCAAGTTACGCTATCCATATAAGCAATTGGTATCCGTATGAGGTCTGATGGAATTAAGTCTCATCTCTTCAAAATCAGGGTTACCATGACTTTAGCCTCTGAGTTTTCATGGAGTTGCAAAGAATACTTTCCTCACGCTAACTGGGCTGTGTAACAGCAAAGCACGCCCAGCATCCCTAGATGGATCCATCTACGTCGTGCCAGCGGAGACCCCTGAAACAAAACACTCACCTTTTTCCCTGTGTCTACTCCACTTGCTGTTCCTTGATTCAAAACGAGATGTTTATGAATAAGAACTTCCTCTGCTTGATCAACCTGCTCAAGGGATCCAGCTAGACTAGAATCACAGCTCCAGATGCTGCCAGAACAAGGTGCTTCATATTCCCACCGAAGGGTATTTCTTTTTAATGACTAATAGTCAGAGGTTGACTTTGCCTCTCAAGTGCAGAAAGTGTGGTGAATAGATTTTCTGTCAGTGTATGTGTAATTTAACCCTCAGTACCCTCGTCAGTCACACGGATGTCTCTTCTCTTTGACTTCTGCTAAACTCCTGTCCTTAACTGCTTTAGGTGCCACACGGGGGATCACTTTACCTCATAGAGCTCGATGATTTTCTAAAACCAGCAACAAAGCAGAAGTTGAAAAACACCTCAAAGGTAATGAAAGGACAGGTATGTTTTAATTCTTATTAAATATATACTTCCCCTGAAAGTGGCTAGTTAACAGCACTAGTTATTTTTATTGTGATTTGATAATGAGTATGTTTGCCAGAGCTTACTTCAAAACATGTCTGTGACAACTATAGAGCCAAACTGATATCAGCAAAGCACATCAGACAAGTTGGCCAGCTGGAGATGTGCCACATTCAGGTGTTATGGAAATATGCATTAGGGAGAGTTTGCTTTTGCTCAATGAACAGACAAGGTAAATATTTTCCAGCTCAGGATGCAACGGTGTCACCATAGGCTGTACTTTCATTAGACCACAGCTGGCCAGTAGAGCAGAAGAAAAGTGCTGATAATTCAGCAGCCCAATTTTTTTATTCTGAGTCAAACCTGTGAGAATGCTCCACTCCAGCATGGAGCCAGAGGGTAAACTACTGTTAATGCTACATAAAGAGTCCCACTGCTGAGAGGCGTATTATGATGAACTCAACATGTTAGAAATCCGGTTCTAATTGCTTGGGTGCTTTGCTCAGACACATGCACGGCTGGGGAAGAAAGGCAGGAAGACCAGAGAATTTGACTGAGGTGGCAACAATGAAGCCAGGAAAACTCTGGGAAAAAAATCCCAAGAAAAACTTCAGGACCAAATACTGACTGAGGTATGGGCAATGAAATTATGTCTTCTTGTTTGCCTCCCACTGCCTTAAGGGAAAGAGGACTTGGTGTATAAACAGATGAAGAAATCAAAGACATTCCTGTTTCTATTATCAATTTCTCCTCCTAAGTGAAACAGCACATAAGACTGCATAGAAGTTCAAGAAGGGGCCAAATACGCATGACAAGTTGGTTTGTGATATTTCTTTCCTTCCTTAGTTATTACCCCAAGTACCCTGTTTATTCTAACACGCCTTTCACCTGGGCATCCATTCCCTGGGTGTCATGCCAGGCAATTTAATCGCTTTTGTGGCAAACAGGTCAGCACTGTTTTCCTGGGGTGGTAATCAGACATGAAAAGAACTCCAAAGTGACATTTGTACCGCATTGTTCCTTTTCTTTTCCCTTTACAATAGCACCCACTTGCAGTCCCAGTGCCTATTTGGTGTGCAATCTAGGATGCTGTAATTAACTTCCCAACACAGGTCTTTATATTAAAGCATCTACAAAGGTGTAGGAGGGGAAATGATGTATCCAGCTTTGTTTCTTTCTAAAAATAACAAAATTTCATCAGGAACATGCTGCTTGAATTTGCCCAGAGAGCATATTTAGAAATGCAGGGAAAGCTGCCCTCTTGAGAGCAATATGAAAAAGCTCATTAAAGCTGTTACAAAAGGTGGTTAGGTATTTTAGAGCTATGTTGGCCTTCTCTTTACATTGCAGGGTGGTGAAAAGTCTAAGCTTCTTTGCTTCAGCAAGGAAGAGAACATTATAGATGGACCATGACAAAAATATATTTTAAATACTCTTTTTACCTGCATTATTAATAGTGTTTGAATTATTAAAATGTAATGAATTTGAAATAGCTAATTATTTCACTGCTGCTATCTTTTTCTTTTGTCTCTGAGGTCAGCATGGACAATGGGATCACAATGAAGATTGTTTCCTCTTTTATTCCCCATCTTCCCTCTTGGTTTTCAAGCATGGGCATACTGTCTTTCAGTAATTGCCTTCCTCTAATTTGCTTTTGGTTTAGCAGCGTGGGTATATGGCACAGCCATATGCAGTGTTTACCTCCCAAACCTCCTTCAAGTCTGACAACCCCCAAACTCCCATTATTTTGGTGAAAACTTGAAATGGTAAGTTTCTATGTGGCAGCTTCAGCATTTCTCCAAAGCATTTTTTCAAACATCTTTCTTTAAAATCCTTACAAAACCTTGGCATTGGGCATAAATTACTTGACCTCTCAAGAGTGATTAACCTCTCAAGTACTTTGGAATTTTACCTGGATTTTGATAATGCTTTCTTTGTGTGCCACGGTTATACAAAAACCAGACCAAAGGAGGAGTATGCCAATTGACAGAAACCTGTATGACCTCTTTGCTTGAATTTGTGAAGACCGTTTTGACTCCTAGTCCTGTCCTCCCAAGTGCTTGCAACTTTCCTGGCTTGGTAATAGTTGAAACTTTTGCAGGGGTATCAAAACTGAAGTATTTGGTAGAACTGGGCCAAGGACAGCCCCCTGCAAGATGCTGCTTGAGATGCCCTTTTAGTCTGACAGAAAACTACCAATAAGTATTTTTGAGAGCAATTTATCAAACTGTTGTACACCCACCTCATGGAGATTACATCTAGGCAATGTCTAAAACACACTTCCGTGGAACAGTCTCAAAACCTTTTTGATGTCAAGATATATCAAATCAAGATACATCCAGTGTTTTCCTTCACTAGGCAACTCAGCCCTCCAAAAGTAGAAAATCAAATGGATTTACCACACATTTGCTCTTATTTAGTTACTGACTTCATTATCTTCTAAGTAGTTGTCAATCTTTCAACATAACTCGTTCTAGAACCTTCCTGAGATGAATTGTAGTCTAACTTATCTCCACTTTTTTGTTATAAAACACCACACTGAGACCAGGATACTGTCAAGCATCAGTGATCCGCAAAACACCCTTCCAAAGAGCCAAGGTCATCCACCAATGTAGGTGCCCTGGGGCCATAAACCAAACCCAGCTCCTTCACCGTGCAGTGGGGTGCTCTCCACCAGCATGACCATGGCTTGCTGTGGGAAGACCGACATGGAAACAATAAGACATGTCCAGGTAATTAATTCTCCTGTTTGGCTTTCAGCGATGGAGACAGAGGAGACACCTACTCATCTCATCCAGCCAGCCCACCTCCTGCCAGCTGATTCTGGGAAAAGGACCTCCACACAAAGGGTTGTGTTGCTACAGCAAAAGGAAAAGCTTCTTCCACATGTGGCATGGACAACCTGGGCCAAGGTGGCTGCTTAGCTGAGTGGGGGCTATTGGGGATGGTGGAATCCTACACAAGAACCCATGGAGAGGCCCAGCAAACACATGGAGAAAACAATGTAAGTGGAGCCATTATAAGGACAAAAAAAAAAGGCAGCTAAGGAGGTACAAACTCTCAAGCTGTTGTCACTTGGTTTACAAGATGACATGGCAGAGATTAAGCTCCTCTTGAAGATTGTGCTGGCCCCATGTGTTTCAATGAGCCCACACAAATTAAAGGAACAATCCTGTCAATGCCTGTCTGTGTGAGAAATCAGCCATGTAGCCCAGTTGCTCTCTGCAGAGTTATACAAATCCTATAAAATTGTAGTAATTTAACATCTTTCGTTACTTTGTATTAAATTTGCCATGCTTTTTTTCAGAAAAAAAAAAAAATGTTTAAAGATAACTTCCTATTTTGGATTCAGACAAATGACATCAGCTTATGAACTAGACCAGTCCGCAGACTCTCCTACTACAGATTTAATTATCACATCTCTAGTTTATGAAAAAAAATCAAGTGCAATAGGCAAACCTTCTAATGTGCATAGCCAGAACAATGTGCTATACATCTCCCACAGGCTTTTATGTCCAAACCAAGAACTAAATCACTTCAGAAGTGTTCTGAAGAGTTAACCTAAAAGGTAGCATACTACATTGTCCTAAGGATGTGACAAGCAGTGAAGTAGGCCACCTTATTTATCGCATCTTTAGGTCAATGTTGTATCTGAATCCAAAATAGGTTAATGCATAATTTTCAAATTAGTAACAAAAAAAAAACAACAAAAAACAACTACACTTTTCATCCTGACATAAGGATATTACCAACTACACATTTGAGGACCTGGATGGAAGTAAACCATACCTTCTCCCCCAGAGTCCAGGATGTGAAGATCCTCCACCACCCTGCCCTATCAACACAGCCTGTCCCAAAGCTTTCAGAAAGCCTGCAGCAGTCCCGGATATTCTTGAAACACACCAAGCATTTCTTGTGGGTGTTGTGAAGTGAGGGAACTTTGGCTCCTTAGTCTTGCAGATGCTGCGATGACTGCTTGGGGGTTGTTGGAAGAGCATGACTGCTAGAGGCTCATGCTTGGCTGGGACCTGGCTAATAAGAGCCCTTTTTTTAATAAAGGCCCTCGTTTTTTTTTTTAATTCCCGCCCCCACATTATAATCATTTGCACATCTGTATGGGAGGTGGCCAGAATTTCCAGCTGTAATTCATTGGACTTCTGGTTTTGTTTGTACTACTGTAATACTATAATTTTATAGGACGTGGATTACTTTCTATGAAATGACACAGTCATTTTTCACTGAGTCACTTTTCGTGATTGTTTCAGGCAGTATTGCATAAATAATTGAGAAATGTTTTGATAATTTAGTAAGAGTGTTCTTTTCATGTTTCATTTGGAAGATATGGCATGGAAAAACTGCTTCAGCTTACTTTTAGTCATATATCTAGTGTTTATACTGCTATTATTTCATATAGAAAAAAAATTCTGTTGCAGATGTACTGGCATAAATAAATGCTAGCTTTGATGGTATCTTTGATACTTATCAATTGTATATGACCCATTTAACATTACTGGGGTGTTTTTCACAAAATACAGTCTAAAAGCAAAAATCAAGTCAGGCTCTCCCCCTCCAAGAATAAAGTAGTAAAAAAGGAAGAGAGCCATAAAATTATTTTGAGGTTCGTTGAGTGATGTCTCTCTTTTAGGCTGCTGGGGAAAACCTGTCTCATGCTGGAGCTTTTAGGCTGGGAGAAGGCATTCCTGAACTTTCAGACCAGCGAAGGGATTGTACATCTGTCCTTGGAGCTGCATACATCAAATCTAAATCTCTAGCAGCCCAGGAAAACAGCAGGTTAAGTAATACCTAATTCAATGCATAATGCCAATGGAGGTCTAGATGTGTATTTCTGAACACACTTTACAGATGCCATCGAGTTTTGTTTTAGAAAAGGCTACTTCAGGTTCAGCACATACAAAAATTTCAGTCCAATTATTTTAATGGTTTCTTTTTCAGAAGACTACATAATAAATGAACAACTCAGCCTGAGAGTCTGCCTTTACGAACTCGCTCTGGACCGGGGTCAAAGCACTCTGTACAAATACTGGAGAACTTGGCTCTAATTAAAGCCAACTTCTCTCATAATGAATCAATGCAACAGGCTGCCGGCAAAGAATAAGAGCTCCTATTAGTTCCCAGACATCACAGACAACACATCTCACCCACCCCGCTCCTCAGCAGTTTCTCTGACAGATCAATACAAGACCTGCAAGCCCCGACCAAAGTACAGCAGAATCGATGCTACAAGGAGATCCAGTTTCACCAGTACAAGCGACAGTGCCAGGCTTGCAGCATTACCTTGGCTGAGGAAAGAGCAATGGCTGATAATAACATTTTGTGTTGTTTAAATATACATTTTATGGATATTTTTTTTTAAAAAAAAAAGGAGGGGTGGGGGTTCAGGAAATTTAAACGCTGCCATGCCATGCCATCCCACTCCAGCTTTGTGCTTTTAAAGACAGCTGATTTTGCACTTAAGGACACTGAAACTAATGATGACTCTGCTGTGATTTCACCCGGGAAGGAGCAGAACCCAGCTGAAAGCAGCTCAGGGCTGGTGCCAACCCTGCTGCTCTCTACATATAACCGAGCCTGTATTTCAAATCCCCTCGTCTGTGAGGAGGTGGGTGATCCAGGCAGAAATCCGGCGCCGAAGAGATGGGGTTTTTTTGACGATCAGCATGACAACCGCCCCACCTAGTGTATCAGCCTCACACGGCAGCATCTCCCTCCGATGCTCTCCGATCCCTCCCTCTCACCCAGCCTGTTTTTTTCCGCAGCAGCGGGAGAGGTTGATGGATGGAAGTGACAGGTAGGGAGAGGTTGATGGATGGAAGTGACAGGTAGCGGGTGGTGCAGCAAATGGGTCCGAAGACCAAAGGGCAGCCGGGAGCAAATGGTACAAGGGGTATTGCTGGGCTCGGGGGAAGGTATTTCAGCGGTGAGAAGGTCAGACGCTGCAGTCATCATAAGGATGCTCTTAGCTCTGAAGTCTTGCCCAAAATAATTTGAGTAAGAGGTAACAAAACAGGAGCTACAAAGGGGTTACTCCTTCTGGATTGGATATGGCCAGGCAAAATATCCTATTTTGACCATATACTGATAAACCCTAAGCATCCTTGCAAAAGCCAAAAAGCCTGACTTTTCCAACTGTTTCCATTTCCCTCCTCCTGCAGCAGGAAGGTTACTGAAGCTGCTGGGCCTTATAGGACAAGAAATACCATGAACAAAAGCAAAAGAAAGCTCCATTGCCTTACACATTTATTACACAGGAAAAAAAAAAAAAAAAAAAAAGAGATTACTCACATGAGTGAGACTTTCTTCAAGAAATTACCACAATGCAAACAAATTGTTTAAAGCCACCAACCTACTCATTTGCTGTTTTCAGCTGTGTAATCTGCATTTTTAGTCTTCTTCACAGACTTGTTGGAAAATCCCAACCTATGAACAATTCTCCTCATCTCCATGGCACGGCAGAGCTGGAGCTGGTATGGTCCAGCACATCAGCTCTGCTGGCCACCATAGGCAGGATGGGATCCTGCAGTAACTGATGCTGGATGGAGAGCATCCCCACTTTTCCCACACTTGGTGGGCATTTCACTGCAAAAGATCTGGAGAATAAAGATTTTCCACTGAACAGAGAGCTAAGCCAAAAAGTAGTTTGCTGGAGATAAAACGGAAGAGGCAGAGAAGAATTGACTGATTTTTCTAGATTAAAAAAAAATAAAATTGCTGTGTTTGTGGACATGTCGGTGAGACTAACAAAAAGCTATCAAAAACTGGGATGAAATAATTGCTTGCTGGAGTTCTTTCACATTTTAAACCCTCTCCACTTTGCAATCTGAGTCAATACTTTCTTCCTGCTAGATTTCCCCTTGCTCCTTCTATTCCTTTTGATACCATATGAAAAGGAGTGCTGCACGGAAGAATATCCCTCAGATCAGAAATGAAGAGCCAACATACTCCTCATTCGCATTCACAGGCAGAAGAGGTTGGAGGAACTCTGTGCATCATGGACAATCCCCCCCTTTTCCTGTCCTTACCAAAGTAACAAGGAGTCCAGGCAGAGCCTTCATCACATGAGGAGACACTCAAGCATGAAGATCTGCCAGGAGACCTCCACATCATCAAGTGGAGGATCTCATAGGGCTTTCTCAGGGAAAAGGCAGGAGTTGCTGTGTGATATTACCTACTGTGAAATTGATTTCTATTTGCTCCTTGTTTAATTTCCTTTGGAAAACAATCTCACATTTATTTTGATCATTACTGAGCCTGGGCAATCACAAACTGTGTAAATGCATCTCACGACTGCTTACATCAGGATTTTTTTAATAGGCTGGAACTGAAAAAAAAACCTGGGGACTTTTGCCTTCCAAAGGATTGTGATACTGAACTTCAGGTCACCTCATCTTTGTAAAGTGTTGTGAAGCGGCCTTTCTGGGGTAAAAGCTGAAGTGATGTATTTCAGCGTTTGAAGTCAATAGCAGCATTGCCAGCCACAAGCGTACAAAAATCATGAATCGGGCCTCCAGTGCCATGAGGATAACATAGAAAGCGTAATATAACTTTATTAATAACCAAAACAACAACAAAAAAAACTAAACCACTAAATTTCTGTGTCTTCCTCTTTCTCCTAATTTCTGAATGCCTGGGCATGGTAGGATTGTGTTTTCAGAAGCTTTCAACACCAAAGAAGCCTGGCAGCCATTGAAACAAAAACCACCACAGCTGAGAATGTGTCTGCAAGAGCCAAACCAAAATAGTATTAAACACTGGAAACTCACAATGAAACCACAAGCCCAGAAACACTGCATTAGGACTTCCTTTGGCAGCAATGTACTGCAGTGTTTCAAGGCAGAGGGCTGCACAGCAGCTGAAGGTGATGCTCAGGTGGGTCACAGTCCCAATGATGGCTTGGCTGGACCACACTGGCATAGCCCGAGCTGCATGTTCCCCTGAAGAATCCTTGCTCTGCTAAAAGTGCTGGGTCTCCTCCTTTTTCTCAAAGCCAATGCCTTTGCTACGGGTGCAAAACATCCATATTATTTACTAACACCACACCAAATACACTGAAATGTGCTCTAGGTAGACCCGCTCCAGCGGGGGGGTTGGACTAGATGATCTCCAGAGGTCCCTTCCAACCCCATATAATTCTATGATTCTATGAAATGGCAGGAAAAATGTTGGCACAGACTGGGGGTGGAAGGAAAGGGATGCCCAGCCCTTTCCCCTTCCATGGTAACATCAGAGTGCTGTGACCAAAACCTGCTTCCCTTGTTCAGAGTGAGGGTCTGCATGGCCAGCCTTCAGCCTTTCTCTTGGAGATGTCTGAGAGCTACCAATGGTTCCTGATGGCTACCAAAGACTCCTTCCTTCCCTGTGACTGCATACTTTTATTTTCTAGCAGAGAAAGCAAGGCTCCACCAGTCTGATAGCTAGATACGTATATTTCAGTGGTTTAGAAGAATGTCATTTAAATTAACTGGACTGAACTGAAGGCAGCTAATTAATTTTTTCTTATATACACGTCACGATACCCAAGAACCTATCAAAGCCCATGGACAGGGCATACCTGATATCCTCTTATTTCTTGCATGTCACGAGTTCTCAACAGAAGAACCTGTACTGCAATTTTACCTATAAAATGTGCATCCCTACTAAAAAGCGTCCTGCAGTTCTAGGGCAGAATATTTCAATGCCCACTATCCGTGCGACTCAGCCAATGCTCACGGCTGTTACAGACATTCCCAGGCTCAGAGCAATTCCCTTGGGGACATTACATCCCCCAGAGCAGCACGGAGAGAAGATACTCTGTTAGAAGACAAGCAAGGAAATTTGGTTCCCTGAACCACACCAACCTCTACTGCAGGAATCTTTGGTGTCGGAGGGAATCCCACAGACGTCTGACATCTACAAAACGCCACTGAACCTGGCTTCTGACTTCTCCTTGGTATAATTACTACACTGGCCAAATCACTTTCACAGTGACCCCACATTGCTGCAAAACACGAGAGCCACTCTTACAACAATTCCGTTTCTGAAAGATTAAGCTCCCACTAACAAATGGGGATTAGGGACTACTGAAAAGTGCACATATTTTGATAGCTTTTATTGATGTTTAAAAGGATTAGAATCAGAAATCATTCACATGTATTTTTAAAATTTGTGTCCTTCTTATAAATGTGCATAATTTGAAGCATCTAATCCTGAGTTTCAGAGAGATGCATATTTGCCATTTACAGAGTTCTTTCTGGATTTTTTCCCTCCCTGTCATTATTATGATAATCAATGTTTGTGTAAGAATATTTTGGATCAAATCTCATTTACTTCTTATTTGATACATATGAAGTTTAGTTTTCTGGGCTTTATTTCCTCTGTGGAGTACATATAACTGAGACAATTCACCGGAGCAGAAGTATGGAGTTAGAATTCCCTTCACTAATTAGTGCCCAAATTAAAATCTCCTTGGCATGATTTCTTTAAAAATAGCAATGGGCTTAGAGGGAAGACAAAACTTGTTTATTCGATGGACTTCTCACTGTCAAGACCCCATTGCCTAGAATTCATTTTGTCTCTTCCATCCAGCCAAAAAGCATGATCTACCTCTATGTCCTTAGCCTGGTGTGTCTGCTGGAGGTGGATGTCTTGTACGTTCCATCCTGCGTCATTCCCGACTTGGCCTAAACACAGGGCAATAAAAAAAAAAAGGCAAAACAACCACAAATGCAAAAGACCCTGCTCATTGCCACTGCAAAACCATTTCTTTTCACACACTTTGAATGCGTTTCCAGCTCTGGTGTTAAGTGCTTCCAGCAGGGTAGCTTCCACTGTTCCTCCTGGGAGACTATTCCCCAGCCCAATAAATCTCACTCCCAAGAAACCTCTTTTGCACGTGTCCCCTCCTGGGCTTGCAGCACTTTTCCAACCTTGGCTTAGAATGGGTGGAACAAATATCTATTCCCCCCCCC
>JAOTQQ010000023.1:56848055-56888465 GCA_026546715.1 Gallinago undulata
CCCCCCCCCCCCCCCCCCCCCCCCCCCCCCCCCCCCCCCCCCCCCCCCCCCCCCCCCCCCCCCCCCCCCCCCGGGGATTTATTCATAAAGGCAAGACGCTTTTTTCACCAGATTTACAGCCCTGTGACTCAAACTTTTTTTTTTTTTTTTTGGGGGGGGGGCTTTGGGATCAGAAGCCGCACAACCGGCTTCAGCGAAAGCGAAGTCGAGCCCCGCGGTTTCGTTTTCTGTGGCGTTCCTTTTACAGACAGACTTTTTTACGACGGGCCTTTAAAGGGAGATTTTTACGTTTTCCGCGGTTTTTTTTTTTTGGTTGTTTTTATTTTTTACAGGCAACTCGTTTTATATTCTGGGGTTGTTCAGTCTGGAGAAGAGAAGGCTCTGGGGAGAGCTCATAGCAGCCTTCCAGTATCTGCAGGGAACCTACAGGAGAGATGGGGAGGGACTCTGTCAGGAAGTGTAGTGACAGGACAAGGGGTTATGGTTTTAAACTGAAAGAGGGGAGATTTAGATTAGATGTCAGGAAGAAATTCTTTCCTGTGAGGGTGGTGAGTCACTGGAGCAGGTCGCCCAGAGAAGCTGTGGCTGCCCCATCCCTGGAGGTGTTCAAGGCCAGGCTGGATGGGGCTTTGAGCAACCTGGTCTGGTGGGAGGTGTCCCTGCCCATGGCAGGGGGGTTGGGACTCGATGATCTCTAAGGTCCCTTCCAACCCAAACCATTCTGTCATTCTGTGAGTCTGAAAAAATGTCTGTGTGAAACTTAAGCTTCACAGCCTCTGCTTCCCACCAAGCAACCAAGTGTCCTCCCCTCAACGTCAAGCCCCGAGGCAGCTCCCCAGGCGTGGTGGTTTCGTGGTCTTCCCAGCAGTCATTCAGCTCAGGCACCCTTCGCCTTTCTCCAAGCAATCGATCTAGTATGTAAGTCTCATATGTCAGCCATTAGTCAAGGTCAAAAGGTTCTTTTCTGCTCAGCATCTCCCAGGGAATTGCCTTCATTATTTCCTCTCCTTCCACTGACAGACTGGCCCACTTCTTCCCAAGCTTGCGGAGAGTTTTCCCAGTGGGACTGTGCTGCCGGAGTGAGAGGCAGGGGCTTCTCCTTGAGGGATGCAGCAGTGAGCCCTGTACTTGCAGACCTTCCTGTGGGGTCCTGGTGGCTCCAGTGATGGCAGACGGGCAGCCCTACCCAGGTTTGGAGAGCTTCCTGCGTCATTCACAAAGGTACTATTTTTGTTATTTACCTTTTGCATCATTACAGATGTGACTGAGGACCTTTTCTCTCACTGCAGATTTCAGTAGCTGTGCCTGTGTGGGCTGGTGACATTTTCTGAACCGGTTTACACCTTAATCAGAAGGGTACTTATGACTGCCATTTACCAAGCTGTTTCCTACTTCTTTTTTTTTATTATTATTATTTTAATTTAAAGGATGTCATAAAGTTCCTTAAATGAAATACAGTTCCTGCTCCAAATCTCACCAAAGTCGACGACAGGTCACTAATGTCCGTGGGCTTTGGGTCAGACCCCTGAGCTTTTTTTAATTCATTTTTCCTTCAAAGCGTTTTGGGCCACAGAGTGATTGCCCCTTCGGCGTGCCCTACAGAATAAGCTTCAGAGAGTCGACTTCAAAATTCCCACACTAAGGAGCTGCTCGGTGTCTGCAGCCCTTTGGTGTGATCAGAAAGAAAAGGAGAAAATGAAGAAATCTAAAGATTAACTAGAAAAGATACCATAGCAAGGGGGCAAAGGTGTTTAAGAATTCCTTTTGAGAAGCAAAGTGACATCTAAAGGGATGAAGGTAAAAGAGGACGTAGAGAAAGTAGGTCAACATTGAATGTAAAAGAGATGTGAAGAGGCTCCTATTGTGGTGTCAAAGTGCTTTTGTAAATCAGAGTTATGTGAACAGTCAATCAGAAAGAATGATACCATCAAAGTCCTGTTTTTTATCTGCCTGTAACTTCATACACTCATCAAGGTATATAAATGAAAGTATTAAAAAAATATGTGCTTCCCATTTTCACAGCCCTTTAGATATTTTTGGATGAAATGTAACAGTTGTGGTTAATGGCTCTGGAAAGTTGTTTCCATAGAACAGCAGTCAAGAATACATCTTTCCCAGGTGGAGAGAGATTCATTCAGTTGTCTCCTCATTAATTTTTAACTGTGTTGAGGAGATTGCCAAAGAACTTTCCATTCGTGGGGATGATTTCGGAAAGTTGGTATTTGCTGACCACACACAAAGGCAGTCCTATGGCCGCCAGGGTGTGATGCAAAAACATGCAATTTGGGCGGGGAATTTGGTTGGGAAAAACAGGAAAAGCACCAGCACAGGCTACAGAGGTGGTGGAAGACTCATCTTTGGAAGGATGTGCCACCCATGACCCAACCTACAGCACATCTGCAAAGTGTCCTCTCCTGAAGCAAGCCACCTACGGCACCAGGCTCCTCCGAATCTGTTCCAATGGTCAAGGAAACATCTTCTTGACAGGCTTTGGGCCACCTCTCTGCCCCGAGAACCACTGCATACTGATGGGCTGGAAGGAGCTGCAGAGACATGAAACACAAGCTTTATGAGGAGCAGGTGAGGGAGCTGGAGCACAAGCCTTGTGAGGAACGGCTGAGAGAACTGGGGTCGTTTAACTTGGACAAAAGGAGGCTGAGGGGAGACCTTATTGCTCTCCACAACTACCTGAAAGGAGGGTGTAGCCAGGTGGGTTCAGTCTCCCAAGTCACCAGGGGATAGGACAAGAGGAAACGGCCTCAAGTTGTGCCAGGGGAGGTTTAGACTGGATATCAGGAAAAATTTCTTCACCAAAAGGTTTGTCAAGCATTGGAACGGGCTTTCCAGGGAAGTGGTGGAGTCACCATCCCTGGGGGTGTTTAAAAGACAGGTAGACGTGGCACTGAGGGACGTGTTTAGTGGTATTTTTTGTCAGTGTTCGGTTAAAAGTCCCTTACAACAGAGACAATCCTGTGACTCTGTGAGCGCTACACTCTGCCCTGCTGGGGAAGGGAAAGAAGGAAGGGACGCCGAGTTCGCGGTTGGCATCAGACGGGGGAGGGCTAAACCGGAGCCAGGCGAGGGGGTGAGGAGGCATTTCGGCCGGAGGACTGGGGGAGAGCCCCAGCCTGAGCCCGCCCCCGCCCGCCCTGAGGAGCTCCTCCCCACAGCCCGCCGCCATGTCGGGCCCGTCCGCGTCGGCGCTGCTGCTGCTGCTGGGGCTGCTGGCGGCGGGCGGCGGGGGGCAGACCCGCTACGAGCCCACATGGGGCTCGCTGGACGCCCGGCCCCTGCCCGCCTGGTTTGACGAGGCGAAGTTTGGTGTCTTCATCCACTGGGGCGTGTTCTCGGTGCCCAGCTTCGGCAGCGAGTGGTTCTGGTGAGCTCCGCGGCCTGGCCCTGTTCCCGGCCCCCGCACCACCGGCCGGCACGGCCCGCCGGCCTCCCCCGCAGCAGTGCTCCCCCGCAATCCCCTCAGGCCCACGATGCGGCTGCCGTGGGGCAGCTAGGGGGGGTGGCACCAGCCATCTGAGGGAGAGAGCAGCTCTTGGGGACAGCGGGATTTGGTGTCCCCCCAAAGGGGTGGTTGGGCGTAGAGCCCCTCTGCAGCCGGGCCCTGGAGCTGAGGCCTGTGGGATGAGTCATAATCACACCAGAGGCCAGTCAAGGGGGACCATGGACTTCATGGCGCTGCTTCTGAGGGAAGCAGGGGTTGATGTGCCTCTGGTACTTCTGACCATCTGCCTGCCCAGCCCTGACACTCTTGAGTGTGCTGGCTGATGTGAGCCAAGCTGAGAGGAGAGCTGGAAGACCTGCTTTCTGCAGCGCTGGTGAAGGAGGTGCTTTCCATAGCGCTGGTGAGGGGTCTAGAGAACAAGTCATATGAGGAGAGGCTGAGGGGAACTGGGCATGTTTAGTTTGGAGAAGGGGAGGCTGAGGGGAGACCTCATTGCCCTCTATAACTACCCGAAAGGAGGTTGTAGAGAGGTGGGTGTTGGCCTCTTCTGCCAAGTGAATAATGACAGGACCAGAGGAAATGGTCTAAAGTTGCATCGGGGAAGGTTTAGATTAGATATTGGGAAGAATTACTTTACTGAGAGAGTGGTCAGGCACTGGAACAGCCTGCCCAGGGAGGTGGTGGAGTCTCCATCCCTGGAGGTATTTAAGAAACATGGAGACATGGCTCTTCAGAGCATGCTCTAGCACCCGAGATTGTTGGTTTGTGTCTGTGTGTTTTCTGTTTGGTTTTTTTTTTGTGTTTGTTTGGGTTTTTTGTTTGTTTTTTTTTTTGTGTGTGTGGTTGGACTTGATGATCTCAAAGGTCCCTTCCAACCATGAAGATTCTGCGTTCTTTTGTGATCTGTGAGGTGGTCGGTTGAGTGGCAGAGGGTGGCCTCTCCAGGGCTGCAAAGAAGGGATGGATGGAGGAGAGCTCCCCAGCCCTGTGGGGATGGATGGACGGACGCTGGGGATCTCTCAGCTTCCAGGAAAGCCTTGAGCAGCTCTGGCCAGAGCACTGGTGGCATTGTGTGGGGAGCACAGGAGTCCCTCACTGCCCTGGCTTCGCAAACTACCTGTCAGTACCTTCTTGTACATATTTTGTGCAGTTAATGATTTTCTTCTTTTAAATTACTATTTTTATTAATAAGTACTTTCTGCTGAACCTAAAGCTCTGATCCTTCAAATAATTACAATTCAAAGCCTGAATAAAACCTATGTTTTATGAGCATTCACTGGTTCAGGCACTTTAGCTGTAAGCATTTTTTTGCTATCTTCTTTCCATGCTCTACTGAATACTTCCTGTGTGACTTTAAGGGAGTCACGTTATCATTTACGATATGAAGATAACAGCAGCTCTGTGGCAGAGCTATGGTAAACCTTAAATGCAGTATTTGTAACACAAACCAACATCGATATAGACAAACCACTGTTTTCTGACAATATTTAGTCTGTTTTTTTCAGAGTATGTTTGATGATTCCAGCAGTTTTGCTTTCCCGGTGGGGGTGGTGAGGGAGCTAGCTTCGGGTTCAAGCATTTCTCTAAGAGCCATGCTCTAGTAGTGGTGCACAGATTCAGGATCGAGCATTTGGTTTTTGTTGTCGTTCTAAGAACCACCCCAAACTCTCTAAGGTACCTGATGAAATTGTTTTTTTACGTTTTTCACATTTCTGTAACCTCCCATGGCGGGGCATGTGTGGCAGCATGTGCGGCCAGATGATTGGGATTCTGTGTTAGCAGCTTCAAATGGAAGGTCGTAAACTCTTATCACCCAGCCTGTCCTCCTTCCCTTAGAGCTGCACAGACTCGGTCAGGATGTCTCTATGATCTAATTGTGTCAGAGTAGAAGTGCTCATGTTAGCAAATGTGACGAAGGGAGAGAAGCAAGGATGTTACCTGTTTCTTTATGCAATTACATACTTTAAAATCAAGAGTTGTTGGTTGTGTTTTTTTTCCCTAGGCTCTTTCAATGAGGAAGGCTGTTTCAGCCTCTTTCTTCCAGGTTTTTGGTTTTTTGTTTTTTCCCCCCTGTTGGCTGCCAAAGATCATGCTTGTTTCTGCTGAAGTCTGGGAAGGTTACAGCAATATCCATAGGTTAGTTACAGAACTGAGGTATGAGTCCAGATGAGGACAGGGGAGAGAAACACATTTCCAACATTCAGATTCTGGCCTGTTTTATTCCCTCACTTTCCATTTATTTTCATTTATGTCTAAATTTGCCAACAGAATTTTGGTGCTTGCCTTCATTCACAGAAAGGTGGATGCTTTCTGATCATTTTCCCCTAACTATTAGCAGTCACAACATGCATTGCTGTTAGAAGGTCTCCAGCAATAAGGCTGTTAATGCAGTAAGGACTGTTTTGCGCTGTTTTTGGAGCTCCTCTTTCGCTAGGTAAGGGAGGGATGGAGCATGTTGAAAACGGTGTTCTGTTGGTTATTTAGGACCTCTGCCCATGATGAGGGCAAGAGACCACCTTCAGGGAAGCACAGGATAGAAATTGTCCCTGTCTTTGTAGGTGGGATGCAAAAAGAGATCATCACCTTATTTTCTTTCTGGTTCCTAAATCTGTGTGCACTGATAGGTAGGTGGGTGTGTGCTTGCACACTAGAGCCTGTGATGAGGTGCTTTTTTAAGTGCATGTGGCTCTTGCAGAGGCAGGTTGTTGTTGTAGGATGCCTTTGCTTCAGAGACTCAGGTGTGCAGCAGCTGCAGCCTCAGCTTTCTCCTGCTCTGGGACCATTGCCATCCGCTCACACATCAGGTCACCCAGTTCCCTTTGGCTTAGAGGACTGTGGACCAGCAGAGAGGTTATGCTGCTGGCCTTTTCGTTTGTGGGTTGCAGGAATTGCGGGGGGATTGAGGGGAGCAGAGCAGAGATGCTCTGAAGGCTGATGCCTGACACTTGAGGAGGGTAAGTCACGTTAGTCCAGAAAAAGTGCGTTCCTTGTGCCAGGTGAGCTGTTTACATGGACAGTCTGCCTAGGAATGGATTTGTGTGCTGAACAAGACTGCTGTTTTTCTGTTCTTCAAGTATAGCTGCTTTATGACGTTGCTCGAAATGAAATCCTGGGATCTTTCCAAAATGGAGTGCTTGAAAGATGTAGATTATTGGGAAAGAGGATAGAGAAAAGGAAATATTTGATAATTAATACTATTCTGAAGCAGTTTTGTCTTATTGCCAGAGTCACGTAGCTGTGGTACCTGTGCCTCTCAGTGTGAACACAAATAGGAACTGATTATTTCAATTCTTCTTTCCTTGTCTAAAAATACACTGGCATGTTTTGCTCTGTATTTTGTAGGTGGTACTGGCAGAAGGAAAAGAGAGAGGCCTATGTGAAATTTATGCAGGCAAATTACCCACCTGGGTTCAGTTATGAAGATTTTGGACCACTGTTTACAGCAGAATTCTTTGATCCTGACCAGTGGGCAGATATTCTGAAGGCTTCCGGTGCAAAATATGTTGTCTTAACTTCAAAACATCATGAAGGTAAGTGGAAGGTTTGTGAATGTTAGTAACTGTTGCATTTCTGTCAACAGAAGGAAAATCCAGGTGATTTTCCTGTCTGCTAAGAGATCTAGAGAAAAAACAGGCCCTCACCTGTCCCAACCCAGTCAAAGAGGGAAAAACCACCCAGGAAATGTGCGTGTGTTTTCCTCTTGGACTGACTTTGGGTGACTCTTACTCAAAAGCTGTGGCTGTGAAGCTTGCATAGAGGAAAAATATATTATGCCATTTTTTCTGTTGCTGTAGATAAGACAGCCTGAAGTGAAGCGGGAAGCTGAGTTTCCTGCGGTATCCATAGTTTATTTTTTATTGTCGTGCAGTTTATTGCTCAAGGAACCACCAAAGTGAATTCTGCACGGTATAACGTGTGGAGAGCTGCAGCTCTGGAGGTTTCTCCCAAGGAATTCAGGAGTATGTTCCAGGAGTTGGCTTCAGAGTTAGAAACATACGCAGGGTACAGCTCTTCCTGATGCAATGCATAGAAGCCAAAACCTTGAAACAGGTCTTTAACTTCACAGGCATGATTGATTTTTTGGCACTGTAATTATAAGATGCTTTGCAGATAAAGATAAAGAAATAGAAAGTGGTTGGAAGGAAATACCATAGCAAAGGAAGTACAAAATACTGAGATGCAATATGACAGTACATCAGGTGAATGTTGTTGGTTGTTGGGGAGATGTGAGTTCAAGACTGGCAGTTTATAACTTGCAGATTTGAATCAGCTCTGACACACATAAAATCTAGATCTTGATGATGCCCATGGCGTAATTCCCAGTCACTTCAAAAGAACCATGATTCATTTAGTCTGTCCTGTAGCCTTGGGCATGAATTTTTAGCTTGTTTTTCTAGTCGATACAATTACATGTATCCAGTTCATTAAAATATTGCAAAACTTATTAGGCAATGAGAATAAAGCAGTTTGAAGGTGAGAGTGGAGCTCCTCCGGCAGTGGTGTAAGCCAGTAGTGCTTGTGCTGGATTGCTGGATGACTGAAACGTTAAATCCCTCCTGATACGTAATGCTGGTATTTTAAAAGTTGTTTTAGGAGTGTTTGCACTCTGTTTGTATATGTGTACTGAGTAGTTCATTGAGCTGTTATAAATGTCAGGACAAATGAGAAGTGAACATTTGCATAAGATCTAGAGGGTAGGGAGGGAGAATAGTCTTTGGATGCAAGTGGTACCCTGAGCGTTCTGGTACTGAGAAAGCATTTTGTCTTCCAGTTGCTGAATGTGTATTTTGAGGTGCCTCAAACGTTGCTGTATTTTTAGTTAATTTAACTGGGACATACGAATGGGAGTGAATGATTAAGGAGAAGGAATAATTATCCTAAGCAGTACAGAACAGGAAAATTGAATGTTTGATATATATCTAAATATAAATGCATGTATGTTTGAATAAAAGTAATACACAAACGTATCTGGCACGATGTTATGACTACTATCATACATATTATAGGTTATAGGCATATTCTATACCATGATAAAAATATTATTACATATGACTTTTATTATTCTATATCTATTTTTTGGCAACACACTTGCAGACTACTTTTCAGAAGGAGGAACTATAACTTCCCCTCTTCTGCTTCCCTTTCTTATCCTTTGATTTTTCTCTTTCCAGGCTTTACTTTGTGGGGGTCCAAATATTCCTGGAACTGGAATGCTGTTGATACGGGACCAAAACGAGATCTTGTGGCCGAACTAGCAACGTCTGTTAGGAACAGGACTAACTTGCATTTTGGGTTGTATCATTCCCTGTTTGAATGGTTTAATCCTCTCTTCCTTGAGGATGCCACCAATGCCTTTAAAACAAGAAAGTTTCCAAGCAGTAAATCGTTACCAGAACTCTATGAAATTGTGACCAAGTACCGGCCAGAAATAATTTGGTCTGATGGGGATGGAAACGCACCAGATATTTACTGGAACAGCACTGGTTTCTTGGCTTGGCTGTATAATGACAGGTACATAATGATGCTGGTTTTGCTCCTTATCTGGAATTCTGCTCTGGGTCTAGTTTTGTCTTGTTTTCTATATGTTTTGTGGAACCTGTTCCACCTACTTATGAAGACTTAACTAAGTACTATTTTTCCTGAAAGCTAGAGTCCAGGTCTTCCCTAAAATTATCAAAGGTTGCTTTAGAAAAATACTGTTTCATACTTTCTAAACCACATTTGCAAATGAATCAATTAAGATGGTATTGGCTGTTTTACCTAATCATATACTTCCTTAAGTATTGTCAGCTGCACAGGCAAATGGGATAGCGGGATAGTTGGAGAATATGGGAACATTGTTGTCATCGCAGACTGAACATCTGGCAGCGGGTGTGAAGTGCAGGCTGCTTTCTGGCATATTTCCCTAAGAAATGCTGATCTGGGCCTTTTACTGGGAAAGGATGAGAACAGGATTCCTGAAATTGCACTTAATCTAATTGTGATAAATTCAGAGTACAGAAGTCATCCTAAATGTTATTTTCTGGGCGGGGTGTGTGTGAGAGGGGCTTGCGCTGGCTGTGACTGTATTTTTTTTTTTTAGAACAAAAATCATAAAATTTCTTTGTTTCTAGTCCAGTGCGGGACACAGTAGTGACCAATGACCGCTGGGGAGTTGGCAGCATCTGTAGGCATGGTGGCTTCTACACGTGTAGTGACCGGTATAACCCCGGACACCTCCTGCCCCACAAGTGGGAGAACTGTATGACCATCGACAAGAAGTCCTGGGGGTACAGGAGGGACGCGCAGCTTGACGACTACCTCACAATCGAGGACTTGGTGAAGGTATGGTGGGCCAAAGGAGTTGCCTGCAACTTCTGATTCTTCCTCCCGATTATTATATCATGCTGTATAAAATTTTGATTACATATCTGTTTTAATAAAAAATATTATTTTTATTGATTAATGAATTTATGAAATAATAAATCATTTTGTTCATTTGCAACCTAACACTGGCAGGATGGAAAATCCATGTAATTCTTACTAATTTTATAGAAATAACTAAGAGGAAAAAAAATCTAGTAAAAATGTAGTTGGTTTCTTACAAGCTGTTTCCCCAGTGAGAAACTGGCCAAAGACTGATCTGGATAGACTCATAATTACCTTTTCTACTAAGTTTTTTTACTAACTGCACCTCCAAGCTGATGAGAAGCAATTTCACAGTTCCTTCTTAGGGACTCCTGATTGAAGGCTACAGCTTTCTAGGAGCTAGAAACAGTTTGTAAGTCTTAATAGTCTTTTTATCTTGTAGTGAGAAGCTTTCCTTTCATCCCACCTCATTTAAAGAGGAAAAAAATACCACCACACTTATTACAGACATACAGATAAGCACTAGCAGATGTAGACGGCTGGAGTTAATAGAACATTGATTCTCTTTGCTAGTCTTAAAGTATTAAAAAAAGATCGGAAGCTTAGCAAAACTGAATGAAAGGAAGATTGATCGATCTTTCAGACAAATGCATTTAATAGCAAAATTCAGCTGCTGAGTTACTGTTGCTTAATCCAATCTGTGCAAAAGATAATTTCAAATTGAAGTAACCCCTTTGCAGAGGCAGAAGGTTTAAATTAATTCCGTAGCTTGTTTCCAACTGTCTGTTCCTCAGACTTGTGCATCTCAGTCCGTGATCTCTGGAGGGCAGTGTGGATGTGAACACAAATATTGATGGGCTCTGTAGAAGGCTTCCTTGTGTTTTACAACTTTCTCCCTAAAATAGGGAGACCATCAGAAGGGAAAAAGAAGTTGCTTCTCTCAGCCTCAGTAAAGATGAAGTGACATCTTTTGACCTTACTCTCATGTAGAGGAATTGCCTATCTATTCTATTGGTACAACCCTCAACAAATTGCTGCAGAAGTTGAAATGTTAGAAAATTGTAAGATCTAACGTAAGATGTATTGGTGCCAAAATGTATTTTGGGCTGTTTTCTGCCATAAAAATTGACAGCAGAGCTTTGTTTTATGGAGCTTAAATTCTGTATTGACTGTTGGGATGACCCCCAAAGTCTATAAACACGCAGCAGTGACATAACTTGTTCAGTTGATCGTTCTGAAGCGGTGTGCCTGGCATTAAGAAATAACTTCAAATATCCAGTTTCATTAGCCGTAACCATATGCTCCGTTGTACGTGTTTTAAAAACATTTCAGCAACTGGTAGAAACGGTGTCTTGCGGAGGGAATCTCTTGATGAATATCGGGCCCACTCACGACGGCCGCATCGCGGTTGTGTTTGAGGAACGCCTGAGGCAGATGGGTGCCTGGCTGGGCGTCAACGGAGGAGCCATCTACGGAACGAAACCGTGGAGAGCACAGAACGACACGGTCACGCCAGACGTGTGGTAAGGCTGCTCAGTCGGTGTGGGCTGCGGAAAGTGTATGGGAAATTTTGAAATTCTTAATGACTTGATGCTACAAGTCTGCTGTGAAGAAATTAACCCTTTTGCCATTTTAAGTAACTGCCCATAAAATGTGTATAAAACCGTAGGCAGACAATGGATGTCAGAGGCTGTAGGTTTGGGATGATGCTGAGGCTGAAGGGAAGGTTGCCAGCATTGCCTTCGTGATCTTGTGCTTCTCGCTCTAGCTGGCTACAGAAACTATTAGAAAAAAAATAACCTGGAAATATAAAACTGCTCTGACGTTTGTATCGGTACAAAGAAATACTTGGTGTCACCGTTCAAAGAGAAAGAGGGGAGAGAAAGAAAATAGACGTGGGTCTAGCACATTGTACATTTCTTTTTAAGGTAAAAAGGCCCGGGGAGATAATGGCAATTGTTTGGCCACTAAATTCAGCTAGTCTCTGGGCTCTCCTCTGCCTCGGTGCCTGTAACACCTTAATGATCCATCAGGGTTATGGTCCTGACCCTCTCCTCTGCCTCGGTGGCTTTTTACTCCTGGTCCCAGTAAGATTTGGGATTCAGGCTTTAGCCTTGAAATGCTGATCTGTTGACTGTTTAGTAAAACCACTTGCAAGAGCCATAAAAAATTGTAACTAAATCAAGGGAGGAGGGAGGAATTTTTCAAGTGCACAAGACAAGGACATACTGCAGATAAATGTCTGCTGAAATTGTTTAAAGAAAAAACTAGCTATACGAGGTGGAATTTTTACTGTCACACATACTCTTGTTAATTTATTTATTTTTTTTTTAGTGGAATGTCTGTATGTTTGTGTTTAGGTGTGAATTACCATATTTTTCTGAATATAACCCACAATTATCTGGTAGTGATTCCCCCTGCCTTGCAAGTACCTCCTTCTTGGATGGCTGAGCAGCAGTGAGTTGTTACGCGCTTGCTAAAGTTATTAGAGATGTTTACTTCTAAAATCAGTTCTTTAATAGTTTCTGTTACCTCTAGCTTGTTGTTCAAGGACCAGTACTTAATTGAATGGTCTGGACAGATGATTATGTGTGTGAAAATGTAATTAATGCTGACTTTTCAAATCTGCTCATCCAGTCTTGAAAACACTTTATATATCACTTTAGAAAATGTACAAGGAAGCACTGACATGCATTCCTGTTCCCCGTTTCCAACCAGGTACACTTCCAGCCCTAAAGAAGGCAGAGTCAATGCCATCTTCCTCAACTGGCCACTTTCTGGGATGCTGGAACTTGGTGAGCCACAGGCTAAGCTTGGAGAAACACAGGTAAGACACCCCACCCCCTCCATCCCCACTCCCCCTTTCCCCTTAAGAACAGTGAGGCTTTCAACACACAGCGCAAGAAATGAACATCCTGTGAAGGAAAACCCCTCTAGGATTTGTCATGTTCCATCAGTTTCCATTTTAGTTTCTGGCATCTTTGGGAACAGCTCTTAGGACAGAGTATGTTGGCAGAGACCCAGCAAAATGTTCGTTTTCCTTCTGGAACTCCTTGTCATCATCCTCTCAGTGGGATGTTTCTTCTCCAACCAACAAAAAGTTAGACTGAGTTGTTGCTGGGATGTGTTTTAGCTTGGAAACTAAGATCATAAAAAGAGGCCAAGTAGCAGGAAAAAAAACAACCCTGCCATCCCTCCCATTGCCCATGTAGGCTCTAACCCAGTGTGACCTTTCTTTATAAATATCCATCCTCATGGCTTTGGTGATATTCAAGACCAGGTTGAATAGGGCTTTGAGCAACCTGGTCTAGTGGGAGGTGTCCCTGCCCATGGCAGGGACGTTGGAACTGCGTGGTCTTTAAGGTCCCTTCCAATCCACACCATTCTATGACTCTGTGATACTGTACTTGCTGTACGAGCGCAGCGGTTCCCAGTCAAAGCCTTGCACAAAGGTTTGCACGCAGAGGTTTTCGTTGCCCAGGCAGCCTGAATAGTAAGTCAGTGTGACCCCAGATGTGTGTCTTGGAGCAAGTGGTGGTCAGAAGTTGAGGCCACTGATGTCACACCTACACCAGAAAAGTCACGTAACCCAGTGGAAGCAGTTCTATAGAGCAGACCAGCTGGTTGGCATTTAAGGATAACTAACTGGATGGTAAAGTAGCTATGGGACCATATTTCTTTTGTCAACATTGCACTGATGCGCTTTGAAAAGGCTCTGTTCTAATTATACTGTGTGATTCTGCCTCAGGTGAAGCTGGTTGGCTATGAGGAACCGCTGAAATGGGTCGCGCTGGGAGAAAAGGGACTCATAATCGCTCTACCTCAATTAACTCCTAAGCAATTGCCGTGTCAGTGGGGCTGGACTTTGCATCTGACTCACATAAACTGAGCCACGCGCTGCTGGACCCCCGGCTGGTAGGAAATGGGCATGTTTTGCTCAGTTTCTGGGCATTAGTAGTTTCTAACTCTTGTGTGACTGAGAAACAGCAATAATTTCACTTTTTTTTTTTTGTCTGTGAGTTGGGCCGTTATTAAAGGATGGAACAGAATGACCCTCGCGTGTGATCTAGCACATCTCAGCCTACTACTTGTTTCTTTGAACTTATGTGAAAACTGAGCACTTACCTTGAGCTCTTCAGTTTTAGTGGGTTTCTTGCAAAGTTATGTGAAGAATTGGGGGGCAGGGGGGAAATAGGCACTGAATTTTCAAAGCCCTGAGAGAGAACAAAGCCAGCTCAGGCCAGTGTGCTGTAGGTAAAACAGCAAATGCACTGAAGTCATTTGTAAACCTTCTTAAGGCAAGAAATCTTAACTTCCACAGTACAGTAAAAAACTGACAGTTTTAGAGAAAAGAATAATTTTTTTCCAGTTGCAATAGCTGGCAGTTTCAGCAGCTGGGTTATCTGCAAGAATAATCCTTGCAGATTAGGGTTAGGAATTAATAAAATGCATAGAGGCAAAGCATAAGTACATTTCTTCCCTCATGAAAAATCATTAATTTTACGTGTTCCTACTGTTGAGTAATTCTTAACGATTCTTGGGATACAAGTAAAGTGTGAGGGTGAGTTTTTTTTGATGTTTTGTGTAATTTTACATGGTTAAGGCTGACTCTTGTTTACAGCGATTGTTTTTACAGTTACCAAGGTGCCTTCTGTGGACTATTAAACAAAACAAATTCTTCACTGACTAAGGTTTGTTTTCTTTTTTTTTAAAAAAGAGCAATAGGCAGGAGTTACCAGGGCTCCCCAGCTTTGGCAGAGAGACAGCGTTTAGAGCAGAGGGTGAGTTGCATCCAACTTCAAAAAAAATTCCCAGACTCATCACATCCCAGTCAGAGGGAGACACCCGCAGCATGAAGCCTGCAAAGAGGAGGGTGCATGATAACAAAAAGTATTAATTGTTTCAGTGTAGAGCCCAAAGGTTTCCTTTTCCTGAGTAATCTTAATAAGTGCAAAAGTATTATTAAATTGAAAGAACAAACTCAGCTTAAAATCTTTATATTATGTGATGGGCCAAAGGAGATTATTGCCTTCCCTGCTCGTGATGTTAACACACACACAAATTTTACATTAAAATATTTTATTACAATACAGACAATTGGGCTCAAAATTAATACAAATTAAGATAAAATATTTACAAGTTAATGTGTACAGTGTAGCTGTTGGAACAGCAGAAACGAGAGAACTTCTAAAAAAACCCACATTCCTTTAGTACTAAGTACCAGAGAGAGCACCCTCCTCAGCTTGTCCAAGAGGAACATGCAGCAGTTGGCAAAGGCTGTCTGAAGACTGAGACTCTTTGGAATAACATTTGGTAAGTTAAAAGGAAACCTTTTTTTCCTTACAAAAAAGAAAATTTGGGAGAAGCAGCCTTACTTCATTCTGCTACTCTCTGCTATTCTTAGAATGCTATCATTAGGTTTTTTGTTTCCAAAACCTCCATCCCCAAGGCAAGTAACTTGTTGCAATACTGCCCCCAGATGCCTTTCAGATGCAATAAAAATAATGAATTATGGAAGAGTTTAGCTGCTTTTTTTTAATAGAAAAGTTTTTACATACAGTGATTCTTTTGACAAGAATATTTTTAATGGGTGTTTGAAACAGAATTCTATTAGAAGAAATCTGGGCTCACTCCCACTTTTTTTTTTTTCCTTCAGTATGTTCTTTCTGCTGGTCTGTCCCTCCTACACCATTATAAAATTAACCCAAGTCTCATCAGTAGTCACAAGGGATTTGTTATAAATACACAATCTATTCCTATAAATGTGCAGTTCATTTCCCTAGTTGCTGAGGGGTACTAAAAGCTTCATAAACGTTAGCAGCAAAATCTTTCACTTGTTCCATCATCAACAGGTCCTGCAAGAAATTTAAAGAATAAAATCACTTAAATCAAATGCATCCCCCACTGTTCTGGTCTTGCTGCAGCCCAGAAATCACCTGCCCTCCCCTTCCCCCCCCCCGAGATGGAACTCCCGTTTCTTGCTTTGTAGAGAGTTTTATGGGCAGAACTACAAGTAGGACCAAGTCAAGAGGCCTTGTGGTGCTTCTGCACGGTTTAGCAGAGGGGGAACGTTCTAGTAAAAGAGTGTATTTTGGGAAGATAAAATAAACCAAAACAGTTGGCATTAAATTTTTTATGTAAGTGACTGAAGTGAAAAAGAACGAAGTACATTACTAAAAAGAAATACACAGTATTAATTTCAAAACTTTACTTGGGATATATTAAATAAGCAAGATTCTCACCTGAACAAAGTGACTGGGTGTTTCACTGCATACTGAATGGATCTGCCCATTTATTATTGGAATTATCTTGGCTAAAGGAAGACTGACACTGGAAAGACTAGAAAAAAGAACCAACAAAAAAATATTGTCCTAGACTGGTCTGACATTAGTAAAGCCACTAAACGCTGATTATTATGATTCTAAATAATTGCTACTTCAAAAGTAGGACTGGAAAGACTGAAAACTACAATATACAGATAAACTTACAAACTTTTTTTTCCTTATCAAAGCTTTAACAAAAGCACAAAAGCAAATTTCATTTGGTGTCCTACTGCACACAATTTCACACTTGCTTCTCATGCAAGAGAAATATGGTTTAGCCCAAGTCTTTACACATGCGTGTATCTGAACAGTTGTTAAAAGTCTGCAATCTCTCACTATTTCAAACTCTAAGGCTTAGGATTGACAGGCCAGCTACAGCCTTTGGGGTATTTTAAGTGCTATAAATAGTATATATTTAAGTAAAAGTATTACTCTTTGAGAGCCATTGGTTATTAAACATTCATAAATCCAGTTGTTACTCAAGGTTTTAATTTCAGTACATTAGAAATCATATTTCAAGGATTTGGACTCAGCTTTTGGATTTGTAACACTCTCACTGCACTGTTTAAAACCAAAGTTAACTTCAGAATAAAAGCTATTTTCAAACAGTCCTCTAGGAAGAGGCAGAAGATCCTGAATGTTATTATCTCTTTTTTTCCGGCATAGCAGCAAAGAACCTGTAGGTGCTTTGGCTACGAGGATTTGGAGAATCAAGGCAATGACCTACAGCAGTCAGAGTTTGGGGCACACAGAGCTGATCTGCTGACTCGGGGGACACACTGTCCTTGTGACAGCCTTGCAGGGGAGATGCTGAGCTATGGCTTCCAGTCATCACCCCCAGTGGGGTAAATCCTGCGCTAGAAAGGCTGTGCCTGTGCAGGGTTCAAGGCAAGAAGTGGAAGGGACAGGCCATCTGATTTCTACTTCTAGATCTGCAGGTAACAGTGGGAAAGATACCTCTAGCAATTTCCTGTCTACTTGCCCAAAGCGAGGAGACTGCATTTATTATGGAAAAGCAAGAAGCGGAATTATTTCCAGCACGAGAACTTCAAGTAGTTAGGAAAATCCACAGTCTTTCTTAGAAGAAAGGCATTATTCACCCGAGAACCACAACAGAAGAAAACATGTACCTGTTTACAGAGCCATTCCGCGAGAGGTCCTGTTCAGTAGGTCTAAAAAACTCCGCCATGTTGTCCAGCAGTCGACTGAATCCTCTATTTAAACAGGTGCTCAAAACTGTACTGAAGTCTGGACTAAAAAAAAAAAAATAAAAATTAAGTGGCTTGATCCCTGGGATTTTTTTTTTTCCAAACTAAAAAACCTTGCAGGTATTCAGTGCTACAGCCGTCCCTCCCGCAAGGGATGATGTATGACCTAGACAAAGGCCACCTCCTGAAAGACCAGTTCCCCAGGAACTCCACAGCAAACCAGTCAACAAGCTACATTCTACCCTGAGGTTTCTAAAAACTAGATAAACCTAAAGCCTTCCTCACTTCTTAACACAGAAGGGACTTATCCTTAAGAAGCCCCAGCTCTCCAGCAGCTGAATGATAAGACCAGTTTGGCATCTGGCTCAGTTCCCTCACATTCAGTGGTTATTACTGAAGCCTCACTTGGGCAGCTCCCTGGGAAGAGGATGCATCCAACCACGCTCAAAACCATGCATTAAAAGCAAGTTCTGGTAAGCTAAAACTGGTGTTCATTTCATTAAAGCAAGTAAATCCAATAAAATGACTCTCCATTTACCCTGCTTTAGCAGAAGAGAAGTACGTCTCTGTTCCTGCACAACTACAGAAAAGGTGAGGAAGAGATAAGGGGCTCAGACTGGGAAGAGCATCCTGGTCATCTCGTTAAGGCAGGCTTATTTCTTATAATTGAGTTTCAGAGCTCTAAAACTTTGAAAATCCCAGCCTACAAGTAGTGAATATAAAAATATAATGCAGCAAAGCGGTCACATTTCACAAAGTTGACAGCTTCTTATAGGAAAATAGTTGTCTTACATAAACAGGAGCTGTGAGGAGCGAGTTTAATATGAATACAGGGTGTTTGTACCTTTCTAGCATATCTCTAGTTTCATTAAGTAATTTAATTGTAGCAATGTCTTTTTCTGTGAGTCCACAGGCCTAGAAAAAGCAAAGACAGACACTATTTAGTACGAAATCCATTGGCAACTGTAAGAGTAGAAATAGCTTTGTACTATGGAATTAAGTCAAGATGTATGAGTCAAATCTAGTTAAAAGTAAAGATGTATTGTCATAAATCAGATGCTTTATAATCTGTGTTGTAATCTTCCTTTTAAATGATCACTGTAGGATTTTCTTTTTTAACTAAAAACAGTATTAGCAGGAAATACCAGACTAATTGAGCAAAATATTTCTTCCACCTCCGACCTCCAAAACGGAAACAAACCCTGTGCATCAGCTTCAGTTAGAGGATAAGTGCACGCAGTCACATGCTGAAGCCTGAGTTTTGTCTTTATACTAGACTAATGCCAAGTTAAGGATGAATTTTCCCCAACTCTGTGGGCGGAGACAAACACCTTTAGAAAATGTAGGAAATTAACTGTACAACTGAAATGAGATACACCTTTCTCTCGACTCCTTTTCCAGCCCAAAGCACCAAAGGGCTGCAGCACACCAGCACCTCCTTGTGCCTTCAGCCAAAAAGCTACAGCTGTCCGAGACCTTTGCTGGCACACAAGGGCCAGGAAATGCAATTTACTTTAAAGCCGAGTAAAAATGCACTCTGTTACAGCACGTTTCACAGGCTAAAAGCAGTAATGGGGCTGTATTTCTATGATTTATTGATTTATGATGGAAAAAGCTATCACTGTTTATCAGAGATGCCACGGGTACATGTGGAATGAAAAAAGGTAGATGAAAGAAACTGAAACAAGTACCTGGGCAGCCAAGGGGTTTTCTTCATCTGGCATCAGATAGTGACATAAGGGAGAGTGAGGCTCAGCCTGATCTGAATCTTTATGTTCCACCGCTTTCCTGATATCTTTAAGTTTCTGTTCCAGATCCAGGAGAGACAGGGTGTGCTTCAGGGAAATGCTGGGAAAGAAAAAGACTGCAGCATTGATCACAAAACTAACAACGATGCTTTGTCCTCCTACCGCTGATACCTTCAGAGTAGCAGGATCCCAGTCTGCTGTGGTGCTTTGTGGTGGCAGACACAGCCTGCCAGAATCAAAAACTTGCTTTGGAAGAAGTCAGTACGCCTGCCTTCCTGTCTTTTTTTGTTTGTTTGTTTGGGGGAGTTTTATTAAACTCACTGTTTTGGGAACAGTCATCACAATAAAAACGTACAAGCGATCCACAGAGAAACACAGACTCTTACCTTCCAAAAACTTTATGCACAGCTGCTTTAACAATAGTAATTAACTCCGTCAGTCCTAGAAGGAGGAAAGTGTCAAAATTATTCTAATGATTTGTTCAAGTCAAGAAAAAAAAGTAGAATTTTTTAAGTGTAGTTAGCTCATGATAAGCACCATACCATCTCCTAAAAGGTGCTGAATACTTGATAAATATTGCTGCTGCACTTCGGGGGGAGCTAGTGGTGTCTATGGGGAAAAAAAACCAAACAACAGTTCTGTGAGATGTCAACAGTAGAGAACAAGGCAACAATCATTTCAAACCAGTCACAACCAATTTCCTTAATCTTCATAATACCCTGCAGCAGCTGGATTCCCCTATTCTCACACAACTGTAGCTTCTGACTCTCTTCCTGCCATCAACCCATGGGCCTTAGTCCTAAGTCCTGTGGCATTCTTCAGGACTCTCCAGATCTCTCTTCCATCTTCAGTGGCACAGAAAAGTCCTTCACTTGACATTCATATATAGGGAAGTCTCTTAAAAACCTGGAATTGCCCGTGAAACTAGACCCTCCACCACCCCAAAAAAGTAAACCCAGTGGAAAAGGGGATTTCTGCTCAGCCCTAACAAAAGCCTGTCTGATGGAAAAGCAGCTGTCAGGAACTGAGAGGGGATCCCAGTCTGCCCCAGCCGAGTGCCTTAGAGTCGGCCCTGTCAACCCGCTTCTCTACTGGAAAAGTAACAGAGAAGAAACACGTTTCTAGTCCAAGCTCATCTTGCCCTTTTAAAAAAGCGTTTTCAGGTTTTACAAGTGAAGCAGGGGCTCCATCTGCCCCGGCCTCCCTAATGGAAGCTTTTCTCAGACCTGCCTTGACACGCTCTTCCTTGAGCTGGAGCTATCACAGAATCAAAGTCTGGATCCGTTACTTCTAGATGAGCCATCCCAACAATTTGCAGACCTTACTCTGTACAACGGGCACTTGCTTACTGTGGCATTGATCTGTTTTTATTGAGCAGTGATTAGGTATACCATATAAACAAAAACTCAAGTCTTCTGCCTAGCTCGGCCCCACCAAAAGCCCATCTACTTAAAATGTCTGTTGGAGTTAAACAAAATAGTCAAAATTTCCAAGGTAACATTTTTCTTCTTTAATCCTAGGAAAATTTAACAGGGAGGGGATTAATGTATGTGCCAGGAAGACTTAAGCATTTTTATACATTTGCATACAACTCTTGGATCCTTCACACAGTACTAGTGTTTCACAAAAAATTAATGAAAGCAAAGAATTTATGTTATGTTGGTGTTTAGATACAAATTAACCTTCTTTAAGCCATACAAATGCAGAGAAAAGGCAGTCTTCAATATTGCTAGTATTTTGTATTTGTATTGCCAAATCATCCAAACTCGGAGGCTATTAAAACACATCAATATGTCTTACTGCCAGTAACGCTTCCACATCTCCCACTCTTACAAGAGCTCTTACTTTCATTCCAACACTCCTACGCTATGCCCTTTTTATCTCTCGCTAAATTACCCTTTTGCTTCCGAGAAAATGGAAGTTCAACCTGTGAAGCAAACGGAGAGACTTACCGTGCCGTTTTTGCAGAGCGCAGCGTTATCCAGGTAGATGTAACCACCGATGATATTTAACTGGACTCGCAAAAGCACCACCAGCATGCAGGTGCTATACACAGCTACGATGCTTCTTGTGAAACCTTGGAAAGAGACAACAAAAATCACCGCCCAGTCAAAGAAATAAGGGTGAGCCAAGGAGGGAGAGGGCTCTCCGAGACTCAAGAAGACACGGTCACGTTTCTCTCGTTGGTTGTCGTAACACACATTTTCATAACACGCCCCCAAGTTGGTCATGAGTCTAAGACGTGCTGGAGCTACATCTGAAGTGTCCCCTTTAAAGACCTATATTAATATAATTTTGCCCATTACACAAGTTATTCGTGGAAAAAATAATAATGATACAAGTTGCTCCAGAAGGAAAATGGATGTGCTGTCAAACCATTTTTCTTCATTAGGCCAGGAAATACACACAGTACGTTAGCCCTCATCATGCAATTAAGACACAGAAGGTGTAACAGCAGCTTGGGAAAAAAAGTTACCTAAGGCAGGAGCAGTTAATAACTAAAGAAAGAAAACTGAAAGCGAGCAAAGACTACCAGCCAATAGGCTACAAAGGATGCGTGGGAGAAGTGACATGAATAAACATGGCTGAGTGCTGAGTATCAAGGACACGGGAAGAAAGGAGCCAGCTCAGAAGTAGGATCTGCAAAGGTGTTGTGAAAAGGAGAAATAAAACCAAAAGGAAGAGAAGGCAAAACCAGGGAGGTGGCAGGGATAACAAATGGTACGAAGGAATCAAAAGTAGGAAACAAATCTCAACAGTATTTCACCACATAATTATCTGACTTTACTTCTTCCTTCCCTCCTGCTGCCTCCATCAGCCAACAGATAAGATGAAAGGGCTCGCAGACACTGCTATGGTGGATCTCTCAAAGAGGCTGGAAAAGAGGAAGCTGCTGGTGGTGTCAGGGCTGGCCTACACTTCTGACTGATGTCTTCTGTTGGCTCTGCACAGAATTTCCTGAAAAACTAGTCTGATTTTTCTGTGATGGCACAGAAAAGCACTCACAAAGTCTTCTTGAGCAGGGTATCATGAAGGCCAACAGAATTCTTTGCCTCTGAGCTTCTAACTTCCCTCAGGGCTATGAAACATCCCTTCATGAGGAGCTTTTGGGAGGAGGGGGGGACAGGAAAAAGGTTTGCCATGTAACATGTTACACTATCTTCAGATCTACTGAAACAACAAGCCAGTGTGAAATGTGCATTTCAAAGGGTGTGAAAGACATTTAAAATTTACGCTAAATATTATGCAGATGGCATCTTTTGTTTCCACTTACTTATTATCTTTAAATCCTCCCATATTTCTAACTTGTTTGGTGGCCTGTAGGAAAAATAAATAGAAATATTAAACATTAAAAGGTATATTTTCCTTAGAAATGGATTTATATGTTAAATGAAATAACACTCTAGGGTGAGCTCATTTAATTACTATATAATACTCAGATCAGATTCATGTCTATGTTGATTTGCCTCATTCAAGAAAGCAGTATATAAACAATATACTATGAAGTCACAGAAAAGACAGTCAAACTTCAATGTATAATTGCAGTGTTTAGTGATGTCAATCAGACACATTATCAATTTTGTGTTACTACGCTAAGCAGTCAAGGAAACCCCACTGATGGGACAAAGTCGTCTTTCCTGGGGCATTGACCCTATATATATATTTCATGTAGACCCCAGTTCAGTGGGGCTTCCTCTATCCACCTGTGCATAGTTAAGTGCATGATCAGAATTTCTATATCCTGTGTTTTTAGAGAATTTACCATGACCTGAACTTTAAGGATTGTTACCATGTCAGATTTGATCACCAAAAACCCAAGAGATCATGACCATCTGCAGAAAAAAAGTCTTGCACCATCCACACAAGTAACAAGTTGGTCTTTCTTCTTTTTGTGGAGGCACGTTAGCTTTTTTGACCTAAACGATTCCTAACATTTTAATATATTCTGGAGTCAAAAAAGCAAGCCTGTAGAATTGCAGAGATACACATGAACTGCCCTCGGCACGCTGCGTATCTGTAACTGCTGTCCACAGGTTCTACAGCAGCAGTGACGGCGATAAGAGAAAGGTAACCACCCAAAAAAGTTTCATCAGCCACCCGTGCCCATTAAGCACTGTCAGTACAGGACTGTTACTGTATCTCTGTCGTGGAAGAAATCTGTGAAAATCACTTAGAGGAACATTTGATGATTTCTCAGGATCAGAATTAACACTTAAATATTTATGGCAGATAGTTCAGATTAACATATGCTTAGACTTTACAGTAACCGAGTTTATAAGAAATAATACACTTTTCACCAGCAATCCTTTCTCTTTGTAGGCACAATTTAACACTGAGTAATGTTTTGATCTGCCTGGTACAAACACATGCACTTTGGCATTAGTTTGACCGTTATATCACTTCCATAAATGATGAATTATTAAGTTCACCACTATCAAATAACACAGATGAACTGATATAACGAACTATTAAGTCTGTGACTCCAAAAAGTAAAGAGACAGAGCAAAGAAAGGATATCTGGAAGAGATACCATGGAACATACAAAGCCATTTTACACATTTCTCTCTTTGCAAGCTAAATCAACGGTTTTAAAAGCTATTCTAAAGCAAAACAAAGGAAAGACTTAAAAAAAAAAAAAAAAAGTTATATTTCTATAGATAAAAAGTGAGTGGTGAGGCACTGGAAGAGGTTGCCCAGAGAAGTGGCTGCCCCATCCCTGGAGGGGTTCCAGGCCAGGCTGGATGGGGCTTGGAGCAACCTGGTCTGGTGGGAGGTGTCCCTGCTCATGGCAGGGGGGTTGGGACTCAATGATCTTTAAGGTCCCTTCCAACTCTAACCATTCCATGATTCTATGGATTCTATGTAGCAGGACTCAAAACCATGTTTATTACTTATGAGTGGTAAGTTTTCCATGCCAACTGAAGAGAGAAAGAGAATCCAATCATCCATCCAATCCAACATCAGCCCTATTTGTGTCAAAACATTTTCTAGAGCTCAGAGTTTCTCCTCACAACATAAAGTTACAGCCAGGTAACAGTTTAAGGCTGTGAGTATTAAGCCTAACAGTGGAAATGGATTTTTTACAGCTGCAATTTACTAAGACTAAAAACTCAGCTTTAATTTCACATTTATTTATTTGGAAAAAACATTGTCTGCTATGGAAGCAAAACATGATGCAAACAAGAAGATTTAGGTTTGGAATAAAGCTGGGTGGTGAACAGGTGGGAGATACCCAACACCTGCAAGGCTTCAGCAGCAGCAGGGACCGCACCTCGTCCCATTCAATCCCATGGATTTAAGAGGAGGAGGACAGACAGAGCAAGGACGTCCATGGTCTCACGTGCTGCTCCCTTCTTCAAAAGTTTCTCTGGAAGACTGAAAACTTCGACACCCCCAACCTACCACTGGCTGCCCCAAATTACTAAAAGCATGTAAAAAGGTTTTGAATTTAGGGAAATGAACAGATTTTAAGGTAAGGGAGCCATAACACGATCTGTAACACATGATAACATTGATTATGTGAGGAAAAGAATACATCTTCAGGGACATTGAGAAAGGTAAATCTCCACATCTAGTCTTTTGTACATTCAACAACAGCACTCAAGAGCCGTTTGATTCATCTTCTCAAACCAAAGTGGAAAGAAAACAAACCTCCACCTCCACATGCAGCACAAGAATGCAGAGCTTCTTCAAAGACTTGCTTCAAAGTGGAACAAGCCCTGATGGCTCATTCCGTGATCTGTGCCTTCCCAACCCCTCCTCTAGCTTTTCAGTTCAAAAAGTTCAAGCATTTACTTAAAACTTCCTCAGCCGAAGACAAAAAAGGAAGCATTAAGACACAAACTCCACTGTTAGATACATTTTAAATGGAAAACATGCTTACCGGATGTTGCATGTAACCAGCATTTTAAAAAAAATAAAAATTCTTTGTTTTCAGAAATGTGTAACAAAATATCAAGAAGTCTCATTTCTATTTTCACTAGTATTATTGGAATTCACAAGCGTGTCACCGTACCAGTAAACTGTTTCAACTACTCAAACAAGTTAGAGACCCCAGATATATTTTGATAAAAGGATACAGGCTACAGAGAACAGAATAAGGCTTTATGTGTCTTCACCACTGAACAAAGGGTCACAGGCCTTTTTGGACTATTTTCCTGCACAGTCCAGAATACAAATCTGGTGATCCACAACATTTCTTGTTCCTTCAGGATAGTTTTTCATTGAGTAAAACTCTTATTATGAAAATTATAGTAAATATTCCATTAAAATTAGCTTTTCCTAATTTCTTATTTTTTGGGGTAAAAAGAATATTCAATTACAGTTGCAAATTCTCAGATAATCTGTTACAAAAGTATCATTCAGGCTGCAATTCCCACTTGAAACATCACATTCTGTTGCCTTGTTATGTGACTTTTTTGACTGAAAAAAAGACAATGACTGGACAGGTGATCTATTAAATCCTGGTCAGCTGAAGCTACAGCTACATAAATAAGGTAGTGGGAGGAAAACTAGAAAGGCAGTCTAGAGTGAGTCAGAAACCCTGTGTTAACTGCCTACATAACACTTTTGCTCTGTGCCAAATACCAAGCAGCTTATTCTACTTTTAAGGTATGCTATTATGTGCTTTATGTACTTTAAAATATGCTATTTTTTTCCTATAGTTAAAAGGAAATCAAAGGTGTTTTCTGACATGGGAGCATTCTTCCTAATGTATGACATACCCCTAATTGTTCTACTTCTAAAAAGAAAAAAATATTTACTTCTCATAGCTTACATCCATTTAGAATCTCATCTTGGATACTCTCTGCTACTGCTCACGTTTGATCTTGATAGGATTTTTACATTTTCACAAGCACAAGATCAACAACTCAGTCAAGATACCCTGTCCTGTTTAAAGAGGACTAGATCCTCTGAGGACTTCATTTGCCTGCAAGTACTTCAACAAAAAACGCGGCTCTCACTGCAGCATCTTAAAGAATGCCAGCCATACCTAACAAGATACACAGAATCATAGAATGATTAGAGTTGGAAGGGACCTTAGAGATCATCCAGTTCCATCCCCTTGCCATGGGCAGGGACACCTCCCACCAGACCAGGCTGCTCAAAGCCCCATCCAGCCTGGCCTTGAACCCCTCCAGGGATGGGGCAGCCACAGCTTCTCTGGGCAACCTCTTCCAGTGTCTCACCACCCTCACAGGAAAGAATTTCTTTCTAGTATCTAATCTAAATCTCCCCTCTTTCAGTTTAAAACCATTTCCCCTTGTGCTATCATCTAACACAACAAAACATATTTAGGCAGTGATTTCAAAATACCTCAAGACCAGTGACTCAGTGGGACAGAGAACTAAGATCACACGTGCTCTCTACATGATAAATATATAATTTGAAAACCACCTCACCTTGTGATCAAAGCAAGTGATCTTTAACACAATTAACAAAACAGTCTTACCTATTTTTAAGAAGGGATGTGAGACTTTCAGAATTTAATTGGTGCATTAAGGCATCCCTCAACGTTGGAAGCATTGACAGCACTGTTTGAAAAAAAAAGATAAAAAAATCATAAACCTATCCCCAGCTCTCACTCAAGAGGTGCTGTACAATGTAAATCCCATCGCTCAACAGGCAAGGCTGGAAAGACAAGTGAAATAGGAAAACAGCAAACCCTGGGAGCACTAGGAAGTGCCAATTACCTGGGTGCCTCTTGTGAGGCTGCGCACAGCACTGCCCTTTCCTGGCTACGTGTCTGAGTGGTCTCCAGCTGCAGATGTGTGCTCAAAACTTGCACATCTGCACTTACGTGCCTTCAGCTCCCCTGAAGAAAGTCTGTTGAAAACCTGCACTGTTGCATTTCTCCAAACGAGAAGGAAAAGACCTGACGTTTGGTTTTTTCCAACAAGAGAACCAGAGAAAGGTACTTTTTAAACCAAAGAAAGCTGGTGGGAAAAAGTGCTTTACTTTCACAAAATCCAATGTCTGACCATTGTTACATGATGGGAACAGGAAATGGAAAACAAGCATGCACAGAACAGAAGAAATACTAAGAACAAAATATGAAAAATCTTGACAAGCAACATGCTGCCAGGCAGAAGGTACTTTATACAATGAAGGAAAAAGAAAAACTTAGTCCTTGCAGTAAAATAAATCCCAGAACTGCAGAAATGTAAAAAAGATGAAAATGAAATACCAGGGTATTTCGTGTCAGGGTAAACACAGTGCACAGGAAGCATTTACAGCCACCCAAGAAGCCATTACAAATTTCAACAGGAGAAGAAAATGCTGCCCAGTTTGTTTGATAGAAATGGTTTTGAATGGCCTGTATTTACAAGAATGACAAGGATTTTGTTAAAACTCTGGCTTACTATCCCCTCTCCAAAATTCTGAAGACTAGTGCTGTAATACGAATATTTTCATTTTTTGCTCCCCAGCTAGTCAGGTACCTTTTAACTGTTAAAATGTAGGGAACTAACGGGCTGATGTGCTGCTTATTTGGAAATAAAAATGACTCACCAAACACTCTGTGTAACTTACTAACAATGTGCTGTTTGAATAACAGAGCAGAATAAAGAATAAAACAATCTTGCTGTAAATTCAGTGCTGTTCGAATCTGGGTGCTGTTTCACTCCTTCAGACCACATGCAGTTTAAGGCAATAAACAAAGGGTCTTGAAGTGCCAAAACCCTATAATCTGCACGTAGATTTGTATGCATTATAGATGTGTATGTTCAAACCAAGGATTAAGATGACCACTAGAAATCCCTTCAATCCTATTTTCTTCAGATTCTGAAGGTTATGCGGAACAACTCTATTTATGCACTAGTATTTAATTAAGATTTTGAATTCCCCTACATTTCTTATTCTTCTCCCACTCTGTGAATAAGTAGTATAAACCCCCAAATAATTCTACCTATCAAGAACAGTAGGTATTTCCTTATCTTACCTGTCATATTGCATGTCCTCTGATTACTTTCAAAATGATACTGCCTTCGTGCTTGGGCGATGTATTCAGCTGCCTCTCGTTCTTGGATTTCTCTGATTTTCTTCTGCCCGTATTTTCCCAGTAAGTAGACTCCTACGGAGAGAATTTCATATTACAAGCTGCTTTAAAAATGTGATGAAGACCCCTCCAGCCCCTTTCCTTGATTTTAAACCATAAGGGTACATAGCGTTTTTTTTAGGATATGCGGGTCTTGAGTATTTTAATACTGATGACAAAGTAATAGTCAGAAATAATGTTTTCAAAATTAATTAAAATGTCACGGGTAATGTCTTTAATTGGTGTAAGAAACTTTCCTGAGAAGAGATATCTAGCCTTTCAAAGATGACATTGTTGGTACTACTGCAATGAGAATAACTAGTACTGAAGAGATTGAAGCAAAAAGGTAAGGTAACAAAAACAACAGAGAAAAGAAACTGAAATGCACAGGTCTGGAGATGAACGAATTATTTTTTTTTAAAAAAAGATATCTTGATAAAATTAGCAGAAGTTAAAGACAAAACTCAAGTCTTTAAAATCACATAAGAGAAAAACGTTACAGACCAACACTTCCTTCACTTGGACCTGAAACTTGTCCATAGGAGGAACCTCAGCTTCAGTGGGGCTTGACTGTGGCCCTCATTTCTTACCATGAGGGTTCCTATGCTCCAACCTCACTCTTTTGCCCATGATCATCCCTCATTGCCCGCACTATGAATCTCTATTTCCACAAAGACCAAACAAAAATTTCTGCTCTACATTTCCTCCTCTCCCAACACACATGTCTCTGAAGTTCCCCCCAGCTGCTCTTCCCACGCCACCAGGAGTTCAGAGATCTCTGCAGGCTGCCCACAGCCCTCTTCTCATTGTTCCTCAGCTCTGTTCGCCTTTCTAAGCCATTCTTTGAGATACCACTACATCTTCCACACTTATCCTTGGCACCTTTGCCCACTGCAAGCTGCTTTCAGTGAATTTCTCTCCTTCCATCCAGGGCTTCTCCTAACATCTCCTGTGCATCAGGTTCATTTGCTGCCTCCTGGATGCACTGGTAGCAGCAGTTACCTATTTAAGTGCAAAATGAGTTCTTCCTGTGTTCTTTCCACGTTCTCTCATGAAAGAACTGGGGAGAAGGGAAGATAAGGGAGGAACAAATCCAAGAAGAAAAGACTATTGTACAAGTTGATCATCTCCTGTCCCTTAAGTACTGAATCTCCTCTACGGAGTGTCAGCTCTGTCAACTCAGTAATAGTAGACAGAAAAAATCTGAGTATCAAATCAAGTCTTTAATTTTTTCCCATCAAGCCCTTTCAAAAGTTGTAAACATGAAGTTTACAAAGAAAACCTACAAAGTTTTCTTCAAAGTTCAATTTTCACATTTCAAAGTTAATATCTGAACGAATAAGGCACATAACAGTTGCTGAATGCTGAAAGTTTTAGAAATATTTTTGCAAGTCCGATCCACAAAAACTAACAAACCCCTCCCCTCCCCCAACCAAACTCCCCAAGATTTTGAATTCAGCTATGGTTTTTAGGTAATTAAAAAATTTCAATACATTCTCCAAAACCATCATCAGTATTTCAACAGGCTTGTCAACTTTGTGCCCCAATGTTCATGGTTGCAAAAAACCCCAGCTATTCCTATCGGCATTATGTTTCCTAATAGGCAATTTCAAGCCAGACCAGTTTGGAACAACCACGGTCACTTCCATTTATTTCCCAAAAGCCTCATAAAATAAAAATGGGAAAGTCACTCTCTCTCTTGCCTCAGCCTTTAAGCACTGACCATTTGCCATGGTGATGATTCACCCCATTAGACGCAAGCTTTCGTATTATGGTTCCTTATACATAAAATACAATTCTATCACTGAATTCTAAACTAAAATGAGACTTCATAAGTAACAACTAGATTATTTTTCTCAAAAAAAATGATCAGCTCCTGCCAGGAATATATATTTAGAACATGACTGTCAGGGTACTGACTTCCCCCCCTCCTCAACTAACATACTGAAACAGCAACAACTTTTTTAGTATTATTAAATAATTTTTGAACATAAGATTTTTCCAATCATTTTATCCCACCCCATTTTTCACATGACATTCACACAAATTCACTTATCCAAATGACCACTTTCGTTTATTCCCGCCCCCAATAAATCCTTTACCTTCAGGTTTTGTGGCAGAAAAGCAACAAGTATAAAAAAAGACTCTTCCTGAACATACACAGGACACATGCAAACAACTCGAGAAGAATCCTGTGCATGCCCTTGAGTGACACGCCGCAGCAGCGCCTTTACAATTAAGATTGAGACAGCTAATTGCTTAATACCTGATTGTTAAAGCTGTGTGATTACTCTGTACTAAGAACTGCCGTGCCTCGTGAGGGTCCAAAGATTGCATTAGCGGTCATCCAGGTTTAATGAGGAGTTTCCAGAAAAACCACTAGTCTAGAGTGATGCAACACCAGCTACTACTACTCTTATTCTTTCCCTTGAACTGGGCTGTAACTGTGACCCATCGCCAGGGGTAGATGTTAATTACTCCGGTCTCATCTTCAATTTCGGGAACGCGATGCATTAGAAGTTAACCAAGGGAAAAGTTCCACCCTCCGCACAGCTTAAGCAAAAACTTAAAAGCAAAAAACAAAAAAGCCTGGATGTCAGCCACAGCAAAAGATGACAACTTGTCATCGTTGTCAGCTTTGTGACGATTAATTTCTGCCCACCAGAACGCAGCATGAGAGCGCTCTGCAAGTCTCCAGCTTACAGGGCATTTCAAGGAGCTGCCAGCCTGGGAGCTGGTCTGCATGTGTGTTCACATTAGAACTACCTTGTCCATCTAGATTGATACACACATAGCATTAATTCAGAAGCCTTGAAAATAACAGGGATTTCTAAGAAGTCCAGGCTGAATGCATCACACCAAAACACTGTCATTTGGAGCTGGAAGCCAGATCAGAGAAAGCCACACCCCAAGAACTGCTATGTCAAGTGAACTAATCTACCTGAAAGAAACTAAACTGACTTTCTGAAAATCCTTGTTGTTATAAACAAGCAAAGTGAACACCAACTTTTTACAATAGCCAGTAGAACTCAATTTTACCTCTCTGAATGGCATAGGAGTTCTGCAAAAAGTTGCAGCAGCATTTTATTCATGTCCAATTAGCTAAACCGTTGTATAGATGGAACTTCATACTCAAATCTTTCCCATATGTTTCATACAGAACCAGGAATTAAGAAAATTCAGCAACAATGAGACTGCCCCAAAAGATAATTTCTACTTAAGCCTTTTTCTGCCTTTGTTAAGATGTAAACTATACAAACAACTATAGTTCCAACACTTCTGATTCACAAAGGGTTCAGAAACAGATGGGTGGTACAAACTAGGACTACATCAGCTGATGCCAGAACCTGCAGGTACAGGAACCTTTAAAACTGATATATCAAAGTGAAATGTGTTTACGTTTGTATCAGTTGTCTGTGCTGGTTTCATCTGGGATAGCATCAATTTTCTTCATAGTAGCTGGTATGGGGCTGTGTTTTGGATTTGTGCTGAAAACAGCATTGCTAACAGAGGGATGTTTTCATTATTGCTGAGCTTACACAGAGCCAAAGCCTTTTCTGCTCCTCACACCACCCTGCTGGGGAGGGGGGCACAAAAAGTTGGGCAATCCTGCTTCAGCAGGGGAGTTGGTCTAGATGATCTCTATTGTGCCTTCCAACTCTAGAAATTCAGTGACAGAGCCTGGCCAGCTGACCCCAACTGACCAAAGGGATATTCCGTACCGTATGACAACGCACTCAGTAATAAAACCCTGGGGGAGGTTGGGGGGGGTGGCACTGCTTGGGGACTGTCTGGGCATTTGTTAGTTTGTGGTGAGCAACTGTTTTCATTTGCATCATTCGTCCTTCTTGGGTTTTATTTTTCTCTTTGTTACTTATACACACATACACACACAGACACACCCTTTTCCTTACAATTTTTTTTATTATTATTGTTTTTCTTAAAAAAAAATTAAACAGTTTTTATCTCAGCTCACAAGTTTTATCACTTATACCCTCCAACTCTCTCCGCCATCCCACCAAGGAGGGGTGGGCAGTGTGAGTCAGAAGCTTCGTTGGGCTTAAACCACGACACTGCCCCACTCCGTGGAACACCCAGGGTCTACAACTCACATATCCTGTGGAAGCAACACTTTGATTTACCTGTTAACAGTGCATTGAGATAAATATGCTCTAATTTGTCTGCGTAGTCCTCTCTGGCTGTAGCACTGTAGAGGCTCTTCCCACCTGAATGTAAGCAATGGAAGGAGCTTACAAAGTCTGCTGGCTCTTACATATTCACGCTGGAACAGGTAGGATATTTCTCACATCACACAAGTCATGGCTCAGCTCTCCCTCAGCGCTTTCCCTTCTTCACAGGTGGAATGGAGATGAGCAGAAGGGTGGGATACATAACTAGGAGGCATCAGTTTTCAGGAAACCTCTTTATAACTTTATGTAACCTTTACTCTCACTGCCATGCTTTCAACAGAAAAAAAAAAAAGTTAAATGTTCAGTTTTAAGAATTTCATTATGTAGGAATCGTGCTGACACATGAAGCCTGCATCCTTCCAGAACACTGACAGCTCTGTAAGTTGTGGTTTGTCTGTATGTACAAGCAAGCCATGTGTCAACTGACATACAACTGTCCCGTTATGGTTGAAAACCATATTTAAAATAAAAAAGGCATTAATGCCTTATTCTCTTGGCACCACTGAGTCCCACCAAAACCTATTTAACGCCCCTGCACTCACTCACTCATAAGCCAAGACAACTTTCTTTGCTTAAGCAGACAGACTTCTGAACTGAAATGGGCTTTCTGCAAGCCCAAGGTTGCAACAGATGAAACTGAGCAATAATTCATTCACCACTGAAATCAGGACCATACATTGCAGACACACCCTGAACTTGTTCTTCCACTGCAACAAGAGAATTTCAGCAGCAAATAATTTTGTAACATCCACTGAAATCTACCTCTAACCCTGAGCACAGGCAGAAACCGCTTTAAGGTAGATTTACCATCCAACAAGTGAACATAACACATCTCTGCAGCTCCATCGTACTCTCTCTCTACTTTAAGTATTTCCAATGGGTTTCATCCCAGAGTAGTAGATTTTGCTTGTTCTAAGACATTCAAGTCTTCTTAGTACACAATTTACGTTGTCAAAAGAAAAGACTTCTAAAGAAAGGGTTTGCACAGAGTCTTCACTAAGTTGAGGTCTTCTCAACCCCACTCTATGGGTAAGGGAAAACTGCAACTATTGCAGCTGCTTTTCCCTCAAATTGAGCTCTTACTTTATGAGTTTGGTATCTTCATAAGCAGAAAAATCTGTTGTGGTGTTGGGATTGACAGAAACGACATTAAGAATGACAGCCACTGATAATATACAAGAAATCCACATCATTAAACAGAGGAAAGGCTACCAATCAACTGAGATTTTGATGCAATAATCCTTCAGTAACACAACTCTGATACAACACTGTATCTATAACAACGTAGAAATGCTTCTGCACTGTCTCAAGAATCATTAAATATTCACATTAATCTCTGACCATGTGCCAGTTAAAGACTTATAAAATCATTAAACCCCATGATGTCCCATTTTCCTCGCTGCATCTTGCTTCCCAGAAAATGCAGCTACAGCTCTTAAAAAAAAACCAACCCAAGCACCAGAGAGACGTAGATTCCAGTCTCTGATACTAAATCAGCAGATTTGTATGCTTTTCTTAAATGATTCAGCCACTTTCAAATATTCTGTCTTCAAGTAAAAACAGCGATGTGAACTTGCCTTCTACCTTCCAGCATCAGGCAGTATTTTTTGGAGGAGAGTCCTTTATGGGCATCAGAGCTCCGATTCATCGGTGGTGGCATTAACACAGCTCCTGGAGTTACTTTAAGGTCTGATCTGTAACTAATATGTAGATGGCCAAAGCACTCAAGATTCAGTTGCAGTCCAACTGTGGTGCAGCACTTCAGTAAATCCCTCCGTCTCCCAGGCTGCCCTGAAATATCACGGTGCAAGTTGCAGCTGGTGGCAGCTAATGACGTTCTCCTGCTCGCAGATGCCCTGATTAACTGCAGTCTCAAATACAAAAAAGAAAGCAATTCTCTGCAGTCCTCAAGCACAACACAGTCTGAGGAGACAGGTACTCGATCCACGCTGCAGGCAATGACAACGTAGTTCAATATTTTCAGTAAGAAGTTGAAATACTTGTCACAAGAGAAGCACCTTGGGGGTTTTGGGTTTTTTTTTTTTTTTGATTGGTCATACTTTAAACAACTATATTTTAGTCCCTAATTACTTTCTCTTGGAAGTGAATTCATCCAGTCAGTAGCATTTTCGTAGAAGTGACACTGAACTGTACATAAACAGCACCAATCTTAAGAAAAGAAGTTGCAAATTCAGTGATACCTGGGTGGTTTGCAGGCTGGCAGAGGGCTGTTTACACACAATGAATTTAGGGTTGCAGGCTGAGGACTTCCAAGAGCCACAAGCACCCTGGTATCTCCTTTCCCACTCAGACGTTGATCCACGTTTACTACCTGAAACCAGGACAACTCATGTTTTTACTATTCTCATTTGTCCACCCACCACTCTCACAAAGACAGCTGAAGGGGAGAGGGAACAGCTTGCAGGTTACAGCCTGGTACGTCAATGTAAATCTGTTTATTTAACACAGTGGGTTTTAAGTGTGGTGGGTCAGAAACGGGTGAACTTTACATTCTGCTGTACTTGCAGAGTCAGAAAACCTGCAGGTGAAGGGGTGAAGCGGTCTGACTTTACAGTAACCATCATCTAACCTATTATCATGTATTAAATCATCGTTCTTCAAAAAAAACGCAGAAGGAATCAATGCTGAAAGGATGCAGAGGACACAACAACCAAGGCAAGTCAGAAGTATATACAATTCACAAAAGGCCTCACCTAAGCGCAAGACAAAAATATTTAACTGTTCAGGCAAGTTCCAGGGCATATAAGCAAATACAAACTTTCCTTAGCAACTCTGCAATATTGAGTCCTGCACCATTTGCATAAGATATAAGTACATCTGATGACTGACCATACAAAGACATGGCTGTAGCTCGAGAGGAGTACCTAATCTCCAGCTGCACAGATACGCACTTCATTATTAAACACAGACAGATCTGAGGTGGTATTTTAAATCCAATTCCCACTAAAAATAACCCTATCATCATAACTCCAAGGAAAGGAGGAGCATACCAGACGAGAACCACTCTACAGGTTAGACAGGTGCCTTAAGTGAGAGAGAAAGGCTTGAATAATTAACACAAACCCTCCTCTCCAGTGAAGTTTTGGGTCTGCAGCTGGTTTATATTTGACAATTCACCTCAACGCACAAGTCACTTTTAAAAGTTGGGGATTTCGGCCTCCCCCCTAAAAGTAATAACACAACCCTCAGCCACTCTTTGCCCTGTTAAACATTGTTTCACACCAACGCCGGCCCTAGGAGCCCCCGGGGCGAGCCGACCCCCCGTGTTTGGGGATTCACGGGACGATGCGTGGATTCTCCCCCCTATCGACGGGACCCCCCGCGCTTTCCGCAGGCCGGGGGGCGGGCGCTGTTTGCTACCCCCAGCGAGGGCCGGGGCCGCTCCAGGCCGCCGCGGAGCTCCCTGCGCCACAGCCACACAGGAGGCCGCCCGGGCCCCGCCTGCCCGGTCAGGCCGACGAGAGGCTGCCCTGACAGCGGGGAGCCCGTCCGACTGTCGGGGGGAGGGGGGGGAAGGCCGCCGAGCTCAGCGGCCGCCTCCCCGGCGAGAAGCGGGAGCACTTTCAGCGGGGAGGCCCCCGCGGCCGGCTCCGCGCCGAGCCCCGTTATCGCCCCTGGGCCCAGCTGCCGCGCACTCACCGCCAAGGAAGGTGCCGAGGACGAGGCATTTCTTCTTGTGCCGCTTGAGGAAACTCCAAAGGGACCGGAGCATCCTGCGCTCCCGGCCCGGCCCGCTCCGGCCGCCCCTCGCCTCCCCGCCTCGGCGGAAGGGGCGGTGGAGGCAACGGCTCCGCCCGCGGTGCCCGGCCCGGTCCGGCCCCCCGGAAACACCGCCCGCGCTCCGACGGTGCCGGCCATGGCGGAGGAGGAGGAGGAGGCGGCCGTCTTGGCCTGGATGGACCAGGCCCTCGATGTGGTCAGTGCGGGCCGAGGGGGTGCTCCCGCCGCCACCCCCGGCCGTGAGGGAGGCGGGCGGGCGGGCTCCGTTGTCCCGCGGCGAGGGGAAGCCTTGGAGGAGGCCTGAGGGGAGCCCCGGGGCGGGCCGCGGCCTCCATCACAGCAGCGCCGGGGTGGGGAGCGGGAGGACGGGGCTTCGTTAACGCCTGTGTCGTTTTTGTCCTGCAGGCTAACGAGGCGCTGGAGAACGGTGAGGTCCCCGTCGGATGCCTGGTGGTGTACAACGGGGAGGCCATCGGCAGGGGCAGGAACGAGGTCAACGAGACGAAGAACGTGAGTTGGGGAGATCGGCGTGGGACCCGGGGACACAGACCCGGCCAGGCCCGGTGTCACCCATTCCCCGGGCCCGGCGGGGCGGATAATAGTCTTATTTTGGAAGAGTCAGGGGTGAGACAAGGAATTGGGAAGTTGTGTAGGGTTAGAGAATGCGTAGGGTGACAAAAATCCCGCCTTTAGTTTAGTAAAATTGTTCCTTTGAGGAAGGTGTTCTTTCTAAAACATATTGCCTGTAAATTTTAGGCACTAGTTGTGTATAGGTGGATCTGATTGCAGAATCTGGCCATAACTTACACTATGTGTCTCAAATCTGAAAATACAGTGAAAGATGAAAATGAGACTTTTAAGCTCAAAAAGGAATCAGTAGAAATGAATCGTTGTACGAACTTGTGCTGCAGGACAAATCCATAACATGTTAAAGTATTTCTGATACACGTCATCAGTCAGACAACAGAGAAGCTGAGGATCTCAAGTTAAATCAGTGTAAGCGTTGTGGGGAAGCAGGGACTTCTGGGGAACATTGTGCCAGAGATATTCATGCCCTGTGAAAATCACATGGGCAGAACGTAACTGACAAGGCTCATAACAAAATTGGAATCAACATAAAAATATTAGGGAAGCTTTTGGATTTTTTTCGTGCTAACATCAGGGCTGCCTGTATGTACTTAAATCCAAGCAGCCTGATTTAAAAAAAATTATCTACATTTTGGAAACAGTAAACTGTTAATTTCTTTGAAAGCCAGTTCTTTTTGCAGTTTCTGTTTAGCTCAAGTTTTAATTCTCTTGGGGCTTAATTTTCATAAAAATTTATATTACAGAGGTTGGAAATGCTGTCAGTGCTTCTAAATTTTGTATCAGATACTTAATTGCTCCATATAGTCTAACAGAAAATGTGAGCATAAAAGAGGCACTTTCTGGGAAGTCTGAATGTCTGAATGCAGGAAATTGTTTTCAGTTTTCTCCTAACGACTTCTGGCATTATTTAAGAGCAATCCTGGGGAAAAAAAAAAACCCTCTTGAACCATTGAGTTCCAGCAGACATTATAAATTTGTCAAGGTCCTAACTCATTTCTCATCCTGTCTTACATTAGAGGACTTCTCTAGAACATTATTCCTCAGATGGCTGGAAAACATCTGATTTCCAGTTTTAAACTTTTTATGGCCTGTTTATATCTCTCTGTTGTTGTGCCATCGTTATCCTTTATTTTGCATAGCTTGGAGGTATTTAAAGGCATACTCCCTTTTGGCTTTGGTTTTTCCCTGCTTTCCCCGCACCAGCTGTTTAATCTCATCTCAGAAGATAGACTTTCTTTTTGTGCTCATTCTAATAATTCTTACATACATCCATTCCAGCTTTGATTCATCTTTCTTGATTTCACTTAACCAGGAATATATACTTCATTCCAGATGGACTTTCTCTTGTGCCTTGTTTGATAATGATAATACTTCCCAGTCTTCCTGGAAATAACTCCACCCATTTTTTCTGGAGCAGAATTGGTCTTTAATGCTGTTTTGTTATTTTTCATTTGGTGTTTTGTTTGTTTTTACTCCCCATCTGTAAGGCCATCCACTTTTTGAGTGATAATCTGACCCTGGCTCTTCTGATAATGTCATTCATCACATGAAACACATCACACATTACTGTTTCTCCAGTTAAAACCAATTTCATGACTGAAAACCTCTAAGCAAAATTATCTTTGGGCATCTTTGCTGATTAGTTCCCTCTGGATAAATATTTCCCTCTCTATGCGACTTCTCTTCTTTGCTTGCTCACCTTGTATTTCTTGTGCTGTGCTGTTTTCCCCAGGCTGACAATAATTTCATCTGTTGTGCTGTGCCAGGTGCTTTGTAGAAGTTCAGAGAGATGAGATTGGTGTTTTTCTTGCCTGGAAAAAACATTTGTCAAAGAAAGTTACTAAGTTAATTTAGTGTCAGCTATCTTATGTAAATCCATTTTGTATTTTATTTCACTTCCCTTTCATAGACTGGTCCTTATAATATTACCAGCAAAGTTTGTTATGATTCATGTTTTGCTCTTGAGAATATCCTGGATCTGTAGTTGTCAGGGTTGTATGTCCTTCCTATTTTTCACTATGGTGACTCTGTTTGTACTGACAGGTTTCAGTCACATGATTATCTATCTGTCTGCCTATCTATCTGTCTGTCTATCTATCTATCTATCTATATCTCAAAAGCATTGCTGTGGGATTGGCAAGCTCATGCATATGTGTTCCTTAGTATTTTTCTGATGGAGATGAGCCGTCAACTTGGGGTTTTCCCCGTCATCCCTCTTCTACACCCTAGGCAATTCTATCATTTCAGCATCATAATTCTGTATTCCATACGCTGTAATTTCTGCTTCCATACTCTTACTATGTCTTTTGACTAGTTTCCATGTCATTTTTATTGAAAAAGCAAAATACTCATTTTGTTTTGGAATAGTACTAAGGTCACTATAGTAGTTCTAACTCCCTTTTCACATCTTTTGTCTCGAGACATTTTTACTTTTTATGTAATTTGTTTTGCAAGATTGACATTTGGTGATTCTTTAGTCTTTGCTATTGGCTTTTTTCAGCCCTTGCAAACTTTCCACTTTTAAAAATTGATCACTTATCCAGGTAAATCTGCAGTCCTTCTCTACAATTTTGTCCTTGCTCAGGAATCAACTTGCCACTAGGCTTTGCGTCAAATAAATTCCCTGTCTTCTCCTTAAGTCCCTGCACCCTCTGATCTAACTGACTGGGGTTAGGAGCAGGTAGTGTCTTTATGCTCTCTTCCATTCTGTTCCTAAACTGCTTGTTTTGGCAAAAAGATGTAGTTGTTGAAAGTGCTCTGATTTTTTTCAGTCTGTCTCCTGTCACCCTGCATACTTTGTCATAGAATGGTTAGAGTTGGAAGGGACCTTAAAGATCATCCAAGTTCCAAGCCTCCTCCCATAGGCAGGGACACCTCCCACCAGACCAGGTTGCTCAAAGGTCCATCCAGCCTGGCCTTGAACCCCTCCAGGGATGGGGCATCCACAGCTTCTCTGGGTAACCTGTTCCAGTGTCTCACCACCTTCACAGCAAAGAATTTCTTCTGTGTAAGACGTTTTCAGGAGCGTGGCAGTAACAGTCACAAGCTTGTGCCAGTACCATGTTCTCTCTGGTAGCTCCCACAATTCCTTGTTTGCAGTCTTGCCTCAGACCAACCTGAAAATTTTCTTGCTTATAACGTATGTGACCCTTCCAAATTAGAAATCTTTTTTTTGGGGCATCTTTATTCCCATGTGTGTGTGATGGTGTGCTCCCCCGTGTCCCAATATGACCTTTTCCCATAACCCTGCTTAAGCAACAACCACCAGTGGTGGTTGTGATGGATGCATCTGGTCATGGTGGCTTCATCCAGCTCAGAGTGGATTCGGGGGAGACAGATAACACTACAACCAACAGCCAATTTATGGCAATAAGTCACAGTGCTGGTCCGTGTCTGACTCAAGCCAAATTTGGAAGAAACTAACATCTGCAGTTTGTATGTAAATATGATGATGATGATGAGTCCATCATCTTACAAATAGAGAGAAACCCAGAAGCCCTTTGAGGTCTCCGGCACAGCAGTGCTGCACACCAAGATGTCCCCTTGAGTGGGGATGCCTCTCAAGGTTGAGAGACTCCTTATCACATCAGATACTCGGTAAATGAATTGGGAATAAGCACTCAGAAACTTTGAAAGAGGTAATGGGCACAAACTTGAACATAAGAAGTTCCATCTAAACATAAGGAGGAACTTCTTTGAGGGTGGCAGAGCCCTGGAACAGGCTGCCCAGAGAGGTGGTGGAGTCTCTGTCTCTGGAGACATTCAAAACC
>JAOTQQ010000023.1:56895186-56912225 GCA_026546715.1 Gallinago undulata
CCCTCCCTTTAAGTATTTATAGGTGTTGATCAGATCCCCCCTCAGCCTTCTCTTCTCCAGACTAAAAAGACCCAAGTGCGTCAGCCTTTCCTCCTAAGAGAGATCTTCTAGTTCCCTAATCATCTTCGTAGCCATCTGCTGTACCCTTTCCAGCAGTTCCCTGTCCTTCTTGAACTGGGGAGCCCAGAACTGGACACTGTACCCAGATGTGGCCTCACCAGGGCAGAGCAGAGGGGCAGGATGTCCTCCCTTGACCTGCTGCCCATTCATTAAAATGTCACCATTCTGTACAGCACATTCTAGAATATTTTCTTTCTTTCTGCCTGCAACTGTTTTGATAGCAACGGTTTGGTTGGGCAAATCCAAGTAAATCTCTTGGAAGGTGACGTTTGTAAGACCTTCACAGCCCTTGTGTGTATATTTAATCAAAAAGCGTATAAGGAATTGTACAATCCTTGAAAGACTTGAGCTAAGACCATTGTAGCGGTTCTTTATTGTTTCTTACACCCCCCTCTAGCAAAAGCCAGATTTTCAAACATAACTTCTGGAAGTCATGTACATACGTAGACACGTATATGCAGAATCAAGTGTCTCAGATGGTATATGCTATTGGTGATGAGCGTAAGGAAGCATCAGTTGGAGAAATGCCCCACAACTCTCTTCAGACTGCCTGCTCCCCTTAGGAATACGAGCGTAAGAAATGTTTTATGGTTAAGGATCCACTAAGAAGTTGTTCCCAGCTAACAATTCATAGTAACTGAGATGAGCCGAGTTAAAGCAGGAGATTAAATTGGGTAATAGCACAAAGAAAATATCTCTGAGCTTGTGTTTATCTTCTCGTAGTGTTGGGTGGCTTTGTCATTTCCATGCACTTTGCTTGCCTGTGCAGTAATTTATAATCCAGAAGAGGGCCTTACAGTTCCACTAATGAATTAAGAATACAAGTACAGTTCAATCTTCATTATATACCTCTTAGTGGATACTTATCTTAAGCATGAAAATGCTTGTATTTTATTCAGCTGATATTCAGAAGTTTGAGAAATGCCTTAACTTTTTATTAATATGAGTGATTAGAATTCTATGACCATAAAAACTGATAATTCTAATAAATAATTTCAAAAGTGTTTTTTTAAAAGAGCATGAAAATCATTACTTTGTATCCACTGCTCCTATGAACTTAGAATTTGCATTTTGTGTATTTGCTTATTGTTTACACAGTGACACAGGAAAGAAGTTTTTTTTACCATAATAACTATTTTCAGAGTTTAGAAATGGTGTTCCTTTAACTGAAGCCCTTTAGCTGATGCCTGTGACCCTTCCCCATTTTCCTGGTTATTCCAGCAGCCTTTGAGCCTTTTCCCTTCCATAAGCAGAAGTTGTGACTCTGTGTGTGTTTCCTCAGCTTTGGAACTGGGAGGGCTCATGAACCAGACAGCTCAGCCGGAAAAGCTAATTAGGAAAAGAGCGTTTTTAATGACTGTGATGGCTTTATTGGAAAGAAATGGTCATGCCTGTGGTTGTGTTTGGCTGCTGAGAGATGATAGCTATTTAGCTGGACAGATACATGCATTCCGTTCTCAATTTCAACCTTGAAGAAGTTACTGAAGCCCAAACTAAAGGATGATGCTAGACTCCTGGCTTGTCACTAACTCCCGTGACAGTAGGAATTGGAGCCTACATATTATTTAGGACCAGGACCTAAATCTGAGCTCCTGTTCTTCTGCAGAGGGGCCGAGGACACTTTCCTTCCCCACTGCCTTCTCTCAAAGAAGGATGATGTTAGCATTTAGGTTGTGTGACAGTAGGAGCCATGTGAATAAGTAGAAAAGATTACTGGTAGTAGGACACAACACACTTTAAAAGCAGTAGCCAATTCTGCAGTCCTTAGAAATGGAACAGAAATGTTTTGTCACAGTAGTCAGTAGTCACCTGTCACAGAGAAAACAGTTTTGAGTCCCCCTCAAAGTCAAAGGAGACTCAAGAGGGTGACAAAGACAAAAATTTCTCTTAAGAGCAATCAAGGGTAATAACGTGTGTGTTAGAAAAGGGGGATGAAAGGAATGGCATAGCAAGCTAAAAACTATTGTCTTACAGAAAAGTTATAAAAGATGCTTCTGTTTATAGTGTATTGCGTGAGAAAAAGAAATTAGTATTAAGGGGCATATTTGGTTGTGTGGGGTTTTTTAACTATAAGCATTAGCTTGGGGAACAAACTGCTAAAAGGTTACACTGAAAGCAAAAATGTACCTCATTCGCCTTAAAATTCTATTACTTGTGTGAGCAACAGCAGGCGTAGATGTGCAGGTTATTTTTATAAACGAAGGAAATTAACTTGTGCTTGAAGAGAAGCTGCTGCTCAGAACCATGGTGTGACACCTCCACAGCTGGCAGGCACATGGCCGTGTCTCCTCCTCCTGCAAACAGCCAGGCTCCCACCTCAGTGGCAGCAGGAGCCCCTGGGGCCTGGTCCTGTTGGCCTCCACTTGCCCCCCACCCTCAGAGCTCTGCCTGGGGCAGTTGTCCCTCTCTGATGGGCTGCAGCTCTTCCTGACCGTGAGGTTTGAGTTTGTCGGATACACAAACTTGAGCCTTCCACGAGAAATGATGGAGATCCTGGGCAGAAGGGTCCAGGGTGAGGCTCAGAGGAACATCTCCGTGGCCGGAAGAAGGCAGGAGGCAGCCCTGAGAGTTGCAACCTCCTGAGCTGCCCAGTTTCAGCACTCCAGATCAGAAAGTGAACTTAACAATAAAAGGAATTGACCGATACAAAAAGAAGAACGTCAGAAAAAAGAATGGAGCTGTTCTTGGAATGCTTATTCAGCAAGGAGAAGGCAGTTGCTCGTGGCTGTGGAGCACGGGCTTGGTTTGTAGCCATTGCTACCAAATAAAACCCTGCAGCAAAACATGCCAGAGGCACCCCGGGAACCGGGAGCTGGTGGGTCTCACACAGCCTGGAAGAAGCATTGCCGTCTGCTCACTGGGGACAGAGGTCTTGGGCTTTGGCTCCAGTTGTTGAAAGAGCCTCAACTCCAATTGTTACTGCCACCTGGAGAACTCGGAGCAGCAGCTTATAAATAATGCTATTCATTTGCACGGCGCTTTCAGTTATTTTTATCTATTTGTGTCTGGGTTGCCACATAGCAGGCCCCGAGAGCAGCAGTAAATATATTCAACTGGTTTATTTAAAGCTTCGCATTACCATTTTCCCCCTTGCTGCTTGATAAATAAATACGTAGCCTTCAGCCTTACATTTACCTTGGACTGCGTTTTTGCCAGCTCATCACAGGCAAACGGGGTTTTATTTCAGCCTTCGGTTTGCTCGTCGATAGCCTGGAATACGTCGAAGCAGTTAGGAGGGCAAGGAAGCAAAAGCAGCCCGGCTTTGTCTCTGCTAAACCGATTACAATTGACAATCCCAGGCTGTAATAAATATGTCTTGTGACTCGCACACCAGAGGAGAGCCTGAATTTAAATTATAGCTTGGGGTTTTGAAATGCTCGCTGATCCATTCCATTCCCATTAAGAGCGTCTTCCGCTCTGCGAAATTAAGTGATATCTTTACATGACAGTTTAATTTAATTAATTTATTTTTCGATATGTACGTTTATGGAGTTTCTCCATTAAGCTTTTGAAATGTCTGTAGGTCCTATGTGTTAATGTAAATGCGCCGTGGCCCATAATTACCTTTGGCAGGCTCAGGGCACTGATAAAAAAGATTATGTTTTTAAAAACTAAAGTCATCAAACTTCCCCGGTGCTTGGCAGGAAATCTATTTCTGTGTTTTATTTGGAGCAAGGCTGGAGAGCCTGCAGCCAACAGCTCCAGTGTAGGCAGTAACTGCTACATTTTAGAAGAAAATACATTTGACGCTAAATGAGAGCAGGGGAGAGGAAGACAATTAGTGCCAGAGTACTAGCAGCAGCTGTTTGTTTGTTTTGCCTCGTGGCTGCCAATATATACTCTTATCGTTAAAGTCCATCTAGAAACGGGGTATTTTCTATGAAGTTACTTTGCAAAACATGGATCTTTGTCTTTTTAAGGGGCTGCCCCAAAGTGAGTTTATCTTCCTTTTTCACAATAGCTCTCTTCTAGCCAAGAACGCCGGATTCTCCCCTTGCCTCCTCCTCCCTCCTTTTCTAAAAATGAACTTTTCAGGGAAATAAGGAATTCAGAGAAGTTTGAAGGAGAGCAGATGGCCAACAGTGATCCAATAGGATGTAAAACTTGGGTTAGGTAGTCGCTTGGCAGGCGAGTGCAAGTGAGCCCGTGATGTTTCCATAGTGATGTTTTCACATGGTGTCTTCCTTTTGTCTTTTCAAAATCTAAGTGATTTAAAAAAGAAAAAAGGAAGGGGGATAAAATAAAATGAAGAGCTCTTAGACCTGAACATCTAGAGTGGTATAATTAACTCTGCCTTTCCCAGGGGCAGTGACTTGGGCTCGTTGCTGCTTTCTGGCTGACGAGCCATGCACCGACCGGTCGCACTCACCTGCTGGGACGCTTGTGGGGGCCACCCGTGTGGCTGGATAAAGCAGGGACGGCTTCTGAAATTAAGATATGAGTCAGATTGTAGTGTTCTTGGAGGGGGAATCACTCAGGCACTCATTTCTGTGATGTCAGGATTCCACATTTATATCTGGGGGAAGGTTTGCCGTGGCTCTTCTCTAACCTCCAGAGCTTTCTCTACATGCCAGGAGGCAGCATAATAAAAATTGATGCTTCCCATGACTTCGATTCCTACTTTCTCTTTTGAAGTCTGAGAGGTAGCCATTACGGTCACATTAATTGGTGAGGATATAAACAACTGCCATTATCTGAGCAGCCTCATTGTGTGAGAGAAACAAGATTTGTAGGGAGAGGCAGAATCTTCTATTAAGCCAAATAATACTGTCAGAAAAAAAACAAAAACCAGGCAAGCTTATCAACGGCCAGCTGTGGGGACACTGAGTTCAAAAAGCTTACCAGCTTTTTCCACACACCCAATGGAAGTAAAATGAAAATAAGTAAGTACATGTTTGTATATACCTGTATTAGGAAGAAGATCTTGCCGGTGAGGGTGGTGAGACACAGGAACAGGTTGCCCAGAGAAGCTCTGTCTGCCCCATCCCTGGAGGGGTTCAAGGCCAGGCTGGATGGGGCTTTGAGCAACCTGGGCTGCCCGTGACAACAGGGATGGCTGAAAGCTTTCAGCCACGGTCGCAAGAAAACCTTGATTAGTGACAACATAGGGCACTTCAGTAGTATTTTCACCACAGGGGAGATTTGGCAACCTTGGTGTGGGCAGCTACAGCTCGGGAAGTTTCAACCTATGGATCTACCTGTAGAGTTACTGAGTCCTTCCAGTGCCACGGGGAACAGCATTGGGAATAGTTTATTCAGTCTCAGACCAGGCTGAGGGTGTGTCTTTAATCCTCCCGTATACCCCACGGCAGAGCTACAGAGCGCTCACCTTCAGAGCCACCTGCCTGTTTATTTCAGATTTCAGACCACCATCGCTATTCAGCAGCCACCAGCACTTGCCCCCGCGCCGAGGCTGCCGGTACAAACCTAACTCCAAGGTCTCTCTGTGTCCGGTCCTGTGCCGAGCTCAACACAACTCTATCAAGGGAACTGTGCCTCCCTATCCATCTCACCTGGCATTTTTTTTTTTTTTTCATTCTGCACCCTCTTTTCCTCCTCCTGCCCCCCAAAAGTAGCTAAGAACTGCACTGTGAAACAGAGGAGCCTCTGCCCTCCTGCCTTTCTGTTGCTCCAGCAAGAATAACACCAGCTACCAAGAAGGAATAACCCGTGAGGAGCCTAATGAAACAGCAATCTGGCATTAAGATGTGTATATAGTTGCCATTTGTTAAATTGACAGATGACATTTGGAACATGCAGTGCCTATTCATTTTTTTTTTTTTTTGAAGCTAAATACTCTCTTGAAATAAAGTCTTTGCCATTAGTCTTAAAGCTGATTTCCAGCCCGGACAGGGCCAGCTGTGCTTTTACACATTTCTGGGCACAAGGTCAGATTCCTGGCAGCTATAAGATTTCTTTTGCAAGGAACTGGACAATTCACGAACAGTAAACAATTACCTGCCTCCCAGATTACCTTGGGCTCTACCTTTATTTTCTTTCCCCTGCTACCTTTCTGTGTAGAATTCTTTATAAAAGAAAAAAACCTAGAGTTTTGACAGTTCTTTTAATCAGCTTGAATTTCATCACCTGCTACCTGGTCCCACTCGTCTACATTTTCATGTGTCTACAACAATAGGGCGCCAAAGGGAAGCTCCAAACACCTTCAACAATAGCTTAAAGCTTATTCACGAGCAACAAAGACTGAGCTTTCTTAGAGACAAATACCTCAAATGTTATATTTTAGGAGTGAAGTTAAGAGCGCGAAGGGACTCGGCTCATCCAACCGAAAAGCACAGAATTCATGGTAAAGATGTGATATTCCTTTACACCTTCAAATCGCTGTCAACACTTTCAATAGCATACTTCTGATAACTTCCATTTCCAACTCCAGAAATATGCAGAAGAAATAGGTTCCCAAATTTTATCAAAGTTGTGCTCTTAGACACGTACTTGGCTGTTACCTCACATGCTTCTTCATGAGTTTTATTGATAAAAGATTTATTGATAAACTCATCTGACTGTTGTTTATTTGATGTCTTTTCAAAGTCATTCCATTTTAACACTAGGATGTCATTCCCCTACTGCTATGCTGCCATCTCAGCTTATTTTGGCGCATAAAAGAGAAAAAAATTAAGCGTTCCAACATGCAGAAAAGTTAGTAACTAGATGGCTACCATTGACTGAAAGGAGGGAAGCACCTTCCATGGGCATATGCATGTAGAAGATGAGAGCAGAGTTTCATCTCGTGTCCTTTCAGTGACTAAACCAAGGTTGGCAAAAGGTAAAATCTCTTGAGAGATGCTTTCTCCAGCAGCTGAGGTCAGAGAAGCATGGCCAGCAGCCCTCTTGCCCAGATTCACCAGGAATCACAGCCACGGGGGAGCCACAAGAGGAGCAAGAGCCCGCAAAACGTTTGAGTCACAGGGACGCTTTCTTTCTTTTAAGTTTAAAAAAAAAAGTTCTTAAATGATTTACATATGAATTGCTTCTAATGAGGACACACAAGCTCAGTTTTCCAGCAGACTTTCAACAAGGCCAAAATTAAGGATACAATTACATGGCAGAATACTAGACTGAGATCCTCATGGTTTTTATGTCAACAGTGAAGTCAGCCGCTGCTGGTGGGTGGGAAGCAGCTCTCTTTAGGGATGTTGAGCTGGTTGATTTTCTGATTACTTCAGAGAATTTTAAAAATAGCAAATTATAATAACAGGCCTATAGACTCTGTTAGCAGCTTTCTGATTAATGTGAACATCAAGATACAAGTTAAGTTCTCGTCCATAAGGTATGCTGTTCAGATATTTTCTAAATGCTATTTCAACCTGTGTCTTCTGAGTCACATTAGTCAAAAGAATTGGCCTGTAATTTAATTACTGCAAATGGTGCATCAGTGAGTTATTTCCTAGGAAAGAGAGTTAAGAAAACCCAACACTGCAATTAATACTGAAATGGAACCCTTTTGCTTTGGCCTTTCGAAAATTTTTCCGTATGACGGGAGCCAAGTGAGACTGAAAGAGTTTAGAAAATTCTATTAGAAAGTCATCTTCACCCAGAGCTTTCCCAGAGACCACAGGCTTTATGACTTCTTTTTATTTCTTCCTCTGCTTTGGGACTACCTAACTGTTGCCTAATTTCCTGCAGAATTATAGGTATTTCCAATTTACTTAAGAGACCTTGAGTCTGTTCAGCTGTGCAAATGACTCAGATTAGTTACAGGACTTTAGAACTCAAAAGAGATGTCCTTAAGGTCCACGGGGTTTGCAGCTTGTGCGACAGATGACCATGCACAGGAACCGCGTAACACCCTGTGCTTGCTTTCCTTCCTGAAGGCTACTGCCAGCAGCTCCCAGACATTTCCTCATAGCTCTTAATTTCTGTTTTTCTACCATTTTGTAAGCAAAGGATTCTTCACTTTTGCTTCCCACAGAAATGTAAATACGATGCAGTTGTGCATCTGAGCCCCATTAAGAAAGAGACCCTCACTCTATTGCTTCTTCATAACCATGCAGCTTGATAATTTAGAACAGTAATGTTTGAGCTGATTAATCAACAAAATCATCAGCATAAAGGGTTCTCAGTGGGATTCAGACACTCTCCCAAACTGAGGCAAGGAGCCTTGAAAGGTTTTAAAGCCCTGTTATGTCCAAAAGCACCATGAGGTGAAGACTGTAACAAGTCCTGTACCAAGTCCTCTACACTTTCTTCTACACCATCATCTTTCAACTCCACTGTGTCTCTTGTGGGTACTTTGGGCCATCCACACTCCACAGATGAAGAGCAGGCCTTGCTGTACCTGGGCTGAAATATAGTCTGCCCATGCCTGACTCATCCAGACCACCTTGGACACGCGTTAAGGTGGGGAGCACGCCTGGACTTTTACCTTCAGAGATCTCCAGAAGATAGCCTGCTGCCCTACAGTATAGGCTCCATAAGTTGTGGAGACAGCACACAAGGTTGGAACTTATAAATTAATTTAAAACCCATCTATACAGACAGTTGAGGTGTTCTGTGAGTGAGGACTCTGACACTTTACATCTTGGCTGAACTACGCTACCATCGCCTTAACACTTAGCAAGTAGCACCCTCCAAGAGCAGCATCTCATGCAGTCCGTGAAATGCCCAAGTGATATTTCATTTTGGCCTATAAAGTGCACTTATATTCTGCCTGACAAAATAAAAAGATCAGAAATAGAAAAGGATAGAAAAAAAATAGCACAGAGAGGAAAAATTCTAACAAACAAAAGATATGGCAAGTCAGAGTGCCACAAATGCAGAATGCTAATACACGACATCATTAAAGCCTTGATCCTGTGAAATGTGTAGAGCACACATGGGAGCCTATTTTACTTGCAAGAAAAGAAAACAGTCCTATTTCCAATACATTTATCTTCTAACTTCCTTTTGCTAAAAACATGTTTGTTTTAAATTAATTGCTTCGGGAAAAGGCAGAAGAAATGGGTGCGGTGGAGTTGGAGGAAAAATAAATTCTGTGAGTTTGAACTAATTTTAAGAAAGAAAAAAAAAAAAGACGCATGCACCCACGGAATATGGTGGAGACCAGGTTTCTGCTTTTCAGTTCTTTCTGGAGGCTGAAGGAGAATAAATGAGACTGAACTGGTTCTACCCTCCATAGCAGGTTACACCAGAAGATCTATACCATTTGTCCTTCAAGGTAGAGAGCAAGACACAAAAGGAAACATAATCATAATGAGCCACACAATCTACATACTCCAGTTGTGGGTTTTTTTTTTCACTTGATCTTTGCAGTAGTTGATCTTTAATACATGCTGTATTTAAATTCAGGGAAGCCAAAGTTTGGGACTGGACTAGATGCAATCTTTCTGCTGTGGGAGAGCTAGCTGTTAAAAACTATTCCTAGTAGGCTATGCTCTCCACCACTTCCAGCCACTTTGTAGAAATCGGTGGACTGATGCTTGTGTTGGCAGGTGGCTTCACTGCTCCAGGTAGACTCATAGTGGGAAACCCCACCAGCTGTAAAAATCCCTTCCCTGTATACGCTCCCCATTTCCTTCTCTCCCCTGAAGTCCTGCTGGCTCAGTGTATCCGTGTCCCACCAGAGTCAGACTGTATTTATTTGGCTGCACATCCCTGCACCGTACAGTGAGCGTACAGCAACTGTGCTGGGCTTCAGTGATCGCATAGCACTTGATCTGCCCACCACACACAAACTCAGAGCCTCCAAGGTGTCCACTGCGGGATGCGTGTCTTAAAACTAAACGTGTGTGAGATGAGATGTACCTACCCTGCTCTGGTGAGACCCCAGCTGGAGTACCATGTCCAGCTCTGGAGCCCGCAGCACAAGAAGGACATGGACCTGTTGGAACAGGTCAAGGCCAGGTTGGATGGGGCTTTGAGCAACATGGTCTAGCGGGAGGTGTCCCTGTCCATGGCAGGGGGGACGGACCTTGATGATTTTCAAGGTCCCTTCCAACCTAAAGCATTCTAGGATTCTGTGTACCTTTTATTTCCAGGTTATGTGTTTTCAGTGGGTCCCAACTGGCCACAGTTTTCAGATCCTTTGGCTGTTCCTGTGCTGCAGTATAATAAGCAAAGGCCAATGATTCAGTTCTCAGTGTCTTTGCCTGGAGAGATATAAATCACATCGTAGGTATTATTTCCTCATATGTTGTGTCATTGGCTGAACAATTAAGTGTGTGTTACTGGAAGATTAATAAGTGAGCCAAGGCTACAGAACATAATGCAACCCCACAGCAAGAGATGACAATGCAATTCTTTAATACTGTAATAATATTTCATGTAAAACCAGCTGAAGTAAAATCAATCCCATGCTAAATTGTGTTTTCCCCTTCAGTCCTTTTAAACTATAAAAAAGAAAAAAAAGTGGGAAAGGTACCAACATCCCATAAATAATCTCTAAATAATATGTTACAGACTTAAGTGGCACTCTCACAAGCCCATATTTATATTAAAAACCTCATATATATACATTATATAGACTATCAATTATAACAGCTGAAAGTAAAATAAATGCAATGAATGTACATCTACTTTACTGTCCATTATGTTTTATCTTTCTGAGAAAATGCTATTTTTATTCAAGCTATATACCCTATAAAGTTAACACAAACATATAGTTTGTTTTTCGCACATCAAAAATCTAAATATCTACATCCAAGACATGTGCAATTACACAGAAGTGTATTATAAACCATAAATGAGTAACAAACCAGTAGTTTTTAATAGAGCTCTGCAGAGAAAATACCTATGACATGCTTTGGCAGACAAATTAATAGACTCATCCTTGCAAAACTGCACTTCTTTCAATAAACGTGACTCTGGGGTGTGATTTCAGACAGTATCTTCATGATATACGACAGCTCAACATTAAGACTGCTGGGACCCAGTGTGGATCAAAAAGCCCCCAGCCAGTTCAGAGGGGGTTTTTGGCTGTTTCTTTGAAAGCTGCTTGAGGGGCAGTGGACACTGGTGACTGCCCCCACCATGTCCCAGGATGGAGTCACAAAAAGCCTATCTCTGGGGCCATCGCTGGGTCCACTGGAGCGTGTTGATCCCCTGCTCCATGGAAAAAGGTTGGCTGTTGCTAGCACAGCAATTATGCTGCAGGAAAACTTGCTTCCAAGTAATTTAGTCTTTATTTACTCAGAGGAAAAAAAAAAAAAAAAAGAAAAGCTAAAAGGTGAAAGCTAACTGGAACGGGAATTATTTTACAGTAATAAAATATTTTGCATGCTTGTATGGGCACAACATCAAGCACAGATGCACAGAGAGCCCTTCAGAGCAAGGTTTCCTGAGGGCCCTGCACCTCTCCATGTAGCTGGGTAGGGGGAAAGCTGCTACACCAGTCTGTCCCACCACACTGAGAAGGCAGGGCACAGGTTAATCGAAAAGACAAGGCACAGCATGGGCTAATGAGGAAGGTGAACAAGCAGAAAAAACAATCAAGTGTCCTTTCTTTCTTCATCAACTTTATAAGTGAAGTTTTTTTTTAATAACGGTTTTTAAACCTAAAATTGAAACTATTCTGTATTCCAGCTCTGTGGACCCACTATTTATCTAGTTCACAAAGTTCCTAGCACCCTTCTCACAGGCATGCAATGATTCTCATTTGGCCGCTTTTTAAAATTAGTATATTCACATATAAGTAAGCTAAGCTAGGAAGTGCCTTTCTGCGTAACTGGCAAAACACACTGGGGGGGCAAGAGTGCTCACCAAGCTGGAGCACGGATCGTGATCGGGACATCAGGATAACACCCAGGGAAGGAATGATGCAATGCAGAGCTCGAGGCTCTGCTCCTGCCACTGACCCCCGCAGACAGGGTGAGAACTGCTCAGCGTCTCCGTTTGCTCCTCTAAACGGCAGCGTGCTCAGCGATACCTCAGCTGGGGGGGTGTTTGAGGCTAAACTCATGCAAACCAATTTTGATTCCTCCCATCATGTCTCTCATTAAGTGTAAAGCGCCTCCAGGGAAAGGCAGCTGATTAAACAGATTCCTCTGTGACATAATGAATTTACAAAACCCCACCAGTTTCGCTGGGGATGTTTGGGAAAAAATACCTTCAGCCACCGTGGGCAAAGTCCACCAAGAGGGAGAATCACCGCATTTCCTCTGCCTTGGGGCATGACAAACCCTTCCCACCCATCCTGGGGGCTGAGAGGAGATGCCTCCCCACAGAGAGGTATTGCCTCTCGGCACAGGACAGGAGTACCAGGCTTTTTCCAGCATTCAGATCCTGTTTTTAATGTGACTCAGCTCTGCAAAGTCCATAAGGATGACACGGGCTGTGCTTTATTAGCAGTTAGGTTAATGTTTGGAAATAAAAAGACTGATGGTTTTATCTGTTTAGTCATTTGGCGCTGCCAAGAGCGACCATAAGCACAGCCCAACGGTGCATGGAGAGAGTACAGCCTGACATTCGTTTCCCACCACTAAAATCCAAACATTAGCACACAAGTTGCTTAGCAGGCTGGCAGGGCTGGCAGCCAGCACCGCAGCTATTGGAGTGACTCGATGATCATAATTTTTCTTCATGGAGATTTTCAGCCTCCTCGGATGGAAGGAAATAGGGATAGATGAGGTGGGCTAATTTCAGAGTTTGGCAGTTCGTTTGTGGTTTGTTTCCCCCCCTTTCCCCCCAGCTTTCCTGTGCCCTCAGCTGAACTTCAAACTCCTCTAGTTTTTCCCCAATATTATTTCACTTGTGTGTGTGTGTGTGTTTGGGGGGTGCCCCTCTCTTTTTTTCTTAAGTCTCCTCTTCTCAGGTACGTTCTTCAGCAAACAGTAGCTGCAACACAGATTCACCACACGTAACCAGGTGATGCTACTGCCCTGCCATATGCAGCCAGCAGCAGCTATAGCAATTCATCACCCAAAAGATGAGATGGCCATCTCTCACAGGCAGCTGGCACCCAGACAACACTAGATGTGGCAGATGCCATCAGCCCAAAGAGCAGAATACGAGACAAAAGGAACCAATGGTCACAAGGATGCTCTCTTAACAGAGGATAGCTACCTCAGCTGCTGTTTATCACCATTTATCACTAAATAGGTGCAGCTGTTAGACCCATTGAGCCTTTGAAATGCAGGCAGAGCAGAGTTTGGTGATTTTTGGCTGAGTTCCACACAACACCTCTCCTTCTGTACACACGGTCAAGGGGGCCACTGAAACAATCACGGTGGAATTGCACTCCAAGCAAAGCTTCCTTGGATGTGCAAACACACACACACCTTACCCGCTTCTGGGAAGGCGCGTGGCTGGATACAGAATGGTCCAGCTGGCGCAACAATTCCAACAAGCAAGTATTGAGCTGCTGGAAGAGCACTGCAGAGCTTGTAACTAGCCATATAAAGTCCATTTTGTAAAAGCTTCTTAACAGCCACATGGGTGGGCTGTCATGTAGGGGACTGGCTGACCACATTAAACAAGAGTTTCTGCAGAGGGGAATGGCAGAAACCTGAAACACAAGGACTTGAGACCCTTAAAGCTTCTGCAATTGTCCTGCACCTAATTTCTTTCTCCTGTTTGTATTCTGTTGGTATCTACTCTTTCAAATCAGAAGGGCAGTAGCTGCAGCCCACGTTCTTGATCACCTTCTTACACGTCTCTGATGTTTCTAAGAGAGAAGATGCTGTCAGGAGCTGCCTGTGCCAGCCCAACACTTCAAATCCTTTTTCCTCTGCCAGGGCTATGCTGTTTGCTAGCATAAAAATACGCAGAGCCTGAGCTCTGCCTACTCTCTCTGCCTTTCCTCGTATACTTACCAGAAAAATAGCTGGAGCGCAACTCCCACACATTGCACAAGATCCAGAATCAAGCAACCCTAAAACAGGCTTTTTCCTGTCCCGAGTCTATGCTAGAACTAGTCAAAATTTAACACTTGAAAGATTATAACACCTTTAGAGCAGGGGAGGTAGGGAGGGGGGAAATCCAAACAAACCTGAACACACCCAAAATGTGCTGCCACTTCCATAGCTAGCAGAATCCCACAATGCTAAGCTAAAATAAAAATAAAATTAAAAATTCTTACCACCACCTCTTTAACCCCAGCCTCAAGGCAACCTCGACTCCACAACTACTTAGTTTCCCTGGAGCTTCACATTTTCAGCCTTGCCATCCTAATGAGAAACCTTTGCCAGCTGGATCCAGCTCCCAAAGCAATCTCTGTAATGAGGACAGGCACCTGGGGACCTACCTGCTTGGCTCAGGAGGAAAATTTGGTTTGTTCTTCCAATCCCCCATACTGCAGAGTCCTTTGAGGCCATGATAAGGGAATGCCAGACCACCTGGCAGCAAGAGCAGATGAAAAGGGAGGGGACTGATGAAGAGCTGAGATGTGGGTGGGAGCCAGGGTGGGAGGAAAGCTATCATATCATAGAAGCATGGAATTGTTGATGTTGGAAAAGACCTTTAAGATCATCAAGTCCAATTGTTAACCTAACACTACCAAGTCAACCACTAAACCATGTCCCTCAGCACCACATCTACATGCCTTTTAAATACCTCCACGGATGGTGACTCAACCACTTCCTAATTTTTTCCCAATATCCAGTCTAAACCTCTCCTGACACAACTTCAGGCTGTTTCCTCTTGTCCTATTACCTGTTATTTGGGAGACTGAACCCACCTGGCTACACCCTCCTTTCAGGTAGTTGTGGAGAGCAATAAGGTCTCCCCTCGGCCTCCTTTTGTCTAAGCTAAATGACCACAGTTCTCTCAGCTGCTCCTCACAAGATTTGTGCTCCAGACCCCTCACCAGCTTTGTTGCCCTTCCCTGGACACACTCCAGCACCTCAGTGTCTTTCTTGAAGTGAGGGGCCCAAAACAGAACACAGTATTACCCAGGAGAATACTATAAGAAATGGTGTCAAAGGAAGTCTACGTAGATAACATCCACTGCCTTTCCCTCGTCCACTAAGCAGGTCATCTTGCCATAGAAGGAGGTAAGTTAGTTAAGCAGGACCTTTCATAAACCCATGCTGAGTGGGCCTGATCACCTGGTTGTCCAGTATGTGCCGTGTGATGCCACTCAAGATGATCTGCTTCATAACCTTCCCTAACACTGAGGTCAGACTGACAGGCCTGTAGTTCCACAGATCCACCTTCCAGCCCTTCTTGTAGATGAGCATCACATTTTCTAGCCTCCAGTCAACTGGGATCTCCCTAGTTAGCCAGGATTGCTGGGAAATGATGGAAAATGGCTTGGTAAGAACTTGTGCCATCTCCCTCAGTACCGTTGGGTGGATCCCATCCAGCCCCATAGACTTGTCTGTGTCTAAGTGGTGTAGCAGCTTGCTAACCATTTCTCCTTGGATTATGGGGGTTTCATTCTGCTCCCCATCCCTGTCTCAGGGGCCTGGGTACCCTGAGAACAACCGGTCTTACTATCAAAGACTGAGACAACGAAGACATTAGGTACATCAGCCTTTTCCTCATCCTTTGTCAGGATGTTTCTTTCTGCATCTGATAAAGGATGGAGATTCTCCTTAGGCCTCATTTTGTTGGTAATGTATTTATAGAAACATTTGTATTTTCTTGTACAGCAGTAGCCAGATTAAGTTCTAGTTGGGCTTTGGCTCTTCTAATTTTCTCCCTGCACAACCTCACAGCCTTCTTGTAGTCCTCCTGAGTGTCCTGCCCCTTCTTCCAAAGGTCATAAACTCTCTTTTTTTTTTTTCTTGAGTTCCAGCCAAAACTCTCTGTTCAGCCAGGCTGGTTTTCTTTGCCATCTCATTTTAGAACACGTGGGGACAGACTGCTCCTGTGCCTTTAAGATTTCCTTCTAGAGCAATGTCCATCTTTCCTGGACTCCTTTGCCCTTCAGGACTGTCTCCCAAAGGACTCTGTCAGCCAGGCTCCTAAACAGGCCAAAGTCTTCCCTCCTGAAGTCCAAGGTAGTAGTTCTGCTAACCCCCCTGCTTACTTCTCCAAGAATTGAAAACTCATTTCATGACCACCATGGCCAAGACGGCCTCCAACCATCACATCAGCCTCTAGCCCTTCTCTGTTCACCCAGCGGGGTGCCTTCTCTAGTTGGCTCCCTCACCAGCTTTGTCAGGAACTTATCTTCCACACAATCCGTGGACATCCTAGACTGTTTCCTCTCTGCTGTGTTGTATTCCCAGCAGACATCTGGCAAGCCCCCATGAGAGAGAGTTCTCCCAGCTGCTTGTAGAATATTTTGTCTGCCTCTTCATCCTGGTTGGGTGGTCTATAACAGATTCCTACCATGATATCTGTCTTCTTGTCCTTCCCCTGATTCTTACCCATAAACACTAGACTCTATCGTGACCATCATTAAGCTCTAGACAATTAAAACACTTCTAACATACAGGGCTACCCTACCACTTTCTGATTGAAGCCCTTGGATATGAGCACCCAACTTTGATCCCAAGCCTGAGAAGAGGGTGTAGGGTGCTGGCACACATCTGGCAAAACTGCCTTTTTGTTTTATAGCTTTGTTTCTTTACTATGCCTTTTTTCCTCCCTGTTTTGTTTGCTGTGTTTCAGTCACAGTTGGTTGGGAACAGGAGGCTTCACTTTCTCATAAAGTTACTGTTCAGTCAAAGCCCAACTTTAAAAATACATTTTCTAAATATGCACTATTCACTCTTGTCCTCAGTGATTTGATTGGCAGAAATAAGAGCTGCAAAAGCGGATCTTGTCAGTCATTCTTAAGCCTTCCTTAATATGGAAACAATCACTTGCCATTTCAACCATATTTTTAAAGGGGCACGGTGTGCTTAATAAGATGCACACACCTGCAACCTCAGCCTCTGCTCATTTTCTGGTAAAAATTTATTTGTGGAGGCTGAGGGACTTGGGTCTTTTTAGTCTTGAGAGGAGAAGGCTGAGGGGGGATCTGATCAATGCTTATAAATACTTAAAGGGAGGGTGTCAGGAGGATGGGGCTGGTCTTT
>JAOTQQ010000023.1:56921545-56938899 GCA_026546715.1 Gallinago undulata
AGTGGTGTTCCCCAGGGGTCAGTACTGGATCCAGTCCTCTTCAATATCAATGACCTGGACGAAGGGATGGAATGTACCCTCAGCAAGTTTGCTGATGACACAAAACTAAGAGGGGTGACTGACACCCCAGAAGGTTGTGCTGCCATTCAGAGAGACCTGCACAGGCTGGAGAGTTGGGCCACGAGAAGCCTAATGAAATTTAACAAGGGCAAGTGCAGGGTGCTGCACCTGGGGAGAAATAACCCTCTGCACCAGTACAGGCTGCGGGCTGACCTGCTGGAGAGCAGCTCTGAGGAAAAAGACTTGGGAGTTCTTGTGGACAATAGGATGACCATGAGCCAGCAACGTGCCCTTGAGGCCAAGAAGGCCAATGGCATCCTGGGATGCATCAGGAAGACCGTGGCCAGCAGGTCGAGGGAGGTCATCCTGCCCCTCTGCTCTGCCCTGGTGAGGCCCCATCTGGACTGCTGTGTCCAGTTCTGGGCTCCCCAGTTCAAGAAGAACAGGTAACTGCTGGAGAGGGTACAGCAAAGGGCCACAAAGATGGTTAAGGGCTTGGAGCATCTCTCCTACTAGGAGAGACTGAGGGACTGGGGTCTTTTTAGTCTTGAGAAGACTTAGGGGGGGATCTGATCAATGCTTAACAAATACTAAGAGGGAAGGTGTCAGGAGGATGGGGCTGGTCCTTTCTCAGTGGTGCCCAGAGACAGGACAAGAGGAAATGGGTATAAACTTGAATATAAGAAGTTCCACCTAAACACGAGGAGGAACTTCTTTACTGTGAGAGTGGTAGAGCACTGGAAGAGGCTGCCCAGAGAGGTGGTGGAGTCTCCATCTCTGGAGACATTCCAAAACCGCCTGGACAAGTTCCTGTGCAATGTGTTCTAGGTAGACCCGCTCCAGTGGGGGGGTTGGACTAGATGATCTCCAGAGGTCCCTTCCAACCCCATATGATTCTATGATTCTCTCTGGACTGGAGATGGACCTGCTGTGGGCTACACCTAAGGGAGGCAATTTTTCTGACCAGGTTGGTTTATCTTCTCTTGGTTTTCCTCTTTCTTACACAGCTCCCCAGAGCTGCTTTATGACTGCTCACTGCAAAATGTTCCTGTTGGGTGGCAGAAGCTTACACTGTGCCAAGGGAGGTCCTTCGTGTAACAGTCTGCTGGAGGCAAGTTACCTTCAGATGGCGACAGTTTTTTATATCTTCCCCCCATTCTTGTCCTCCCCCCAAGTGTTTAGGGTCACTGTACAAAGCTTTGGGACCTCACCTTCCTCAGGCAGGGTGAATGTAATTACGTTGTGCTCAGCATTGCTTAATGGTTCAGCTGGGATGATTTCTCCAACGAGCTCCTGAGCTTCATCCAGGTTTGAGAGCCCTCCCTGCCTCTGTGTACTCCACAGCTGCTTGTTCCAAGAAATAATCATTCAAGAAATTTCCCCTTTATAACTTGTCCCACGGTGACTCTTGGCCAGACTGTGTACAGGTAGTTGAGGTCCATCATTATCATAATTTTTTGCTGCCTCTCTAACTATTGCGTGCTTAATTGCCTCTTCCTACAAAATGACTAATAACACTCCTGCTCTGCTAAGCCACCTCTAGAGAAAATGGTTTGCAGCTTTACACCAGTAGCAGAAGAGGGGTGACCTCCCGCTCTTTTACATATGGCAGGTGTAAACCTAGGAGCCAAACTGAGAGCCATTATTAAATGAGAACAACTTACTTTATTTTACATAGTAAATAAGCTAGGATGATTGTATGTAGAAAACTTGCCAGGCACAGGTCTGCCTGCAAATTTAAACATGCAGAAATGGGGTCCTGCAGAGAAACTGCAGCCACAGATTGTCCACATTACTGGCAGGATGGCCAGCAGATCAGCAGCCTTCTTCCCAGGGGAAAAGCAGGAGCGTGGGGAGCTGCCAGTTTGGAGTTACAGTGGAATTACTGCCTGTGTCATTCTTGACGCCTTTTACAGTGCCCAACTTCTTTCCATGTTGTTTCCATGCACCAGTACAGGCTGGGGGCTGACCTGCTGGAGAGCAGCTCTGAGGAAAAAGACCTGGGAGTTCTTGTGGACAATAGGATGACCATGAGCCAACAATGTGCCCTTGTGGCCAAGAAGGCCAAAAGCATCCTGGGATGCATCAAGAAAAGTGTGGCCAGCAGGTCGAGGGAGGTCATTCTGCCCCTCTACTCTGCCTAGGTGAGGCCCCATCTGGAGCACTGTGTCCAGTTCTGGGCTCCCCAGTTCAAGAAGGACAGGGAACTGCTAGAGAGGCTACAGCAGAGGGCTACAAAGATGATTAAAGGCCTGGAGCATCTCTCTTATGATGAAAGGCAGAGGAACTTAGGTCTCTGGAGAAGATTAAGGGAGGATTTGATCAATGTCTATAAATAATTAAAGGGTGGGTGTCAGGAAGATGGGGCCAGTTGTTTTTTTCTCAGTGGTGCCCAGTGACAAGAGAAGAGGAAATGGGCACAAACTTGAACATTGGAAGTTCCACCTAAACATGAGGAGGAACTTTACTTTGAGGGTGGCAGAGCACTGTAAGAGGCTGCCCAGAGAGGTGGTGGAGTCTCCTTCTCTGGAGACATTCAAAACCCACCTGGACACATTCCTGTGCAACCTGCTCTGGGTGGACCTGCTCTGGCAGGGGGGTTGGACTAGATGATCTCCAGAGGTGCCTTCCATGTGATTCTGTGATTCTGTAATTCTATGGAAGATTGTGTGCCTCTGCGTATACATGCACGCGTGTGTATATATATCCGTATGCATGTGTAACTGTTACATACACAATATACATACAGCAAGGACTATCTGCGTATCAAAAAAGCAAAGAGATATTATGTCCTAGCACTGAGTGTTCCATACCAATCTCTATATTTAGAATGCACACTGCGGAGATACTTCTCCTGCCTAATTGTAGATGTTTGCTTTTTAATACACAAGCTATATATAAAATGCTGAACTTGGACACCATGACGAGCTATAATACAAATTATATGAAAAAAAAAAAAGAGATGCTATTTTACTTCTGGCTCATTTTACACAGCTGTAAGGAACAGCAGATACCTCCTCCGGTGGGCCACAAAGTCTGTGGCCTACCTTTCAAATTTCCGTGCTGGCATTTATTGTGTTGAGGCTCAAATCCCTTTACAGCTGCGGTCTGAACAAGAAAAGGGCACTTAAGGGAATAAGACTACAACTTGTTCTTCTGGGTTACATTAAAATCCATTGATTTCCATCTGTTACTCGAACAAAACAGAGTGCGTTTTTGATAAACATAAAATTGCTTATTTTGGAGAATATATGTTAAAAATATTGCATGTTTATGGTCTGTAAATTGGACAGTTCTGTTGTTCTTAGGGTTACTTAATAATACAAGGAAGAGGAAGTCGCTATGCTCAGAAGACCCATTTTCACTCTAAGCACAAAAAGCTCTTCCATTACGTCACTAGACGCGCCACAGAAAGCGTCCCACCTGCAAGCCCACCTGCCCCCTCGCTCAGCAGAGCCCCTGTGCTGAAAAGCACTGAGGTGGCTGCTGTCAGTACGGCATGTGCCCACCCACTTCTTACTAAACAGATGTCAACAGCCAGACCTTTTTACTTCCCAAGCCCATTTCATTTCCCATTTGCTCCTCTTGCTTCAAGAAGAGGAGAGATCAAGAGGAGAGATCATCACCTCTGTAGAAAGTTGACCAGTCAAAACTGCAACTGCTTTTTTTTTTTTTTTTTCCTGGGAATTCTGCAATAGTCAGATCCCAGGTCTAATATCACAGGCAGACACCCTGAAGACACCTGCACTATTGCTTGCTCCTTTATTCCCAGAGCAGGAACACTGAACCTACCTCAGTGATGCTAACCTCAGGTTGATGGCCTCTTCAGGACTACACTTTAACTCAAGTTTTAGATGATAAATCCTTTCAGCATTCAGGTTACAGTATCCGAGTCTTCAAAGGCTACCAAGGTGTGTTTCAGAGCCCTGCAGACTGACCAGTCTTTATAGAAACTAAAAGGTGAAGAAAAAATTGTTGTTACGTTTTGAAATAGTCTTTGAATAGCAAATTCAATGGGAAAAACGAACTAAGAAGTCTGTGCCTTATCCACTGTCATTACAAGCTGCCACATGGGAGCCTGCAGAATGGTTGGCTGTTTTTCACTCTACTCAGTGTCCACGTGGCTTTGACGTGCACTGGTGCTAATTCAGCTGATATTACTCATGCGGGCAGAGAAGCAACGAATCAACTTAAAATTAGGGAAAATATTTGTCATTTTCCTTTAAAATAAGGCAGCAGTTGCAAGAGAGGGACAGCAAACTATGGTTTTACAGCACACGAGATAAATCACAAAATTAAATCACTACATTTTGAAATTGTGGTGTGAGTTTGCAATTTATAGCAACCTCTTTGTAACAGAGTGGTATGGGAACTGTGCATGTATGTTTTACAGTAGCGAAACCCATGCAGAAAGTGAGGATGAGCTTTCTAAAGCCAAACTGGGGATACAGCCATACTGAAATTCATGGCATCTCTGTGGCTAGACTTTCTAACCAGCCTTAAAAAAAACCCCTCTTTTTTTGTGTGTTCTCTACTAAGTCAAGAGAGGATTATTAAGATTGCAAAGTCAGGCGTTCAAGAGTGAGGTAATGTCAGAATTAAGGCCGTCTGCTCAACCTTAATTTGGCCCCTTGCGAGTTTGAATTATGGTAGTGTCTCTAATTAGATGATCACACAATATTTTTTCCTATGCCTCATTCATAACACATGATGGATGGTGCTCACTGAATGATGAAACTGTATTTTGTTTTTTCCTTGTGGTTCAAGGTGTGGCAGCCTGCCTTATTTACTGCACGCTGTATTCTTCTCTGACAACAGAACTAATGATTCCTTCACAGAGTTTTCTGTGTGGTTTATCATTACAGCTATGACATACTCAACAAACATTACCGATTTAATTTTACTGCAGTCCTCAAGGGAAAAACTAAGAGTTTTATTCATGCAGTTTATCCATCTAGAACCTATTCTCATTGCTCGCGTTTTCACCAAAGCTTTGCTTTCTTCATATGTGGTCAAGGCAGCTTTATTTGCATCGGCTTTGGGGAAGCATTGACAATACAAGGGAACCAAACTTGGGGTCCCCATTCTGGTGTGTGTCTTGGGTAGTTGGGCCTGGAGAAGGTCCACAGATTGGGGGTGGTAGGGAAAATCCTCTTCAACCATAAGGTAGATCATTCCCAAAGTTGATGAACACTTTGGAGAATCACCTGTGTACAGGGAAGTGCAGGTACATTTTTTTCTAAAACTTGGGCAAAGACTAATAGATTTTCCTCATAAATTCAGAAAAGCTACCAACATAAATGTTATCCTTCTTCCAAAGACCCAGTTCCACAGCAAGAGAAAAGTAGAGAAAAGTTTTCCAGACAATTTTTTTTCATAGATTTGCACTTGGAAATAGATGACTTGTTCTGACAAAAAGTTTTCCACCAAAAAAATAGTTCCCCCAAGAGAAATACCTTTCAGGGACAATTTCAGCCAAGATGGTTGAAATTTGGCAAGCTTACAAGTGACTTTTACTTTAGTCATCATTCATCTATCATCTTTGGATGGATGAATGATGGATTGTGTAATTCTAAAGGGAATGAACTGAGTCTAGAAGAGTGCTCTCTGGGTACACAGGCCCCCAAGTTATTTATATCATGGTTCATACATCATAGGCTGGATTTAATGCTCTAAAATGTTTTTGACTTTAAATACAATGATTCAAAGCTCAGAGGAGGTGGGGAACTTTTTGAGATCCGAGAAGACAAATTGAGTTCAAACTTTCTTGGAATACTATAAATTTCCTCAAACCAAATAAAATCTACCACATTTTGTGTCATATATATTGCTGCCTCAGGGGCTTAACTGAGATCTAAGCCTGGTAGCCTTTGAGGTGCTGAATATTCACAAATTCAAGGACACAAGGGATGACAATTTTTAGTGTCCCTATGCTGTATCTCTGAAAGCAAGTCTTCTTTCACTTGGACACCTACCTATGGATTCAGCTAAGAAATTCTGGTCTCAGATGTTTCTGCTCTCTTTATATTCTTACTACATCTCCGGTATAATCTAAAATAACACGATATTAGAAGAAAAATGGATCTTGAGCAGCTGCAAAACTTAACTTACTGAGAAAGAAGCAGCGTTTTCTGAGGTCTCAGCCATTCAGTGGTGCAACGAATACAGCAGAGATGTTCAGTGTACTCTAGCTGAATCTGTACAGCTGTGTGGCATTTTGTCATTTCTTACTTTTATTTAACACATTGTTTCCATCAGTACAGATTCCTGAATTCAAGTGGAGGAAACAATCCCCGTGAAATAGTCCTAGGCTTAACAGCAGAGCATGAGTTCTGTGAGTTCTTCAAATGACAAGTCAATAGGGTTTGTGCTTTGGACTTCCCACCCCAAGCCACAGTGATAACCCCTCACAGTTTGACGTCTGTCACCACTGCTGCTGCTGTTGGGAAACACGGGCAGATTCCTCAGCACAGTCATTGCCCACCAGTACTTCCATGTGCTACCACAGCTTTCAGAAGCAGCAACTTTTAACAGTTCCTAGCTCACTAAACATGACCAAATCTGTGTTTTCTTTCCTCAGTTTTGAAAGCCTGTTGCAAGTAACAGACATCTTACTACCTCCTGTAACAACTACCAATTTCAATCAAGCCCTCATTATCTGTGAACAGAGTAACCATGTTGCAGTATTAATTGTGCATTATATCCCTAACACAAGGCCACGCTTGCTTCCAAAATTCTGCTGGGTTTGTGTCCTCTAGCTCTCCTTCTTCTTTATCTGGCCTCTTATTTCCATGAACTTTCTAGCAGCTTGCCCAGCTTGGAGATCTTTGCAACTCTGATCAACAAGTTAAAAATTATTGAGAGGACAGACAGTCGCAAAGACAGTATCATCATGGAAGCTTCATTTCTGAAAGAAACCAACCAAAAAGCACATTCTTGAACTTGTGCAATGTTTCTTACATTCCTGTGTACATAAATACAAGTACATTTAAACAAATACTGTAGTCGCATGTCATGAATTGCACAAGATCAGATTTCCTCGGAACTGCTTCAGAGCAGAAACATGGTTATGTCCTACTGCAGAAATCCCTTTAATAAAAAACACATATTTACATTATAAATCTTTGAAGTGCTCTGCCTGTGTTAAAATACATACATCTAAATACGCTAGTGAATAAATATGTGATGTGAATATCAAGACATTTGGATTTTAGTTAGTTTTTTATAAATAATTTCTTGCTGCAAATTATTCCATTCATTCTAATTCTAGAAAATTTTCTGCCTTCTGGTGCTCCTTCTTCATTGTTCGATAACTAAACAGAATCCTGTCAAGTTTAAATGATCATTAGTATTTTGCAACTGAATTTCTAACACAAACAGGAATACATTTAACTTCAAACATTTGCTTACGTGCCTTCCTGAAGTAGGGCTTAAATGCTCTCTCTGGTACAACACTAATGGCTCAGCTCATCTAGCGAGAACTTAAAACTTGAAAATGCAGAATCAGGCTTTGTGCTAGGAAAATAAGAAAAAAAAAATCCTCATGTAGAAATAACATCATCTACAGTTGATACTGGAAAATCTCAAAATACACCATTCAAAGGACATCAGTCCATCTAGAATTTCAAGAATAAGCACAAAGAAACAGAAACGCGGGGATAATTTGATCTTTATTTAGATCTATTTAAGAAAAGTTGTGTCGTATTTGGATAGTCTAACACTGCAAATAAGATTTTACTGGACTGAAAAAATTGTTAACATCACTGATTTAAGGCAGTTCTTACATAGTGTTACATTAATATTTCAGTCAGATTGAATTCTTCTTTGGATACATTCATGCAATTAGCTTCTATTGTAGTGTTACACTGTACTTTGAAATACATAGGGTTGCTTTGTTTCCCCATATTAGACCTATCTGGTTAAGCTTTTCTCAAACAATACAGAGAATGGACTCGTTCTTCTTGGTGGAAATGAAAAGATTTAATGACTTTTTTGATGCAAGAAACACACATAGAGAATGTCTTGGAGATTAAATATACATCTTATATGTGTATGTCACATGCAAGCATGGAGAAACAGGAACGGATTTGAAATATTGTTATTATTCTTAGCTAAAATCATTTTCCCTCCATATAAAACCCAAAAATACCCTTGCACTGAGCAGAGGGCTCATTAAACATCCTCCTTTCCCAAAAGATTCCTCTCCATGCCAACCTCTGCTGGGGATGAGAAATCTTCCATGGAGCCATAAAGAACCCTCCATGTTGCCTCTAATGTTCAGTCCAATTTTGGCTTTTCTTTTCCTTCTTCAATACCTGAAAACACATGGAGAACAGCTTTTAAAAATATCTCAATGAATAAAAATGAAGAGTTTACTTAGAGAGGTTCTTCAATGTGTTAATCTTTTTTTTTCCCTCGATTGCTGTTGTCTCTCCCCTACGTGCTGACGTGTTCATACATGTGTCACCTCACCTTCTGTGAAGAACATCTGAACACCTGATGGCCACGGTTGTCCAGTAATGAACCCCACAACCCTCCCGCCAGATCATTTTGAGACCAGCCTAACCCCCTGCCACAGGCTCAGCCTCTGGCTGCTGCAGAGCCTGGGAACAGACAGTTCCCTCACCACCTCTGCTCACCTACAGGCAAATTAAAGTAGATGCTATTATAGCTGAAGCTAAGCAGCTGACTTTATTTGAAAGCAAGTTCTTAAAACTGTGTTTCAGAATTCAATAAATTTAACATCCCACCCCACCATTTCATCACTGAAATTTTAAACATTGGCAAGTGCATCTCTCTTTTTTGAGAGTACAAGAAAGAAGAATCAATCATTGCCTCTCTCTCCTTGCAACGACCATGTCTCTCAGCAATATCAGAGGGCTCCTTAGAGCACTTATCCTGGCTGCAGGACTTGTCTCTTTTCTATGCTGAGCAAAGCCTGGGCTGGGCAGCAGATTTTGTTTCTTCTGGCAATGAAAACATTCAGCTATTTTATATGCCTGTTCCTGGACAATGAATTACTATTGTTATCTGACACAAGTATTGTTCTTCTGACTAAGCCCTCTCTGCCAGACATCTCAAATACAAATATTTCTTTTGGAGGTCTGCGGGCCTGCTGCAGGCTGGAAAAGAAAGACTTCTGAGGGCTGAAGGCGAAAAAGAAGCAATGTTGGAGAATGCCAAGAGGAAAATCCAGTCGCAAGTAAGATCACCTTCTAGTGCAATATACGCAAAGATGCTGGGCACACGAAAAGTCACCTCAAAAACAGAGTTAATTAATTCCAATATGACAAACAATAAGGCCCATCTGTAGCTAGAAAGCCATTTGTTTCCATGTTGCTTCTTTTAGCACGGCAGCTCCGCAGTTGTGCCTTCCCAGCAGCCCAAGGACAACGGCCCTGGGTGCTGTTGGCCAACCCCTCTCGTGGAAGAGCCACAGCTGAAGGTTTAACAACCAAAACAAGAGGTTGGGGCCAAAAGATTACAGTGGGTTTACAAGGCTGCTCCAGAGCCAATCTGGAGTCTTCTGCTTTCTGCTGGAAGAAGGAACTTTTCCAATAGTTTTAAATGAGCTGTTTTATTTGCCTTTTTAAAAGAGCCTCTTTCCTTTTTTTCTGCAGCAGATGCATCGCATAGTTTGGCAGGGATGCAGATACCCTCAAAACTGTGGACAGACACTGGCTTGTACAAAGGGCAAATTTTTCCTTGCCTACCATGTTTGTGGTTTAACTTGGAAAAACTAACTGCAAATCATTTTGTCAGTGGTGAGGTTTTATTTAATGCATCTCCAGAGGAAAAGGACAAAAAAACCTTCCACCTCCAAACCCAAACAACCCCCTTCTCACCCCAGAAATCTTCTCATGGCAGACTGCTTTAACTTGCAAGCTTACTGCTCAAAAGCCCCTTTGAAATGTACAGCTTTCAAACAATATTTTCCCAAGTCTGGCATTATTTTACGTCTCTGCCATTGGTGGAGTGCCCGCCCATACGCTGCAGTTTGGGTTTATTCAAAGTGCTTCAAGCACAGCACATCAGAAGGTGACTCATGGCATCTTCTGGTTTGCAAGTGCTTGAGCCACAAAGGAATTTGGATCAATATTCTTTAACCAAATCGAGGAAACGCTGGAGAGGATAATAAGGCCATGGTGAACACTGGAAGAGGTTGGAAGAAAGACTGGATTGATGTTAGCTCCTCTAGAGTGGAGGGCCACAAGAACCAGGGATTTCATTACGCATTCTGTGGAATAGCGAGGGAGATTTTCCACCACTTACTTATTCATGGACTTGGTAAGGACATGTGATTTTTCACCACACTATTATTCTTCATACAGGACTTAGGTCGAGTGAAATTATTCCTTGCGTCTGCCTTTTTTAGGAACTTGTTTCCTGAATTAACTTAAATAAGTTAAATGGATGTGAATGTGACATCAAACTGAGAACTGAAAAATAGACTATGGCAAAACCAGGTGCTAATATCAGCAACCGGCAAATAAAAGTGCTTTGAGCTTCTGGCATTAGGTTCTACCTAGTACCGGAGGACTTGTTAAAAGAGATTTGTGTGTTCAATAAACTACTATGTGAATTTACGGTGTATTAACCAGCGCACACAAGGTTTCCCACAAGGGGATACAAACTGTTCAGAGCGTCCCAACGTGTTACGGACCCAACAAATGTCACCACAGAATTGCCACGGAGCATGGATTTCACTCCAGTTGTGATTTGCTCCTGCGGCCATTATGAAAGTTGTTTGCTTATTGCACACGATTTGATAAATGAAAGACAACTTTCATAGATTAAAGGAGCCTACTTTTAATCTTGTATTTGTCTTTTTTCCCTTTTCCTCAGCAACGGGTGGCCTATGCAGGGAACATGATGTAGAGCCTGCACAGTTATGTTTTCCCTGCACGAAGGTGATTTTTCATTCCTATTAACTTACAAAAACATTTTCATTTTCCTTGAGTAAATTTATAAGCAGAAAACTCCTCATACCTGAAAATACTAAAAGAATACATTTTTATTTCTAAGTCTAAGCTTACCATTAACAGCACTCCCACAGAATGATACTTTAGCTGCATTTAATGGGTTCATCAGCTAATAAGTGGGTTGTAAACCAAGTGGGTTGTAAACCTCTCAGGTAATTGCCAACAGCTCTTAAAATAGTATTGGAAGTTATAAAAAAGAATACATATTCATAGCTCATCATCCTCTTGAGCAGCCATTCTGTTCACCCGGCTTTTAAGAGCTTGCTTTTAAGAGCAAGCAGGACGTTTCAGTGGAACTTGTGTCATTCTCCTTTGTTCTAGGCAGCTGAAAACCTCGACTTTCAGGGGAGCATGCTCAGGTTCCAATGGCGTATTTCAGGAGTTAATATTCCTAAAACAATACTCACATTTTTGGGTATCCCAGATGTAGTTGTTCAGGACCTCTCCCACCAAGTAGAATATGTTAATTACTATGGTAACAGCTGCAAAAAAGATTACTTTGACACCTGGGCTGAGGTGCTCAAGAAGAGGGTACACCCACACTCCTGTGACATGGTGGATCCAGCACACCCTGAAACAAAACAAAAAATAACAAGCACTGACTCTTACAGCCCTTTTTTTTTTCAAAAGGAGCCTGGGCTATAGCCTTAGCTACTGTAACCTGAAAAGCCATTATTTGAAAGAACTGCAAGCTGCAACTGAACTGGAGTCCTTGGATGACATCCACCCAGAACAGACATCACAAATGCTGAAACTATGACTGATTTCCCACATTCTTGCTGCGTTGCTTTAAATTTAATACGAGCAGTCGGCCAGTTTTCACATTCTGCTGTAGGTAGGTATTTCCTTGCTGCATTTACATTTATGAGGAATACACACCCGTTTCGTGCGGCAGCGTGGAAACTGCAGCTCCCTCTGTTCCAAGCAGGTTCTTTATCCAAAGAGCATTCCAGGTTCTCCTCAACTCTCCTTTCTGCAGTGTCTTTCTTTCATTTTGCACACTTTTGTGTGTTTCTGCTGCTGCTCCTCGCTACATCTGGCAAGAACATCAGTTTTTGGGTTTGCCAGAAGCTTCTCTTTGGGAGAATAATTTCTCCAGCACCTGTGTTTTAGGTCGCTCCTCCTCTTCTTTCAGTTACCTGGTATCATTTGGAATCTAATAATTTTTCTCCAAGTAGGATAAATGTGCTTTGTTTTTGTTTTTTTTTTAAAAGGAAATCACTTCATCAGTGAAATTCTGCCCAGCTCCACACTCAACATAAAGGAAAAGGAATGATAGTGATTTGCTGATGACACAGAGATTTTTAGCACTCAGCTCCAAGGTGGACTGTGGGTGGGGTGTGCTGACCGAAGAGACACGGTGTCAGCTTTGCTGTAACACAGCCTGAAGAAGCACTCCAGGTTGGTGGTTTCGCTGCGTGTGACCACCATAGACACCTGCACCCTCTGAAGGGACAGCTTTTGGGTTGAGATCTGATGTGATGAGTGGTGAAGTCATAGGGAGCAGAGCGAGTCCATACCTTCCAGCAGGCAGAAGCTAAGAGAGGGAAATGCTGCCAAAGAACTGAGCAAACATCACGGAGGGTGCCGGGAAAAGCGCTCAGTGGAGACATGCCGGGGCCCGTGAGCTGCTGAGCTCTCTCCAAGGATGTAAATCTCTTCCTTTCTGACCCAGCAGTTTGACAGAGAAGCTCCCAGTGAAGCACAGCTAGAGAAGACCCAGCAGCTGCACAGACTATTACTGAGGGGGATTTCCATGTCTATATGATTTGTTTCACTTGCTGATACTTGTATTTGTTTAAGGAAATCTTTTGATCGCTAGATCAACAGTCACAGGCTCCCAAAGGGCTGACACACACAAGTCCACCCCAAACCGTTACCATAAATGAGAGTACAGAATCCCTGTTTAATGACTCTCCATCACCCTGGAAATGTACATGGTTGTCATAGCTTCCCTCCTCCTTCGAAAAGCTTTTATTACAGCCAAACCCTTAACAGTTGGACACTTCATGTAGGAATTTACATGTGTCAGTAAATTAATCTGCACGATCTAAATGCAGATTAAAAATCCTTTCTCCAAATGAGTTCACATATGGAAAATGATCTCTGTACTTTACAGTTCTTTTCTACAACATTCTTCTGTGCCAGAATTAATCTGACATGATAAATGTACCAGTGAAAAAAAAAAAGGGTTCCTGTGTAACCCATGGTAACAGGGGATACCATGCTCATCTTGATTGAAGAAGATGAGATAGTTGGGTAGAAGGTAATGGGATATACTCTACACCCAGGTTGGCTTAGCAGGGAGTATCTGTTATTGCCTGATGTTTTTAAGTTTCATTTGCTTTTGTTTTAGGATCATTCTCTGAAAAGCAATCTCCAAGGAAAAAGCTTGAAAAAACACGCAGTGCTTCTTTTCCACTTCTTTTCACTGGTGTGATCAAACTGTCCAGCACTATAAAGCACTTTTATAGAGAGACTTTCAAAGGCACCTTCTAAACTGCATCTACATAGCCAACTTCATGAACCAACTAGAAGTGGGACTTACTAGAATGCATTTATGCTGAAAAGAGGAAATATTTTCTAAATCCAGCAAATGAATCCTGCTCTCTGCTGCCATTCATTGCCCGGTGACACTGCTCCTCTATTCAGTGTGGCTCTTGTACGCCTGGCCCTGGCGCAGCCACATCGTAGGAACTCATCCTCTGAGCACAAGAGGTACCAAGCACCGCTTGGGAGATGATGGTCACAAACCTACCTAATCTTCCTTAAAATGAGCCATACCACACTGCTGGCCACATTGGGATGGGGTAATATTAGCCTTCTCTCCACTGAGCGGTGACACACCACCTGTTCCCGCATTGTCTACGCCACCAACGGGAGCAGCAAAGGGATGGCTGCTGCCATGGAAACCTCACCTGATGGCCTTCGTTCCTGCTATCTTGACGCCGCACAATAAAGGGCTGATCAACCGTGGGCATAAAGCTTCCACACAAGATTGCTGATTACTAACGTTAATGAATGACTTCAACGTTGCAATTCTAGTCCTCATTATTCCTGGCCAACCTCATTATTAGATAAGCGCAGGGGAGCATGCATTAAGATTTACTTAGGAGTGCAAATCTAGATCCAATTTAAGACCCTTTTATTGAACAGGTATAAAAAATGGGTCGTTTAGATAAAAATAAACCGAGGAGAAAAAGTTTAAGCTAAAACTGCACCCGCTACTTTGGGAAGATAAAATTAACTTGAACCTCCCTGTTTTTTGGTTCCATGGCAGCTGATGTAGACATTACCATGTGTTTTCAAAGATGAATGTGTTACAGGTCATCGAGATCATTTAGCCACTTTTTTAGAACTGGTAAGAAAAGAAGGAATGGAAATATTCACATATTGTATTCAAATTAAAATGTCTGTGAAAAAAAGTGGTGATTTTCAGAAATTTTCAACCAGCTGGTCTAGAACTCAGAAAAAGCTATCTGAAAACACACAGTATTGATGCTTTTAAAAAAATCTGTCAGAATTTTGACTTTGTGACTGTTTTTCATTTCTAGTATAGAGTAGATGTTGTATATGTCTCCCATCAAAGTAATCAGGAGGAAATGAAAACTATATGTTGAGAAGATACATGCACATTTATTTTTTGGCTATAGACATTTTGTTCACAAGGAAAAGTAACTACAAAAATCTTTGGGGACCTTGTGGTTTATTTAAAGGGTGGGTGTCAGAAGGACGGGGCCAGTCTCTTTTCAGCGGTGCCCAGTGACAGGACAAGAGGTAACAGGCACAAACTTGAACATAAGAAGTTCCATCTAAATATGAGGAGGAACTTTACTTTGAGGGTGGCAGAGCCCTGGGAGAGGCTGCCCAGAGAGATGGTGGAGTCTCCATCTCTGGAGACATTCAAAACCCACCTGGACATGTTCCTGTGCAACCTGCTCTGGGTGGATCTGCTTTGGCAGGGAGGTTGGACTAGATGACCTCCAGAGGTCCCCTTCAACCCCTACCACTCTGTGAGTACAATTGCAGAGGCATCACAGCTGGACAGCATCTTGTGGTCTGGACTCTGAGAGTCTACACCCACTTCCTGCCCAAGTTGAGTCCTTAGTGAAATCTGCAGCCAAACAACAATCAGTACTACGTGTTCCGGAAACAGGAACTACTAGATGAGGGGCTGTGTAACTTTTCAAGAGCAGTGAATGAGAGGACACAGAATAATAATGCATGTCATAAAATGGCGGAAGAGGTCCCAATGCTCTTCCGCATAACAGAAGAAGCACTTCAACAGAACTCAGAGATAAGAAATTCACCTCTGATAAAGCAAATATCTTTCTGCATGATATTTAATTAGCCACTGGAATGCTCTACCCTATTCTCTCAGTGTTAGATCAAGATATTCAAAAAAGTTTTGAAGCCTACAAGTTTGGAAGTCTACTTAGTCCACCCCTCTTCTCTGGACTGTATCATGCAACTGTAGCAAGTCAGGAGACTGTACAAGCAACACAGAAGTGCACAGGTATGCTTAAGCTGCAAGAATACAAGGTATATAGACCATTATGGCTGAAGGATCCAAGCCCTTATAGGCTGGTTATTCCAAAATATCCTGATAAATGTTCTCCTGAAGCATCTGACATTAGCTACAGCTCAATCCTGGATAAGTGACTGCTCTGATACACTATGGCAGTTCCTTTCTGGCTCTTGTAGCAGCACATCCTTTCCCACATCTTCTGTGCTGTTCAGGTTTGTGGTGACTGGCTCAATCTGAGGTCCCAAGCAAATCCTAGGCTAGTTCCTCTTCTGACTACTCTTTACCAAACAGCAGAATGCGGGCATTTTCTATGCTTCTATTTCATGTTCTTTCCTAGCATCATTCTTCCTTTTCCACAGAAAGTGAGAACTTTACCCAGAACTATTAAATTGTGGAATGTCTCCCAAAGGAGGTGACGGGCTTACAGCAGCTGAGTCATTCAGAACTTGAACGAACAAATCATTTGTGGTTATAGAGTAGGGACCAGCCCTGTGCTTTCAGAGGCAGGAGCACAATGACCCACAGTAAATCTGGTCTACTCTTGGTTTCTAATACTGACTGAAGTGACGTGAGGCACATTTTCATAAATCCTTGTGATTTCTCTTCTTTTCCCCCACCAAAACATAGGACAGCTTGTTTTGTATCTAATCAGAATTGTTCTCAGCCACATTAAGATGCTGGGGTCCTTAGAAGGCCAGCCAACCAGGTGTAAGTCACCGACACTAAGAATGTACGTTGTTAGAAATTTTAAATACTGAAAAATAAGTTCAATAAACAGTCATCAGTTAGGAAATAAAAGCAATCATCTCCTCATGTTTCAGTTTCTTACACTGGATTCTTCTCCATTGACCTGAGTGGTTCTGAGCTATATGTAGGCCTCTGCTACTGGTACGGAGTGGCTTATGCAGTCAGAAGACAAGTCCTGGAAAACTGCAGCTGCAAATAATGGCACATACAAAAAATGCTCAGCATGACATGGTGCTGGCATCCTCTGGATGAACAAAGCTTCGCAGAAATTTGTGTTTATGTACAGGTAGCTAGAATGAAAGAAACTGCGCAGATTCACTGCAAGGTGGTGTCATCTTTGGAAGTCATCTGTTTTGATAAATAATATTTCATTTTAAATATAGTAGTGGTTGCTATGCCTTCTTGAGCTGTATTTTAAGGAGCTGCACAAGCGAGAATGTATTATCCATGCATGTCATCTGTGATTGTACTGTTGCTTTGACTGAAACATTTGAGGATGTGGAGGTGGAGGGGAGCCGGAATGTAACAGTCCATAACGGCGATGTCAGGCCGAACAGGCTGAGGATCCGCGCAGCCTCCTCTCGCTGAAAGCCTTTCTGCTCTCCCACCCTCCCTCTGGGTCAGGTACAGGGGATGCTAATCTTCTTCTGACCTATTTCTGCTGCTTCTACTTCTTCCTACTCCTTCCTGTTCTAAGAAGCTCTGGCTCCAACTCTTTTCTCCTCCTCTGCATTGTCTCATCTATCACCCACCTCTCCATCAGCCTTCCACTCCGATTTCAAAGCCTGTCTCTCTCTCCCCCCCCTCCCAGCTTTTCCCACTTACTTGCATGATTTCAGCCCTCAAGCTGCTGATGTGTGAGCTCAACACTTCCTTACCCGTTTATCTTTTAACCCATAGTTCTAGTCCATCTCTTTCACTTGGCCTGAAGGACTTTTCACTTGGTTTTCCTCAAGTCATTCATAGAATCATTTGGGTTGGAAAGGGACCTTAAAAGATCATCGAGTTCCCAACCCCCTGCCATGGGCCGGGACACC
>JAOTQQ010000023.1:56946035-56989174 GCA_026546715.1 Gallinago undulata
ATGCCATGCCGATCAAAGATGCCAGACTGCAATCCCTGGGATTGATCCCTTCTACTTACTGGGAGGCTGAAGGAACAACCTTGCTTGTCAAAGTATCATCTCCAGGGGCTTACTTGAGAGAAGACTAAAAAATGAAGAAGTTCAAATATCAAGGAGGTTTAAGTGATGAGGATGATCAGCTGCTGTAACAGCTTTCCAGCAGATATTTCACACCATTTAAAGTCTTTAAGAAAAGTGTAAATTCAGAGTATAACAACTAATTACAGTATTATAGCAGGTCCAGCAGAGGGGCCACGAAGACGCTCAGAGGGCTGGAGTACCTCTCCTATGAAGACAGGCTGAGAGAGCTGGGGTTGTTCAGCCTGGAAAAGAGAAGGCTCTGGAGAGACCTTATAGTCCCTTTCAATACAGGATTTCAATACAGGATTTCAATACAGGATTTTAAAGCAGTATTGCCAAGAGCACATTACTCAGGGTTGCATCCAGAGGTGGGTCTGGAAGATCTCCAGAGAAGGGGACTCCACCACCTCCCTGTTCTGTTCCAGTGCTCTTTCACCCTCACCATAAAGAAGTTTTTCCTCATATTTAAGTGGAACTTCCTATGTTCCAGCTTGTGCCTGTTGCCCCCTGTCCTGTCACCGGGAACCACTGAAAAAAGTCTGGGTCTATCGTCCTTCAACCCACCCATTAGATACTTAGAAACATAAATAAGGTCTCCCCCCAGCCTTTGCTTGTCCAAGTTAAAGAGTCCCAGCTCCTTGAGCCTTTTCTCGTAAGAGAGGTGTTCTAATCCCTTAATCATCTTCGTTGCCCTATGCTGGACTCTCACCAGTAGTTCCGTGTGTGTGTGGAACTTGGGTGGAATTTGCAGGAAGGTTATAATATGGAGAATTTGATCCAGAAAACACTGGAGACTGACTCCAAAGGAGCAACCTCTGAGTGATGCTGAAGTTGCACACAGTTCAAAAAAAGCCACCCCAAGAGCTGCAGGTGGATTAATCCCTAGGACCACTGCCGCTGCTTCCTGAGAGAAACTCTGCTCAACTCTTTAAAAGATATTATTAAAATACATGCCACCCCCGGCATGGTATATATGTGCCTAATGGCATTTGAGACTGCAAAATCACATTACAAATAGGCAGCACATCTGTAGTGTTGGCTTGACAAGCTGAGCTTTGAAGGAGGACTGTGCTTCCCCATTTTAGGTGTGTGCTGCAACAGGTAATCAGAAAAAAAGATTTTATGCAAATCAGGTACATTAAGAATGAGTTCTGCAAGTCTTTAGGCAAATTAAGTGTTCCTTCTTGAAAGCCTGATTATATTTTTTATCTTCCAACCAGTTAAGTGCTGCTTTTTTTAACACTGTTTTCATCAATACCTTGCTTGGCCTTTTCTCCTTCCTTAACTGTGTTTTAAAAGGAATGTTAAAACACTTTTTGGTGCTAAATTGACGGCTTTGTGTATTAGCATCTTCTGTCCTTAGCACAATCATGGCAGTGCTATCTTCCCCAGTCACCCAGCCCCAATCTGCAGAGACTGTGCAGAACTAGCTTGATGACAAGGAGTTCAGTCTAAAAAAGCATCTGCTTTCTCAGGTGCCCAGTCAGTCGGCAGAGGTTCTGCAGGGATGATAAAACTGTCTGGGGATCGCATAAATTTGGATTATAATTCACTCCAACCAAAAGAACACTGTGCTTTGTTACTCAATTTGATCCGACTAGAAATTACAGGGACATTTTAGGTCACAGAATCACGGAATTGTCAGAGTTGGAAGGGACTTCTAGAGATCATCTAGTCCAACCCCCCTGCTACAGCACGAATGCCCAGAGCACATCACTCAGGACTGCATCCAGGTGGGTCTGGAAGATCTCCAGAGAAGGGGACTCCACCACCTCCCTGGGCAGCCTGTTCCAGTGCTCCGTCACCCTCACCGGAAAGAAGTTTTTCCTCATATTTGAATGGAACTTCCTATGTTCCAGCTTGTGCCCGTTGCCCCTTGTCATATTGCTGGAAACCACTGAAAAGAGTCTGGCTCCATCGTCCTTCAACCCAGCCTTTAGATACTTAGAAACATAAATAAGGTCTCCCCTCAGCCTTTGCTTGTCCAGACTAAAGAGTCCCAGCTCCTTGAGCCTTTCCTTGTAAGGGAGGTGTTCTAATGCCTTAATCATCTTTGTTGCCCTACGCTGGACTCTCTCCAGTAGTTCCCTGTCCCTCTTGAACTGGGGGGCCCAGAACCGGACACAGTATTCCAGCTGTAGCCTCCCCAGTGCAGAGCAGAGAGGGAGAATGACCTCCCTTGACCTACTGGCCACACTCTTCCCTGTGCAGCCCAGGATCTCATTGGCCCTCTTGGCCACAAGGGCACATTGCTGGCACATGGAAAGTGTGCTATCTACCAGGACTGCCAGATCCTTCTCCTCAGTAATGGAAATACTGTAGACCTCTACTGAGAGGGCTTCAGAATGACATTCAGCCCATGCTCTTCAGAGTCAGTGAAAGCCCAGTGACAGGAAAAGAGGTCTGTCAGCTTTGATGTCACCAACATTTTAACTGATGGAGGGCTCTTGCTCCCTGAACAAGGAGGCTGCAGATGGATCTTCATTCACTGAACTTGCGCAGGAGGGCTGCATCTGCCACTCAAAGCTGTGTCTGTGTTGAAGCTGCTCCAACATCTGCAGGGAAACCTGCCCCCCAGCACACTGCCACCATGCCTGAGAGTTACTGGTACAAATTTGATGGAGTCCCCCTTCTTTGCATCCTGCTGCTCCCACCAGCTGCCTCTGCTTTCTGTCTTTCTACATTCCTCTATAAAATCTAGTTTCTGTCAATAGGATGTTAGCCGTAACCTTTTGTCCTGAGCTCACAAGCAGCTTATGTGTTGTTAAACAGCTATTGCACGTCAGAATGAGTGAAGCAATCCCTCTGCACCTCCTTCTTACCTCTCAGGGGTTTGTGCAGCACCTTGAGATTCAAGGTTTTACAGGAACGACCAGCAAAATGACACGTGCCCATTCCTCCTAACTTAAAATAAATCACTACCGGTGTATTCGCCTCAGAAACCCATAGTAACAGGCCTAAAAATCCCTACAGTTGCAATCAGCCCCATTTGCAGAATAATAGCAGTAATAAAGCTGCATGTTCTGCCTGCTCCTAGCGGAGTAAGGTGGAGAGCCAGATGAAAAACTAGTAAAACAAGGGGCACGATTATGATTTACTCGTTGAGAAACTTCGGAGAAAGGAACAGCTGGCAAGAGAGTATTTATGTGTCATCTGAAGGATCATACCTTCCACCGAGGCAGCCTAATCCATAAAGAGAGCAGCAGGATATCAGAGCTGGGTGCATAATAAATTGGAATCCTTGAGTGAGCCTGAGCCCTTCTGAGACTGAAAGCGCTGGTAGCACTTTTCCTCTTACAAATGAGAAATTATGACTATTAACTGAGACACGCTGATGCACAGGATGCACTCCAAGGCAGCCACAGACGGCTCATTAATTGTTATTGTAGGCTGGAGGGAGGGAGAAGTATTGTATGATCTAAACAAAGACCAATATCCTATAACGCCACAAAACACACAGGAGCCAGAAATAACTGTTTTCAATCAAATTAAGAGTGTAGCGTTCTTTGAAAAGAAAATTAACACTTCCTCTTTAAAGATACTGCCTCTTTTCTGTAGTTAAATACAGTGGACATGGCATATCTGACTTCACAGCAATTGTATCACTTTCTCTGCGCATACCTGATGTTGATGGATTTGTTCTTGTTGTTTCTGACACATGTAGTACATACTGAAATACAGTACATACAGTACATATTGAAATAGTCTGACCCCTGTAACTGTACCAGTGTCAGGGAGGTTATATATAGGTGTTTATAGAATTTCCACACCACTTCAGCACCTCTGAAGTGTTACTAAACATATCGCTCCACCCTGACCATATCAGCAGCCCTGATCTGTTGGGGCAGGATATCCAAGGAGGGCAAGATGGAGATGGCACGGCTCACTCGAGGTCATGTAGGGTAACTATGGAGGAATGGAGAACCGCATTGTATTGCTCAGTTCCATTCCTGGATGTCAGCCTAAGATGAGCAAGCACGTATAGAGAAGTAACAAAAATTTGGTATGAAAGCCAATCTACTCATTCAAGTTTATAGCTCTGAGACATCTTGGCCCTCTCAGCATCTCTCAGTTGTTACCTTGATTGACCCTTTGTCCTGATCCCTCTCTGCTTTTGGAGGCTTCTTCAATTGCTTCCCTCTGAGCAGTCTGTCTCTATCCCACCTCAGCTCCTACTGTGATGGGAGTTTTTTCCTTGCCTGCTGCCCAAACAACCAGCCCAAACAACCCCTCTGTGCCCCCCTGGTCCTGATTCAGCAGTTCCCAGGATGACACATCTTCACTTCTGTCTTGGCCTCTTTCAGCGGTGACTGAAAAGACCCTTCACATCCATCGGTACCTTGGGCAGGCACAGGTTATGCCTTAACTTGACACATCAAAATCTTGGTCTCTTGGACTTGAAACAACATGATGGGAAGGATGATCAAAACCAGTGTCACATGGCCAAATGGAGCAGCATTGCTATAGGTTTAATTTTAACTTTGTATAATTCAGTATAAGAACTTTTAATGCATGTCATGTATCCAGATATCATTGCACACAAGCAAAGTGCAATGTCATGTAAGAAGTCACCTCTCTCTTTTTGGTGGGGTCCCTTAGTTGGGCTTTGTGGTCCTTCTATGTCGTGGCCAAACTCCCTGCTCAGCTCCCGACACCATGCGCTACTATTAGCAGACTTTTAAAATATAGGAGAATGAACAAAGCCCAGGTTCTGTGCTCTTAGCCACATCTGAGCAAACCCTGAGAACTCCAATTTACTTTCAACCTCAAATCCTTATTTTTCAAAATAATCAGAATAAACATGCCACTAACAATTAGAATGTACACACACATACATCCCGTGCAAGGACCAACCATCAATCACACTGTTATGTAAAGTAATTTTTCTATGTATTGTGCAGCTTATTTGCCTCTTACCAGTCAAACCACTTGCCCTGGAACTTCTTAAACTATCATTTGCAAAAAGGTTTACTTAGGCAAAGAAATGTGTCCCTGTCTCTTACAATTATCCTTAAAATCAATGTTTATACACACACGCACACTTACATGTATTACTGAGATTTAATTTGCATGAATGAATGTTGAGTGTTTATTGCAGGTCATGCTGCGAAAGTGCTAGTAAAATCATTGAGCCTCGTGTATTCCCACCACAAATGTCACTCAAGAAAGCTTGCAGATGTATTTTAGTAATGGCTTAAAACAATTTTACTCACGGAAAATAGTATCCTCTCCTTAAAAAGCCAACTCCTTCCATATGATGAGTCCAGTTGCACAGGACTCAAGAGGAGAAAATAATTTGTGTCAGTACATATTCTAAAGCTCTTTAACTGACTTGAAAAGTTTATCTGTACATAAAATGTGCCATGTTAAATTCTAACATCTGGCAATCTCCCAGGGCTAGCACTAAGGCTTTCACAGAAGAATATTTCTGACTTCACGATAGCCAAAGTATCCTCTTTCTGACCTGAAGACATTGGACTTTGAATCTGTCACTGGTCCAGGACTGAATAGTGCTTGTCCTGGGCTTTGGGCCAGTGCAATTTGGGGAAAGAAATTCCACATTTGGGAAAATCAAGAAACCATTATTTGGCAGTTTCTTTTTCAAATGGTGGCTCTTTGATGCTACTCAGAAATTTAAAATCTTGGAAGTGGTTTCTGAGGAGGTAGATTTATTGGGTGTTGTGCAGGTGAGGTAGCCAAAGGTCAAATTTTGGTTTATCACATGTTGACTGCAACTATCTGCAACTTGGTTCAGACAATTTATCTCACAGACATTGCCATTATCATTATTTAATCATTTCTTTGTATTGTACACACAAACTCTTCTGATAAATAACTCTAGGAGGACGTAACCTCCTAAGCCTTTTTGCTCTCGTATTACAGAAAGCAATAACAGACTAACGCAAGCGTGGTCTCATTAGTGCACCCAGCAATCTGTCTGTAAGCAGTTTTGCATGATGTGCATTGCCTGGTGTCTTCTAAATAGAATCAAGGAATCACAGAATGGTTCAGGCTAGAAAGGACCTTTAAGGTCATCGAGTTCCAACCCCCCTGCCACGGGTAGGGATACCTCCCACCAGACCACGTTGCTCAAAGCCCCATCCAGCCTTGAACACCTGCAGGGATGGGGCGTCCACAGCTTCTCTGGGCAACCTGTTCCAGTGTGTCACCACCCTCACAGGAAAGAATTTCTTCCTAATATCTAATCTAAATCCACCCTATTCCAGTTTAAAACCATTACCCCTCATCTTATCTCTATACTGCCTGAAAAAGAGTCCTTTCCCATCTCTTCAGTAGGCAATAGCTTGTACCACCCTGCCAGGCAGAGGTGCATGAGGGAAGAGCTTCTCAAGCAATGGTGTACGTGCCCCTGGTCATGCAGGAACATCAGCTCCGTGTCCCTCCAGCCTGTGGAAGGGCACAGGGCCAAGCTCTGCAGTGGCAGCCGGACGCTGGCAGCTACTGCTGAGTGACCTGATGACCGGTGATAAGCCATGGCTGGGCACCAAGGCAGCTCTCAGCTCTGCACTTGGCTTTGCTGACAGCAACCCTGCAGGAAAAAGAAACCACCATCCTGCTGGTCCTGTACTCTGTGCTGAGAATTCAGAAGCCAGGCCAAGGCATGGTCCAGAGTTACTACACGATCAGTACTACCAGGAGCAATGTGCTTTTGGTGGGCGAGTAAGGGACTGGTGTGTGCTGGGGTGCAGGGAGGAGAGGGTACATGGTGGTTGTGCAGGGAAGGCAGGAGGCACAGGCTGGGGCTCTGTATTTGCTGGGGTAAGATGGGGCAGCAAGTGTGATCAGAAAACTCACTGAGGGGGAAAACGAGCCTGTTGCAGGAAGGCAGGGGAAGAAGGACAGAGGTGCAGCCCTGCTTGTGGGTCTCCTAGAGCTGCTCCTCCTCTGCGAAGCAGGCATGTAAGCAAACAAGCCTGGGGACACATCCCAAACTAAGGTCTTCTGTCACGAAAACACAATGACATTCCCTAATTGTTTTACCCACTATATGACACACTTTATTTAGGAGAAGAATTCCTCTTCAAATACAATTAGTTCTAAATGCTATTGTTCATGGTAAAACAATTGTTATTTTGATCGATAGTAAAAGCCTACACACGATAGTAAAGGCAACAATGTCGGACACAAAGACATTACAAAATCTATAACCTGACCCTTTAAAACCTGACTTGAACCATCAGATTTGACTTATGAGACTAGTTAGCATAATGCTTCATGCAAAAAGCATTAGGTTAATGCTGGATCAGGCAAAGTTGCCAAACACACCCTGGCATAATTAATCAAGAATATTTCAAAAACAGATCGCCTCCAAGAGGTTATTGATTTCCTGTCATGACACGTTTTCCTTATGAGGTGCTACAATGCTATGGATCTGAGATGTGCTGGCGTGTGTTTTTCGGTGACTAAGCCCTGATCTATCTTCCTGGATCCCTGCCACTGGTGCACTGACATCTGCAACTACTCATGTTTGACAGTCTCATGCACGAGCTATGTGGCTTCCAACTTGGATGGGATTAGTGTAGGAGACTTTCTGAATACTTCAAATGTAATTGAAAGCAGATAAATACAAGGGTCTCGAGAGGGTGGCATACTTTTTACATATGGTATCACATTAAATCACGAGTATACATGCTTAGAGTGAGAAAGATCTCAGTTTTCACCAGTATAGTATGCAAGAAAGTGTTTGCCCTTGTTCTTAAATACGTATGAATCCTGATAAGGTCACATCTTTCTGAAATCCACACATGCTGTATGGCTGAAGTGTGGTTTAGACAAGCATGAAAAGGTACACATTTGGGGACGAGAGGGGGGGAGAGGAATGTATTCGGCGACTGGCAGGTGTTTTGCCTTTCATCCATGCTTGAACGAAGGCATTCGCGCGTTCTGTGAACCATCCCTGCCAAATGATGAGAGCTGAAGACAAGCTATGCATCATGTAACTCAAGATTATACTGTTACAGTGTTAAATGTCAGCAAATAAGAAATTATGTTTTCTTTTAGAGGAAAATTCAACCACATTTCTTCCACAGAAGACATTTCTATTTACCTGTTTTTCTCAGTAAATGCGGACATTGATATCATAATCTGTAAATGTATTTCTGTACATACTTACCGATTACAGTAAAACAGAGGATGTAAATAGAACTGATGTTAACACTGCTATACAGAGCTTATCTTTCACATTTCCTTACTTTTTTAGACTTTGAACTCCGCAAACACAAGCAATCTTGCTTTGATGAAGATAATGCAGAGCTCCAGAAATCTTTTAGTGGGAAATGGCCTGCTATTTCCTGCTGTCAAATACCTGCCTGAGGATTGCAGTGATGGGCAATATCTGAGCACCAGAAGAGGACAGCGATATCGAACATATGTGATACCAAAGGGCTCCAAGACAACCAGGTTGCAGTGGAGCTGTGATACCCACGCTAATAAAGCTTCTCTGGGTTGTGTTGTATAGTCTGGCCTGATTTTTATTTTATACCTAAACTTTCATATGCCTGTCTCTGCTTTCCTCACTAACAGCTCTCTCTCCAGCCATCAGTCACCTGTGCGGCTTTTCAGTTTGAGATGTGAAAAAGGCAGAAGAGCTGGAGATGAGATGTGATTCTTCCTCTTACCACATGGTAGCATTTCTCCTATCAAGGAGGGGAGCCTGTTTATGGTCAGTGGTTCCTGGGAGAGCAGCAGGTAAACGGGAGGGCTGCAATGAGATGAGAGGTCTCACGTCTCATACTCTGAAGAACCCTGGAGGAAGGAAGGCTTCTTTGTCTGGTATCACAGCTCCTACCAGTGGAATAAAGTCCTCAAGGACTTCTGCTCCGGTCTCCCAGCAACAGAAATCAGCTGAGGTCCAAAGCAGTTAATGTGAGGTCTCCTTCCCTCCCTCTCCTCCCTTTGTCTCCTTCCCAGGACACTGCTAAATGTGGTCGGAGAATTTCATCAGTTTGGTGATACTTGTAGAATCATAATGCATGTTTCTGGTAGCAGAAATTTTATCTGTATTCTCCTATTGCCACAAGGATTCAAGACAGAACTTTTTTTGCACCTGTTCATAAACCTGTACGATCAGTCATCTGTAAAGTTTTTCTGTGTATTCTTCAGCTGGTCTGATCTCTTCTGTGCTGGGGGACAGAAATGCCAGTATTGGGACTGAGGTGACCCACACATGCAAATGGTCTATGACAATTTTTCTTTAAACATAAGCCAGAGAGGCTGGTTAGGGCCTCCATCTCCAGAACTGGAGTTGCAGTCACCTCAGCTGCACTGGCTTGCTCAAATTCGGGTCTGCAACCAAGACAGGACAACAAGGTATGAGGAGCCCACAGTGGAGACAGCAAGGATGGCAGCTACTCTCCCAGATCTAAGAGGGAGGACCGAGTTAAGAGCATTGCAAAGGCATGCCAGAAGGAGAAGAGACATCTAATACTGTTGATTTATTCATCACGGGCTTCCTCATGCTGTTCCCCGCCCCCTCATCAAAAAGGATGCCTTAGCATCAAGCCCCTGAAGCCACCACTAGCAGCTAAGTACTGCTGCCTAAGGGCACCCACGGGTGGAATTCACTTCTGCAAGTTCCTAGGTGGGGTCTTGTGCCAGGGTTATTTTCAGCATGAAGACCTAAGTGATGGGAGCCGGCCCGTTTGACTGGCAGCAGCGCTGGGCAGAGGGTACATAATGTCCACCCACGCCAGAGTGGGCACCTCTCGTTTCTCCTCTGCTGCAGCACATTCTTAGCCGGTTACTAAACCCTGTGTTGGTATTTCTGCAGAAGGTACCTGGCAGTAGAATGGTATTAGTATTTTAACTACTTGACCTATTGGCCCACCTTGTTGAGCAGTCTTCTTTAGTACTATAGCCAATGTCTTAATGCTCTCCACTATTGAACAAAATGAAACCATAAGGAAAAGTTTGCCATACTGATGAAATGTTCTAGAGCAGCAGAATTACTACAAAAAGACCTGAAACTATATCAGTCTTCAGATAAATCCTAAACTTTAAACAAATTATCTCCGGTACATTCTCCAGTGCATGACATTTCTTTCTCATCTCAGGAATATCAGTTACCATTTTGCCATTTTACTGAAAAAAGAAAAAAAACAACAAAAAGAACAAAACCAACCCAAAGCCTCAGACTTTTTAGCAAAGTGGGACAAAAAGTACATTAAGAGGCCCTAGATAACCCACAGTCACTATGGATCAGCAGGGATAACCAGAGAATAATTCCTTGTGATGGTGGTAATATCATTAGTCTTATTAATAATTAAAATAACTTCTGACTGTCAGTATGCTTTATAAGAACTCCAATTATAACGTTTCTGTGAGATGGGGAAAAAAAAAAAGCACTCTATCAGTGAAGAAATGCACGCAAAGAAGGAAAAAGCATCTTGTCTAAACCAAAGTGAGAAACAATGAGTGATGGGTTTCGTACTGCACTGCGGGTGTTGGCGATGCCTTGAGTGGGCTCAGCCCACGTCACCACACCGCTCCCTTGTCAGGAGGTCACAGTTGGAGAAGTCCTGGTGTAGTCCACAGCTACTTAAGGGCTTCACTGTCCTGACCTCAAACGTTCGTGGAGCAGAAGAAAATCACGTGGATAAAACTGATAGCTTAGGCAGCCAATCAAAGCAGATTATTTCAAAACTTTTTATTAAATGTGAGTCCATCCACCTCTCTAAATGTCAGCGCAGACATGCTAGAGGAAACACAAAAAAGGCAGAGGAATACTTGGGCTCTTGCCTGTGAAATTTATTCTTGTTCTAACCTCTCTCTGCTGGTGAAAGCTGAGAGCAACTAGGGGCTTAAACTAATGGACTTCAGCTTTAGGGCAACTTTAGACAGGGCCCATGAATGTGAGCCCAGGCTTAGCAGCACACATCCCAGTGACTCATACAGTCAGGATTCAAGGATTCATGGCATGCCTTCAGCTAGGCATATCCTGGGAAGCAGAAAGGATGCAGTAGAAGGTTAGGGAGCCAGGAACATCACAGTAATATTTGGGAAGGAGTTCCTGTTCTGTTTCCAATGTCCCCTTCCCAGAAAAGTCACAACACATTCAGGCATAACCACAAGCATAAGGAAGCAAAGAGAAACTGCACTTTGGTCTCCTCCTCCAGTTTGCCCTCAGATGGGATCAAGGGGATGAAACGACTCCAGCAACGTTCCTAGATGACCTCATGGTGGCTATGGACATACTACAAACCTCTGGGCCACAACCGCTGTCTAAACAAATACTCAGTCCGTCTGTCCCACACAACAGCTGGGAGCTTGGCACACACCAACCAGCCTCTGGCACTCCTGTAAAGCAGGGAAGTGCTGTCCATGTTTTAAAAAGAGAACCGAGTTTCCAGAACTACAAATGATTAGCACACAGAACATAAGTGGCAGCACTAAGAACTGCGCCTTGATCCTTCAGGAAACCTTCTCTACTCATCCTTCTCCTCTACTGGTAGCTGAGACACCAGCTCCTTTCCCCAGGCAGAAGGTCCTCCCTCCGTGCTGGGGACAATGCACTGGTGATGGGGCATGGCTGGGTGCTGGTGACTGGGGAGGATAATGCTGCAACTGCTTCTTTCCCCCAAGCAGGACTTCAGGATCTCTCTACTGTACTTATCCCCATCTACTTTACAGGTGATGGACTACTTTTGGCCAGAAAGTGGAGAGGCCTTCTCACTCTGCACCTGGAAGAGGTCAACAGCTCCTCTAGCCAGTAAATCCTTGTCTGAGAGCTGAGAATTGCAGTATATGGTATTAAATCAATTGTTTACAGCTTTTGGGGGGAAGGATTATACAAATACCTTTTATTTTTGAGAAATGAAAGCAATGTGGATTTAGGTGCTCTTTTTTTAATCTTTAAAGAAAAAAACGTTGCTGCCCTTAAAAATAAAAAAAATACTGAAATATCTATTTGATTAAATCTAAAAAGCCATTTTTCATTAAAAATTAGTCTGAATTTAATATCTGACCAGTTCTGGTGGTAAAGTAATTGACCAGTGATGTTGAAAAAAATGTCCCAATGCCTACTAGAATTCCTTTGTGAAGAACAGATGCAACTAGTGGGACTGAAATATTGTTGAAATAGGAGAAAATTCTTGGAAGATCTTGCTAAAAGTCTTTTTTCATCAAGGACATTAGCACACTATTTGTCAAAGCATTCAGAAAGCTCCTTAACACTTCTGGACTCATTGCTAATGCTGCTGCCTATGTTGGGACAGTAATAATCTCCCATTTAATAGGAAGCCACATTCATTCATTTTGGGTGAGGATTTGCAAATGGCAGTCTATTCATTCATTCATCAATTCCAGATGTATTTAATAGTCTTTCAAACTGAAAGTGAGGAAATGAAAATTAGATTAATTGTAATATGGCAGCAGTCTTCAGTACATTATACCATGCTTTCTGCCCTCTAAGGAGTCCTAAATCACTTCAATTACCATTTTGGTGCCTTGTTTGTACCGAGAGCAGGGAAACCTCCAGCTCTGACTTCATTTGGGATGAGCCACCACCACCTGTTCTTCCTCTTCCCACCTTTCACCTGCCTTTTCTCTATAAAATCCCCCTTTCCCTTTCTGATTCCAGCATCTCACTGCCTGGATTCTTCTCTATTCCTCTTTCCTGTCTCCACTCATGCTGCATGGTGTGTAGACGGGTGGGCGTTAAGAAGGGCTTCATCAGTGGTTGTCCTCTCCAGCTGTTGGTAGGGAAGAAATTCCCTGGCCTGACCAGTCTTTCTTCTTTATGCTCTATTCCAGCACCAGACACAAGAGAAGCCACTGCTTCATTTTTCATTTATGAGGAAGTGGAGCAACAGGATGAGGGGTAATGGTTTTAAACGGAAAGAGGGGAGATTTAGATTAGATCTCAGGAAGAAATTCTTTACTGTGAGGGTGGTGAGGCACTGGAACAGGTTGCCCAGGGAAATTGTGGCTGCCCCAACCCTGGAGGGGTTCAAGGCCAGGCTGGATGGGGCTTTGAGCAACCTGGTCTGGTAAGAGGTGTCCCTGCCCATGGCAGGGGGTTGGAACTGGATGATCTTTAAGGTCCCTTCCAACCTAAACAATTCTATGATTCTATGATTTATAGCCACAGCGAGAGACAGGCTTCCTAGAGACACTGCAGCTATTAAGTCCTTCAAGGAAGATAGTTATTTTAAGTTGGAGGTTGGTTAAGGATGCTCAAGTTTAAAATGTGGAGTGGGAGAAAAGTAACTGAACCATATCACTGGTATTTTTAACACTGCAAAAGGCAGTATTTTCCCAGTCTTGCAAGGACAGGAAAATCAAAGAAAAAGGAAGCAGTGGCAAAACCCAAACTGACTGAGCACCCGGAGCACGGGGAACATAAAGGGAGGTGGTAAAGCCCAGAAGCCACTAAAGACAATGCATCGTACATCACAAGTGCCAGGTCTTGCTGTTAATACGTCACAAACTTTTTGTGCTCCCTGCTTACTTCTTGGTGAGAGATGGGCGACCTACCTTGCATCTCGAGCGGGTGCGTGCGAGGCAAAAGCACACAGACAGACATAACAGAGCAGATGGAGAACGTATGAGTCAAAGCACGGTCTGTAAACAGGCATTACAGAAGAGGATAGGTGGAAGATGACTATTTTTTATTAAGTGCTCTTAGAGTTTCCTCAGGAGCCTATTCCTTTAGCATAAGGAAACAGTCCTTCTTGTGAGGAATTGAAAAATATTTGTTTTACTGATTGCTTTGGTAGAGATGTAGGTTTTGGGAATCTGAACTGTAAGATGAAAGCTCAGAACTGCTAATGATATTTGCGTAGGATGTATCTTAGCCTGAAGGCTGACACAGGCAAAATATGTAACGTACAAGCTGTACATTTCAAAGATAAGATACACACTTTTCCAGCATTTTCTCATTTCCATTTCAGCTCTTCTTTCTTAATCTCTTTTTAAGAAAGAATGAAAGATGCGGAAAATCTCTGGATATCACTTTTTTTTTTTTTTTTCTCTGACATAAAAATGGGAAAATCATAGGGAAAAGGATAAAATGGGAGGAAGAAGATCCATAATGGTAAAATTTCAAACTACTGAAATTTAAGTTTTGTTGAAAAAACAGATGTAAAAACAATTATGAAAAAGAAGGTTCTAGCCAAAGTTGAAGGTTTATTTTTGTGTTGGAAATGGCTTTTAATGATTCTATTCAGCTTTTGATACCTTCCAACTATAAAGTGCCTAATCAGTACAAAATTTTAAAATTCATCACAAGTCACGTAATGCACCTTAATTATGTACCTTATTAATGTACTTTAATTAAGTCCATACATAGATACATTAGTATATCTTGTATATATAGAACTCCTACTATTTAAACCTGAGATATCAGCAATTTTAAAATGTCATGCACCTGCAAAATAACTTATTTGTTGTTTTCACCATCACTGTGTATGTATGAGAGCCTCATGGATCTTCTTAAGAACCTGGTGAAGTATTCTGATTCCTTGAGCCACACCACCTCTTTCTAATATTTTCAGAAAGCAATCTGCTGTTAGTTTTTATTAAAGCCCACATGCAACCACCGAGTAAATATATGTGTCCTGGCAGGTCAATTATTCTCAAGGTTCCCAACCAAAGATGAAGCCCTCTGAGATCCACTCTCCTTCCCCTCCTCTCTCCTTTTCGTATTTGAATCCTGCTGTTTGCTTGCTGAAAGGATGAACTTATTCAGAGGCATTATATATATATTTTACCTGCCTGAAGAATGGCCAGCAAGGAGGGCCTGTTTTATTTCCCGGAAAGGCATGTTGCCATAATGCTCTATTGCATTTGATATAGTCAGATGAGTCTTACAGTCCATATACAAATGGAAATGATGTCGCCACTTCTGTGTCTCAAATAAGCTTTTTCCCAATGACTGGATTACCTAAAACCACTTAGATAACTTTGGTGCGGTTTAGATATACAAGAGAATTTAGCATAATCAGTGTTTTTTTACCAAACATTCTTTTTTAACACTTCCTCCTATGAATCCTAAACTACTTTTTGTTATTCATCTCACTAACCATTCATGGATGAATGGCAATTGCTGAATGTCTTAGATACAACACCTTGAAAATGTCATTCAAATCAATTTTTCAACAGCATGAGAGGCTAGGAGGTAATTCACACTTCTTTTATCATAATATTCTATAAGAGTTACTGTAGTCATCTGCCTTCCCGCCACCCCCTCCAAAAGTAAAGGATTATAAATTCACTCTGATTTAGTGCAGCCAAATGTACCAGGCAGAGAAAAACACTGCAGACAGAATATTATATTAAGAATGGCAAATTAGGAGAAAAGCCATCTCCATTATTGCCCCCAAAGTAACCTGTTCCCTCCAGCTCAGCAAAAGCATGAGAGAAGAATTCTGTAACTCTGAATTTTCCTCCTGTAAAGAGCAATTTATCAATAGCCAGCAGCTCTAGAAGCATCCAAGCCCGGCATCTGGGAACACTGCTTCTTTCTGATGAGAGGAGCTCGGAACCCCACTTTGGTCTCCTAAATATCAGCTACTTATTAAGACCCATAAGGTCCTTCCTCCTGAAGTGGCATATACAGCTTAGGAGTTCACTGACCCTCTCCTGATCCTCAGATGCCAAGACAGCGTTATTCCAGCTCATATTGCTCATATCCAACTTTGCCCTGAGTTTTGGGGCACTTCAAGCCCCAAAATTGGGACAAAGCGACTAAATACCCTACAGCTAAAAGACTGTTTCAGCCTTCCAATGAAGGTGAATGAAGAGATACCAGCTATGAAGTTCATGCCACAAGATCCATCCTGTATCTGACACCTGCGATCAGTTTCTGCTCTTGTCATCTTGTCCCCAAAGCACCCTAAGCCAAAGCAACAGCAGATTTGAACCATGACGGAGAAATATGTGAAGCAACCAAACCCAAACCATCTCTTTTCAGTCTGCCTGTATTACTCAAAGCAGATGTAAAAAAAAGCACCAGCACTCCTATTGCTGGGCTAATTTCCACGTTAGAGTCTACATACACAGACTAAGACTAAGCCAAAGCAATAAAAAAAAGAGGGGGGAAATATTGCCTCTTTCCTCTAATGAGACATGCAGACCAGGCATCTTCCTGTAAGTCAGTTCCTTTCAGGCAAAACCTCTGATAAATCTTACAGCTAAGGGTGAGCCCACTTTTTATCGTAACATTTGAACCTAAGCTCGTTGTTTCTGGTGACTTCATATGAAGGATGTTGGCAGCACACAGCCGAGGATACTATAGCTCAAGCTCCTCTCAAGGTGGACGTTGCATAATCTCTCATTTGATGTACAGAACTGCATGCACTTGCCATAAGCTTCAGCCTTCCAGGGCTGCTGGGGAGGCTGCAGATATTTTGATGTATTTAGGACCTTCTCCAGCCCTCCTGGTCAGAATGGTATAATGCTCTGTCAGTCTGAGCGGTGCCTCACATAGGGAAAGATTTCTCTTCCCTTCCACCACACCTGGAAGCAAGAAACCTGATTTGCAGGCCAAAAAGCCCCTCAACCCCCTTCAATCCTTCTGTTTCAGCATGTTCTAGGACAATTCCCACACTCTCCATCATGGGGCTGAGGAACTAATCTCATGCTCACCTACTAAGAGACCCTCTTCCCCACAGGTCATCTGTGAGCACTGCTGAGCACGACCATCACTCCGTGTGGCACCTCCCATGTGGTGGAAGACATACCCTGAGAGAGATGGAGAACTTCTAAGGTGCCCAGTTTCTAGGCTGCTGCAGGATCAAACAGGTCCCTCAGGTAGGTCGGAGGACCTTCAGAGACTTGCCCAGCCTGAAAGTAAAGCTATGATGCCTCAGGAATAATTTTTAAAGTGAATTCCTCATGTTGTTTACAGGTTTGGACCTTCCCATTTTTAAAGCGGTGGAAGATTTAACCTCCCCTATCGAGCTATCAAGCTGCTCGCGTGTTGTCCGTCTGTCCCACTGGAGAACATTTCCTGTTAAAAGAATTTTTGGCATGGCTGCTTCATTCTGCGCAGGGAGCAGAAAGTCGATACACAGATTTAGCAATCGATTTTCTAAAAAGTACCCCACAAATCAGGTCTCCTCTCTCTCTGTTTGCCTTCACATTTCTGCCGGAGCCTCTATAATTAATTTAAACAGATACAAGCACTTCTCCTCCTCTCCTTTTTGATGCGAGCTGTTCCAACAGACTGTGCAGCGAAGCTGCAGCAATTTCAAAGGCTTCCGCTCCCTGCGCAGAAGGGAGCAGCTGCAGGAATAGCTCTTTGAAGAGGAAATGGCACCCAATGGGACTGGCAGGCGGCTCCGAGCTCAGCTCAAACAGCCCCCGAAGTCCTTGGGAGCATCTGAGGACATCAAAAGAGGAAAGATCTAGGCTGGGAGAAGCCTGAAGAATTAATATAAATGACTTCCCCCCCCCCCGTCCCGTCCCGTCCCTGGAGCTTTCTTCTGTGTAAACAGCAGGGTCTGAGAGGAAGAGTCCTCCTCACATTTGGCTCAGATGATCCTACTTGTATTGAAAGGCTGGAAATAAGAGTTGAACATGAGGGGTGGCTGCACTCCTGGCTTATTTATTATACTATAAATATATAAATATGTATACAAACACAAAAATATGGATAAAAATTTTGTATTTCTGTATATTACCAAAAAGCTATGGTATTTCTATTATATTTCTATTCCCAACGGGAATGTATCCAGTGAAGCCCTGTAGCCTGTGCCACTCCTGCAGGACTGCCCCAGTGAGGGGTAGTTCAAAAAGCAATCAATTTTTTGTGGCAGGTCCCTGACAACTGTATTAGACCAAATGCATGTTCCTTTCTGAAAGCTGTGTGCTCCCTTAATTACTTATGTATAAATAGATGACATTTTACTATACTCTGTTACCGCGCGTAACCAAGGTGTTGCTTAGATAAAGATCTGACCACAACACATCCTGCAAATGCCTCCTTTGTCAGGTTGCACTGATTATACAATCACTGCATAAAGCTGCCCCATCTTTGTCCTCCTAACTGGCAAATTCTGCCTTTTCCCAGCAATTTCACACCACGCCTCTCTCTTCACTTTTGAATTTTGCTTCTGGACCAATTTAAGTTCATGGATTTACAAGCCTGAGTTAAGCGGTGCCCAGACGTACTGTGTGTGCCGACCGATGCCCGCACTTCTGCACATCCTCTGGCACAGATGTGGAGAGCCCTTTTTTTCTGCCAGGTTTGGCAGGACAACCCTGCATCCTGGCAGGAATTGCCCTCAAACAATTTTTCTCCATAAGCAGTTTTGCTTTGCTATTAACATTATGCCCCATTGTTCCTGATATCGCTCCCAAAATTACAACTAAGCATTATATTGTGACTATTTTATTATACATTGCAATGAACTGACTAATGAACTTCATTAAAACCACTTCACTTTTCCTAAGTGTGTAGGCTGCTTAACAGAGCTACTAGATGATGAGGAAAAATAATATAAGGAACTAAGATGAGATCTCTGGAATAATTCTCCTTTGCACTTTTCTCTGAAGCTCAAGGTTTGCTGACACTCCTTAACACCTCACATCTTAGGTGCATTTTCCATTGCTGAGCTGTTGAGAAACAAAACCTCCACAGCCAGTTGTTTATACTTCTGACAGCAAAATTAAAATGCAGAGCAGGAAATAAACTGAAATGGTCTCCTACTTGAATGGAATATAAACATTCTGCTTAATTAGGTCACTAAGCATATGTTTGTTTAAATTGGGTATTTTCTCTCTGGCAGTTCATCTCTGGGTAACACAACTACCTCGCCGGAGACACTGGAATTCCCATGGCAGGCAACATAGTTGGTACTTTGGGGGCCAGCAAAGTATGTTTGTTAACACTATTTCAAGTACCTCATAATGAAGAGAACTAGAGTGTGAGAGCAATACGTGGCTCACTGGTTCTGTGTCAGGTTGGTGACATGGCCAACACACAAGACACTGCACAAAGGACAGCAGAGTTATCAGGGAGCTGGTTATAGCTCTCTGAATTTCTGCCTGTCCCTGATTTACCTTCTTAGTTGATTGTAATTCAGAGAAGCGTGTAGGAGCTAGCACTGCCTATTCCATACATATGGAAAATCTTCCCATGTTGCAAACCAAGAGGGACAAGTGATATCGCCACCTACATTCATCTCAATCACTATTTAATTTTTTTTGGAAGGGCTGAGGGGGAGAAGCTTGAAAGTCTTGCACTGTTTCCCAAAAGCTGACTGGGGAATTAGAAAATAATTACAGCTTTTAAAGAATGCAGTGCAGTTGATCTGAAGAGAAAGGGCACTAGCAGCCTGCAGTGCCAGTCTGAGTTCAGAGTGACCCTCTTCCTAAAGCTCACTGGAAGAAAACTGAGTTCCTGATTTTATTTTAGGTGAACAAACTCCTATTAGTCCTGTACCCTGAAGGCATGAACGCCGCTTCTCAGTTTCTCACCGTTGTCACATGGGGCCCAGAACATACTATCTAAGGTAGATCCTTTATTTTAAGAGGCAAAGGTGGCCGGTTACTTGGAAGAGCTGAAGAAGCACACTTTACTACTGTGCTTCACAGCTATTATTTGCTAATGCTGGGGCTGAGGAAGGAAATGGTGAATACTGGGATTTACAGGAATAGCCACAGGCCCAGAAACCCTAAGCCTGGGACCCCTTCTGCCTTCCACCTTGTTATTATTCTGTTCACAGGCTTCAATCCTCACTTCATTTTTGGTTCTCTATCACAGACTTCCCTCTCTGCTGCCCTTTTCCTCCTTGCCATGTTCCCAGATCCCCTGGCCAGCCTTTACCTCAAGATCAATCCCTTAGCAATCTGTGCTGCATCCTCATCCACCAACTTCCATGTGGTCGCTACTTTCCTGTCCCCCCTACTCACTGGACACCACAAAGGAGAAGGTAAGGACACAAAAGACCTAGGTTTGCACCAACTCAAAAGCCACAGATTGCCACATGTCCACCTCTAAAAGTCTTAGATTTTGGGTCCTATGCTTAAGCCTGGCTTTCCCAGGGAACATGGGACCAACACTCTGGTATGTCTCAGTGCCAAAAAGGCATGAAATGATGAGTCCTGCCTGGGAAGGGGTGTTTCTTGCACAAGGTTCACAAGGAAATCAGTTGAGCCAATAGTCTGCATGTTGCCCTTTCATTTGTCACAGGCAACAAACCTGACACACACAAGCCTGCACACACATCAGCTTAATCTGCATGCTGCAACAAACTTGCATATATATATATATTTTTTTTTTTTAAGAAAAGCATGTTATTTTTAAATTTTGTAGATGTATTTGATCTCTGCTACTCTGAGATGCTACCAGGAAAACTGACTGTGGAGATAAAAAGGGAGGGAAAATGGACCCATTAACTCCAGAATACCACTGGCTGCCTTGCAAAGAACAGAAGACGACAAATCCATGTTGCTTAATAGGAGATCTTGAGCTATATCACTGAAAGGCATGCCTGGACAGACACATTCACTACCTGCAGTTCCTGTACGAGCACAGAAATCCGCAGCAGTGCAGAGAGCAATGTCATCAAAAGTCATGGTTGCCCTTCCCACTCCAGGCAGAAACACATTCAGTCCTTCTGAGGATGGTGTCCATGTGCAACTGGGTCCTCAGGACAAGGCTGGGGTAGCATTAACTCTGTGGGACCGATAGAAGTAGTTGCCCACTTCTAGGAAGCCTGCCCAGAGTCTGGAGCAACTAAGGACCTCAGAAGCTTGCAGGTTTTCCAGATCTGGGTAGACTGAAAATGAAAGACCAGCAAAAGATCTATCCCTACACAACATCGTCTCTTTGCCAAAATTCAGCCTCTTGTTCTAAGGATGAAGATGCTGGATACCTCTGATGTCAAAAGGTACTGTTTCTTATCATTCAGTTTTTTAATATGGCTCTTCTGTGGTTTCTGAAGTCACCTCCTGAAAAAAACGAGGTAGGAATGTAACGCCTCACATGGAAAATTTCAGGCTACACTTTTTTATCTTGGCAAAGTAAGAAGTAATGGAAACTGTTAGGCAAACTTAACTAGAAGCATTTTAATGCATAAAATCGACTGCTACAAAAAGATGCATCAAACTGCATTTCTCTTGCATTGATTTTCCCCATATACCATTTTCTTCTGCATCCATCTATGTATTATTTTTCTTGTTTGCTTTAAGAGCACAGGCTGCTTGGAATAGGTATGCAGCTTTCTTGTCTTTAGAGGCCCAAGCACACTTCTGGTGGTACATAAAACCCCCAGCAATTTCTGTTTCTTTCTGCATGACAGGCCCAAGCTGCATCTGAGACTCAGGGAAGGCATTTCGAGATGGCCACAGCACAGAACAAGTCAGCACAGGCACGGTGGAGACAGCAGATCCCCGTCCTTTTATGGGCCTGTGTTGAAAGCAGGACAGGGCTTTCAGAAAACTGTGTCTGCCATTCCCCTCAGACCCCAGTTCCAGGACACGGAGCTTTAAGGACCGGCATGTTTTTCACAAATAGCCAGTATTTTCTGGATGGAGCACCTCAGCAGTTGTTCCTTTGCTATCAGTCTCACGTCATCTCCTGGGATGAGTTTCTTCTGATTTCTCAATACAGATTACTTGCACCTGGATGGGAGCGATAGGGTGTTGGCAGAGACACTGAGCAGACGAAGAGGAGAAGGGAGAAACCTTGCCAGCCTTTGTGTGTGCAACTGCTGAGTCAGTTCAACAGCCCCAAATACCCCCGCCCCCACAAACACAGGTGCAGATGGCCACATAAAAGTAATCTGAAATTGGCTGCTGCCCAAAATTCCACATTCCTCTTGGCTCCACCGGATCCATTTTCCCACATGACCTCATCTCCCATGGCCTCGCAGTGGACAGCCAGGCAGGCAACCTGCAGTCTATTCTCCAAACATCCAGGAGTTGCTGTGGAAGTGGGAAGGAGATGAGAGTTCGATATGGGCAAGAGGAAGAACAAATAGGGATGCCTGGGTCTGGGCCTTTGACCCCCTGACTTTCCCTACACCCACGCAAGTCTGGGAGCCAGATCCTCGGAGCTACCGGGCCGTCTTTATGTCCTTTCGCTCCAGCAATGATGCTGCAGGAGATCCCTCCATGTGAAGGATCTGTTGGGGTAAAGCTGCTCTGTGCAGTGCCGGCAGTCCCTCCTCTGTCCCCCTCTAGGACCGGATTAGAGGCTGGTGGTGTCAGGATGCTCTGTGGGAGACTTGAGCTGCTGCACGCCAGCCTCAGCTCCTGGGAGAACTGGCCAGGCCCTTGCCCCTCTCCATACTCAGCTCCACGTAGCTGAGGACTGAGGTGAAGCTCTGTGAACACCAACTTCAGTGCCAACTTGAGGACCAAGAGCTAATTCTCACACTCATCTCAACACCTGAGTTAGCACTGACTACAGCTACAGCATTTGGAGCTCATAAACGTCATGGAAACACAACTGAAGATTAAGAAAGTTAAGTTTAACTTACACAACCTTTAACGATACTCTTGACTACTGTGCAAAGGTATCCTGCAGTGACTGTATTCACCTGTCTACAAAAGAAGAGTAAATCCTTTCTTTTAACTTCAGCAAAACAACCAGCACGTCCACAAGTCCACTGCACACCAGGGAGACTCATGAAGCCAAAGCTAGTGGCAACGAAACACATGATGTCTGACCAAAGCAGAGCCCTGGAACAGGCTGCCTAGAGAGGTGGTGGAGTCTCTGTCGCTGGAGACATTCCAAACCCACCTGGACATGTTCCTGTGCAACCCGCTCTGGGTGGACCTGCTCTGGCACGGGGGTTGGACTAGATGATCTCCAGAGGTCCCTTCCAACCCTATATCACTCTGTGATTCTGTGAAAGGATGTTTCCAGGCTGTGTCTCTCTTTCCAAAATGAAGCCACTTTGTGTGCACAACTAAGAAACTTTGCAACTTGCCCAATTTGCTTTTGAGGGACGCTTATTTTTCCCCTCTTCAATGATTTATCAAAGATATGGGGAAAAAAAATTGGTTGGCTTGGATTACAGTAAAGCAGAGACAAAGCCTGGAGTACTTCAGGAAGCAAAAGTTTCAGGAATTGACAAGCAGTTTGAAAGAGGAGAGTGGACAAGAAATCATGACACAACTTCAGGGCAGGGACCACTGCTTCAGCTGTGATGATTGGGAAAGGAAAATCAAAATCTCCAGCACTGGGGTGTGTATCACATTTCATGACGCATATCTAAGAAGCACCCATTCCCTCGTCTCATGTTTAGCATATCCCATGTGTTAGGGCAAAAAATAAAAACCTGAGCAGTAGGCACGAGAATGACAACACCATCGGGAGCCTCCTGCTGTTGGAGGCTATATCAAGGGGAACTTTGACTGTCAGCTTGGCTGAGCTTCAAAATTGCCCTAAATACGGTGAAACTGGCTGAGAAGAGCTGGGACGACAGGGTGAGAAAACCTGCCACCAGAGAACTAGCAACGCAAGCGGGTGGTTACCTTCTTCTTCTCTGGGCTCTCACACAGACTGATCATACAGTGAACACTAATAAATACTAACAAGGGTCAGGTACTGCTCAGCAAGCAGAGCTGCTCATGCAGAGCAGAGGCTGTGGCCTCGCAGAGGTATGGAGCAGCACGCAGGGGTCCTCATAGACACCGTGGAGCTCCTGGTGGGAAGGAAAAAAATGAATTGCAAGACGAATTCCATTTTTAACAAGTTGCTAAGAGGTACTCTGTATGGTGTAAGCAGTGGAAACCGAAAGGGAAGGGTGGGCAAGGTTAGGACTGCCCATTAAATTTCCTGGACTGGCTGGGAAAGAATCCTGCTTGGCATCCAAATATACTGCAGGAAGCACTCTCGATGTTGTGTCTACACCTTTAGGCTCCTTTAGAGCTATGACCATATGTCAAGACCTTCTTCTCATGGTAGCCATGAAGTTGCTTTGCAGTCTTTGCTGGCTCTTAGGGAGAAATAGAGTGGGAAGGTGTGCTCTTTCTGTCAACCTGGACCACGGTCATTGCAACTTCCAATGGCTGCAAACCACATCCAAAGATCCTATGGACATCTTCATGCACATAAGCTGTGGGCTAGGCTTTAGGTTGAAAGCATGCTGTGCACTTGGGAGAAGGGAGATGTGTAGGAAGGAAGAAATGAGAACAGAAGGGAAGGACACCGCAAGAGCCAACAGCAGGATGGAAAAATGGAGATACACAGGAAACTTGTCCTTACCAGAAACGCTGAACAGAAAATTGTTGACATGACACCCTACGTGAAACAGAGCTACACAAAATACTATCAGCAGCTTTGGAGGTGTGCACGATTGGAGTAGCAAGGAAGAAGAAACATCCTGAATCTGAATCACTATCTGTCCCTGAAACAGACAGCTAATTAATTTTTGGTTTTAAAAGCTGGAAGAGATCACTGATCATTTGAGCATGCTTCAGCATGACTGAAAACAAGTAAGGAAAAACCTAGCTTACAAGTACAAGCAAGCCACATTTGGGGTGATTTGTTTTTATTAGAAGCTTTTTTAGAAAGAGCATTTATAAAAATCCAAATATAGATTTGAGGCTCCGTATGTACAGCAAGTAGAACATTTGGTCGCACTGCGGTCATCTCAGTGGTATTAACCTGCAGCCTCGTGATTTGTTATTTATAACATCAATCTCTTTGTGAAGTACCCAGTCACAATCATCATAAACCCGAGCTATTTCACGTCAGTACTAAAATTTTGTCAGTCTTTAAGAATGAAAAGATGAGGAGAAATTGTCACCCAAATGGACAGGACAATTAGATTCCGTGGGAACACACACCAGGACCAGCAGATTGTGTCAACAAGAATTTCGGCTTGAATACACTAAAGTGTGAACAGAAGCTCTTGCACGGTACTTGTCAAAAGACCACATGCAACAGCTTGGCCAGTCAAGCACACCATGACCTTCTCTGGACCTGCAAAGTAATTCCAGAAGTGAAGTGCGCTACCAATGTCAGCTAGTAAAATTCAGTCCTGGTCCCACTTCTACAAGCCGTGGCAGCCCAAACTCTCATTAGAGAGCAAGAATTTGGGGCAAGGATCACCCTCCACTATGTACTCTGTATGGTGCCAAGCAGGAGGGGGTGGAGGACTCCAGCTGCCACACAATATAAATAATAGTGATTCATCTTTCTGATGCCTCACTATTAATTTGATTACCTGGCTTGATTCACTTGAGGTCTCTAATGGCTTCCGGGGGTTGTCAGAAACCTTATTTCCTCAAGCTGTTTATATTGGTGAAAAAAACCCCAACACACCTGCCTCCTGAGGGGATGAGTTTGATGCAGAACATAACAAGGCCTCTCCTCTCCATGCCAGTGAACACAAGTTTGCCTGGCCTGCTCTCGAGGTGATGAGGAAGGGTGGGAATCCAGGTTCTGTATCTGCAGCCAAGAGCAGCTTATCTGTAGCTCAGGTGAGAGTTATGTTTTGGGGCAAACACATGCTCCATATTGTGCAACTTCTCCTCATCCCTGTCGGGGACAGGAGTTTCCTTCTGTTCCATGAGTGCATGGGGATATGTGCAGGAAGAAGGTCCTGGTGTCCTCGCTCTGCTCTAAACCACATCCTTGGCTCACTTCCTGCTGGTGCAGCAATTTTGGGGAAGCGGATATTTGTTCATTTTAATAAAGCCTTGTCGCTATTAATCCATCCTGTTCATGTTCTCATCAAGATCCAGTCTCTCACTGTCTGGAACTCCAAATGTCTGGGACATTTGGAAAAAAGAATAATCGATGCTTTGTTACTCCAGCCATACTCATCTATCATTTGTTTTTGCGATGACCCATCCCACCTCTTTTGTTTCTTTATAAGCCCTTGTCACATCTTGATCAACACACTATCTATTTCTACTTGTCCTCTTCTTATCTGGGTTTAGGTATTGTGCTTTTACCTGTACTGGACTAGAATTCAGCATTTTTCAGCTTGTTCAGGGCCATAGTATTTTCAGGTTTTATTTTTTCAGACTAGAGTTTAGCCATGTGGTTATCCAGCATGTCCCCCTGGCAGCTCTTACTCCCAACAACTTCTGACTGTGCTGATAGCAGCGTCCTTAACCTCAGAGTACTGCTCTTTTCAGTGGAAAGAACAAACTGGTGAGGAAAAAGTAAGAATACCAAAAATTAAGATTTTTAAACACAGTCTTCATAACTGCCTCTTCTACCTAAAGGCTAACAAACTCTTGACCCACCTCTGCAATTCTAAGTTTTGAAACATTTTATTTCAATAACCAGTCTCGTTTTGCTGTACAACTTCTCAGCCTCAAGAGACTACTCCCTTCTAATTCCTATATCCCTTCATGCTTTTCTCTTCATCCCTTCCTGGCATGACCCTTTAACCATGCTTATGAAAAAATAATTGTGGAAAAAAATCACACATCTCTTTCACCTCCACTATTTCACTTCTATTCCACCCAAGACCCATGACCAAACCCATCCTGATCATTGAGAAGGTTTCTAAAATATACAAATACCTAAAGACAGAGACACCTTTTCAAGTACACAACAAAATTCAATCTTGTCATCTACAGTAGTTATAGGCACGCAATCAACCTCAATAACATAGTTATGAGCTGTTTCAAGTGCCTTCTTCCAACCCCCCAGTTAAATCAGGTGAAAGCCTTCCGAATTAAACTCTTGCAACTTCTAAAAGACATGTCGCATCTCTTTTTGTACAAGTAACGTCTCACTGGTGAAGCTCGGTCAGTCACAACTTGAACTGCACCTCTAAACAGGTGCTAAACATTCACATGATGAGGTAGACAGGTCACATCATACATTCTTGAAGAGTCAAGACCATAAATCTCTCTTGTGTAGCCAGTGAGAAGCAATTCCCCGTCAGCAGATACAAAAGAGGAGGTATGAAGATAACCTTTCCCTATCTGTGTTGCAGTAGCCTCTGAAGGCTGTAAATCTCCCCAGAGTGGCCATTACAATGATGGCTCTGCATGTTGTGCTTGAAGAAAAGTGACATTTCATCATCTGCCTACTAGAGATGCTGAATCAATGGAGAAGTATTTTACAGTTTTCCAAGGGCACACAGGGCCAGCAACACATGCTGCTACTACATCTGCTAAAGCTTTTGCACTGCCCACTCACACATCATTAGTAATTTTCCCATGTGCTTATAAGGGACGTCTCCCGACACCTCTGCCAGACGTACCTCTGCAACCCACCCCACCACACCACAACCCACCCTAGGTTACCAAATGCACATCTTAGGTTCTTGCTTTCCTGAGTCTCCAACAATGTCTGATATTCAGCACTTTTCTACTTCTCCATATTAGATAAAGAGCAAAGAGCCAAATGACAGCATTTTGTGGATGCCCCTTCTCTGGGGGTGTTCAAGGCCAGGCCAGATGGAGCAACCTGATCTAGTGGGAGGTGTCCCTATCTATGGCAGGGACATGATGGTCCATAAGGGACCTTAAAGACCAACTAGATGGTCTTTAAGATCCCTTCCAACCCAAACCATTCTATGATTTTAGGTTGTACGCAGTTAAGCAAAGGTCACCTTGAATGAGGGCTCATGTTAGCTGCTGCTATGTTCTACAGTCTCCTGAAAGATCCATTTCTGAAATCACTAAGCATGGGAAAGGTTTTTCCAAAGCTATCTCTATAGCCAATAGAGTCCACATTCCACTTCCAAGTGAGGGAGGTTCTTAAGAGCCTAAGAGCCATCCATGTTTGAAAAGGTGACTTTGAAATCAGAAAATCAGAGGATCACTGAGGTGGGAAGGAACCTTTGGAGATTATCTAGTACAAACTAACTACTTGGAGAAGAGTAAGCTGCCAACTGTAGTGTCCAGTTGCATTTTGAATATCTCCAATGACGGAGACTCCACAGCCTCCCTGGGCAACCTGACCGAGTATTCAGGACAAAAACATCACAAAGTCACTCCCTTCTGCTGGCTCCCTGTTACTGGTGCTGATGAAGCATTTTATTCTTCATTGCAATACAGGACACTGATGATGCCACCTGCCTCTGAGGTTCATGAGCAGGACAAAAATAATGCCATTATCGTATCCATCTCTTGGTACCTAATGTTCAGTCTGAGAACCTCACAAAGAACCCACCCTCTGTGCATCACAAGAAGAAACAGGGAATTTCAAATGGGAATTCTCCACCAGATGTAGCCTTGCAGCCAGCCACCAAGACCACGGGGTTTTTTGCCAGCTTGTCCATCACATCTCCACCCTTGTCCTGTAAGGGTATTTTTTTCAGCATGCTTACTAATATCAGGACTGGATGATGAATCTTCTCCACCTAGCTAGTTTTCTTCATCAAGTGTTATCTTCAGGGACATGTTGTTCCATTTTACAACACTTAGACACTCATTATTGGCCCCAGTTAGGTTTCAAATCAGAAAAAACCCAACAAACCAAGCAAGTGGTGGGAAAGAAATCCCCTGAAGTTTGGAAGCAAGACTGCCAGGTACGTACAGGACCACTGCTGAAGAACCAACGGACATGATCTCCAAAGAGGTGGGATTGTTCAGTAAGAATGCATTTTCATTGAAGTTTTATCACCTGTGCTGCCAGTATTCCCTGTCCCCTAAAAAATATCAAATTATGAAACAAGCATAGGAAATAGCTGACATAAAACTAACCAACTTCCAAGCTGTAAATAAGGTAATGCTACAAGATAGTCCTTGGCTAGGCAGGGAATTATGGGGTTTTCTTTGTTAAAAGTGGTAAGTGGATGTGTCAGAGCAGCTATCCAGCACAGCTTCCTAAGTAAGTACAAAGTGTAACAGATGTACTAGGTTATTGACTGCAAAGGTTAGAGACATCTGGGTCAAGAAAGGATTCTTTTCCTTGAACTTTTATATTGAAATTGGAAAAAAATTCAGCTGAAGTCAGCCTTGTCTGTACCAGAAAATTATTGTCTATTAATATTCACTAAATAACTCAACATGAAGAGATTAGGGCAGACAAAGACTACATTTAAAGGACCTTAATGCTAACTGGAACAACAGATGATGATATGAAATTAAGGATGACAGCACTACATGCCACGTCAAATTTAGCTTATGTAAACTAACATGATAGTTAAAGCATGTTCAAGTATAGCTTCCAGATGGAAGAGGGAAAGTAAGTAAGAAAAAACGTGCTTAAGATGATTTCTGATGACTTTCTTACTGGAAGGACATAATCGGCCAGTTAAGACCATGGTAAAAAGAGAATGTAGCATCTTGCAGGAATTTTATCCCAGCAAACAAAACAATCTAATATATGCACAGAACTGACGACAGATACTGTGACAGAATAAATATAAATAGAGGAAGTTACCCCTCATTTCTACCACTTGTAAAAATTCTGAAAACCACAAGAACGGGCACAAGTCTCCCGTTTCTCAATCCAAACAGCAGCAGTTTCTACTTAATGTGCCCTTTCACTGTTCACTGTTGCTTTTTGGCTAAGATTACGTTCTATACTGCTTTTCAAGTAGGGATTCCAGACAACTTCTAATTGCAATAGATAACTTTATAGTGTCTCTCTGTAAAACCAAATTGGTACATATGAAAATAACCAGCACTAAGATACTAACATCTGAGGTACAAAACTTCTAAATGAAAGTACTATTCTTGGTAATCGAAAGATACACACTTTCATTACAGACAATTATATTTACGCCTGAGTCTTTAAGCAGAATTTATTAGATTGTTCCAGCAACTGACATAGAACAATATAATTGTCAAATACATTATGAATTAAAATATGTACACCAGAAAATCTCACTTCCACAATATAAAGCATAGAATTCAGTCTGTAAGAAGGACAAAGTGGTCTTTAAGCACTTCAAACTTCAAGGGGTAGCAATGGGTATTAGGTAATAATTTCTACCTTGGAGTATGGGTATTACTTTCTTTCAGATCACAGCTTTCCACCGATAAACGCAACTACCCTACCACCACCCTCACTACAAAGTAGGAATATAAGGTGAGGGCAAGACCTATGCAGAAGAGGAAAACAGAAATCTGGATTGAAACATGATGATGACCAACTTTCTCTGCCAACACTGATTAACGTGTTTCAAGGCTGCCCATGTCATGGCCAAGGTGAGAGCCAGCCTTCTGTACTGATTTTAAGGACAACAGTAATGGCTCAATTCTCCATCATGCTCAAGCTCTGGTCAGCACAAATGTACAGCAAGAGCTGGTGAGCAAATGTACAAACCCTTCACCTTTTGCATTACATAATTAGAGCCACCAGCATCATCCTCCCAAAATGTAATGTAGACTAAGACACGTATCTACACAGATGCTCTACCAACCCTAACTCTGCACAGGCGGTTTATGTTGGCAGCAAGTTCCTTGACCAAAATATGCTACAATGACAAAAATACTTTTGTAAATATAACCACATCCACTTCTGCACAGAAAGGAAGAGACATCAGGCAACCTAAACCAACACTGCCACAGCAACGAGAGCTTCAGCAAGCCAGCTTTCACGGATGTCAGCTGCCACAGACTCTGCCACATTTCTTCTGAATCATTCTCAGACATAAAATGATGCAAGGGGCTGGCAAACAGTGGCTCCAGAAGGAGAAAAGGCCTTTGTTACCCTCAGCCATGAGATGCTTCCTTGCTGCAAGAGGAATACTCCAACAGCCTTGTCCATGTTCAGCTTCTCCCACTATTTGGCCACTACAGCTGAAAACATGAGATCAAACTGGAGAAGAGTTTACACTCTCCTCCTTCTTTTTTCTCAACAAGCATTAGCTTGGGGCAGTGGGGAAAGAACAAGGGGAAGAAAGGAATTATAAAATACCCAACAGTAGCATTTTCTTAAAACTCTTCGGGACAAAAGGCAAAGAAGAGGAGCACTGATTTTACACTCTTCTTCACGTTCCTGTTCCACATACCCTGTCCCCAAATACAGGACAAGGCAGAGCAATGAAGACAGTGAGCTCTGGTTGCCCTCCCACCACACAGCCCAGTACTCGCCCACCTGGAAGTCCTGCACCTTGTTGGGCTGCACTGGGACCAGGGAGGCAGCGTCAAGTCCTGAACTAGCCCTAGGGTATAGGACATTAGAAAGGCAATTGCTTGCAAGCAATTTATAGGCATGTAAGTTGTATTTTTCTTCAGAAGACAAAGATCTTTCCTCATAAAACACTAAATACTGATTTATTTATCTTTTCCAGATTCTTACAGGTTTTCAAAACCCACTAATGCAGTTTGTTCGAGGAAGAACCTGAAATATGACCTTTTTATCAATTACCAAGAGAAACTGCGTGTTACACAAAGGTTTTATTTTTTGTTCTTGTTGGGTTTTGGGTTGCTTCTCTGTTTTTCTTTTCACACAAAATGGGAAGGAAATAACGTGTTTCTAAAACCAGCCAGCATTTCTCTATCACATCAGAAAATATTTTTGAAGCTTGCATAAAATGAGAGTAACCAAATGTTTAAATACCATCTTCCCCCCCCACCTTGGCAAAAGTCCAGGTATTTTTCTTACAAAAACTCCTGTATTTTCTGTTCCTTTTACAGAGATGGCAAAGCCTCAGACACACATCTTCCATTAACATTAAGAAAAAATGATGTGGGCAAACCTTTTTGTTGAATTCTCTGAAAATCTCAACCTTTGATAAAACCAAAGACCAAAACAAAAGTAGTAATACTGCGGTTAGCATTAACATGAATGGTTCATCTGGTTAAGCTTTATCTGATTCCATGCTTCCTGAATATGGATAGTTTGGTTTCTGGGATAATAGCAATTTGGATAGTTATTTCATTATTTAATCTCAACTGGGTTTTTGAGGAAATGTTAGTTGATTTGTGGGTATGTTGTTCTTATTTACCAATGAAATACTATAGTCAAATACAGCAAACACTTTTTCCCATTTGTTTTATATAAAAATAATAACGATTCAGCCGTATCCCTGGAGGACTCATAATTGACAAAATCCTTCCAATGGTTACTTTATCTTCCTTTTTTTGGTTCATACTTCCAGTTTGTCAGCAACTGAATCAATAATTAACTTGGACTGTCATGTTTTTTGTAACATAAATAGAACATTTAAAATAACAACCTTGAAAAGCCCTATTTTCTTTAGGTTACACAACATCTCAAAAAAAAAAAAAAAGCAGACAGCTGAAAACCACTACACAGTTTTGAGTTCCGAGGGAAAGTCAGCTGCAGGACATCCAGGGCTGTTTTTCAGAGGCTTGGGGTGAATGCAAAGTAAGTACCCTTCCCAAGTTTTCTAAACAATTGGATGACAAGGCTCTCTGCTTTCTCACTGCCTAAAACAGTGGGAGGTTATTCCCAGCCTTACGGACACTTTTGATCTGGATCGGTGAGGACCCATCAAAGAATCTTCTTTCTTAGGGACTCATGAACCATGACAACAGAGACGCATGCAGACAAGTCGTCCAAAATGCCAATTCAGGTGACTGCTATTAGCAAAGACAAATGTATAATCTATTAAAAAAATCCTCACTCATATCCCTTCCCATCCAAATCTCTGTAGCTATAGTAAGTAGCTGGGCCATGCTGTTTCTTAGACAGTTGGGACAGTGTATTTCTTATTATTTTAACGACATGAGAAACACAGTGACATGACATCAGTGGATACAAATGTGGTTGCAAATAAGATTGTCGAAAACCTCTTGCTTTATGAAAACAGTTCTGCTCAGTTTCAGAACGGCTAAATTATTAGGCCTCGTCATTCCTGGTGTATTTTGGTGGGGGAAAATACACTGAAAACAAGGAATCTGCCAGAAATATTGACTGCAGTGTATTGCATTTGAGTATGCGGTGAGGTGTGATCTTATTTCTGGAGTTACGCTGTTGTATTTGGTTTAAACCCAACAATGTACCGCTGTCAAAAACAATGGAATATAATTACCAAGGAGGCTCTTTTGCAAAGGAACACATGAAGACAACATAAAAAGCAGAAGAAAACTATTATTAGGCTTACAGTTTTGTCACTGTGGGCTTCTCTATGCTGAAGACAATTTTCTATTATTTTTTTTTCACCATGATTTCTCAAAAACCAGGGGTGAAATACTTACTAAACCCACGTTTTCTAGATTAAGAGATGAGCACTGCACCCCACTGCACTTCACTAACCCCAGTCTGGTTCCAATAGTCTAATAATCCTTTCCCCAGGGGGAAGCCAACACTGAAAAACTACCAAAAAGGAAACAACGCTCCCAGCTCGGGTTAAAGATTTTGCTGTTCATTTTGAATGTAGGGGATCAGTTTAGGGAAAACACCTTTTTATGAAGAAGCTGTTTAATAAATGGCAAAGAACGTTCCCTGCTGGAACTGCCTGTGCAAATATATGCTGAATACCTCAGTATCTGCAATATGTTGTCCTCACTACTGGGGACCTGGCTGCCCTCTCCATTCCCGTATGGTAAGAAGCAGCTAAGCAGCGCAGTGATTTGATGAAGCTCTTTCTCATGACATTCTGGAAAATGATTCAACTAATGGCTTGGTGGGCAGGTCCAATTTTTTGCCTCATTGTCTGTGTTCTGACTCCAACTCCGTATAATATTTTGGAGAAAGTTTGCCTTTTCTGCACTGTGCCGAGTAAATATTTTGTCAGTTGTTAAGGATGAGCTACAGAGTAAGACCCGGCATCGTATCCAAATTCAGCAGCAAGACTTGGAACTGTGTTAGAACTTTTTCCAGATTGTGATTTGTAAGCCAGCAGAAAACCAACCACTTGAACTATTACAGAAAGGCTGAATGAACCCTTTTCAGAACGGTGAAAATGTTTTTCCCCACAGCTGGGAAAAAAAATAAAAAATCATTAACGCTAGCAGAAAGGGCTGGAAGGGGAAAGTTTCCTTCCTGACCACTCCGTGGTGAGGCACAATCCCCAACGAAGACCAGAGATTCTACCCCTCTACTCTGCTCTGGTGAGATCCCACCTGGAGAACTGCGTCCAGCTCTGGAGCCCCCAACATAAGAACGACATTGACCTGTTGCAATGAGTCCAGAGGAAGGCCACAAAGATGATGAGAGGGCTGGAGCACCTCTCCTATGAGGACAGGCTGAGACAGCTGGGGTTGTTCAGCCTGGAGAAGAGAAGGCTCCAGGGAGACCTCATAGCAGCTTTCCAGTACCTAAAGGGGCTACAGGAAAGCCAGGAAAAGACTCTTTATGAGGGAGTGGAGCGATAGGATGGGGAGTAATGGTTTTAAACTGAAAGAGGGAGTATTACATTAGAGATTAGGAAGAAATTCTTTCTTGTGAAGGTGGTGAGGCAGTGGAGCAGATTGCCCAGAGAAGCTGTGGCTGCCCTATCCCTGGAGGGGTTCAAGGCCAGACTGGATGGGGCTTGGAGCAACCTGGTCTGCTGGGAGGTGTCCCTGCCCATGGCAGGGGGGTTGGAACTTTAAGGTCCCTTCCAACCCAAACCATTCTATGACTCTAGGATTCTATGATCTGTGCTGCACCAGACAGTAAAACCTCACTGGGATGAGGCTAAAGCCAGACTGTGACACCAAAACACCCCCGTCAGGGACATACCCATACGACCCGCTGGTGAGGGGTGAGCAAGGAAAATGCAAATAGAGGCTGCTCTCCAACCTGGCTCCACAGAGGAGCTACAGGGAAGGGGGCACAAATGAAGACTAAACAAAGACTCGTTTCAGGAACATAATTAGTTGATCTCTGCTGCAGCCAGGCAATTACTAGAAGCAATGATCACTAAAACTGAATTCCACTACTTAAGCTAGACAAACATCCAGCTTATAAATTACTAAATAAAGAGAATGAAAAGTGAACACAACTATGCGGCTCAGCATACATCTATAACAATGTCATGGTAACCACTTGTTTGTAATTTTTATGTTATGTCTAACATAAAATCTCTACAGTAATAACCTGTGGAAAAAAGAAACAGACAGACCCATATATTTGGTGCTGTTGTTTGGACCAATGAAGAAATAAAAATTAAAAAAAAACAACCTTCCTTTCAAATAAAACATCCCTTCCTTATACAGTTCTGGTAGAAGTTGTATAAAAATAGTGGCTATCTGGAGATTAGTATGCCAGATTCTGTCTCCCTTTTACTGTTTTAATTGGGGTCTGAAAAATAATTTTTACTGTCTGCATGGCAAGGTACTAAAATCCTAAATCACTTGTTAAGAATCCAAAGCATGAAAAGGGCCACCAGAAAAGCAGAAACAGAGAGAAGAAACTGAAAAAATAATGTTGGTGTCCTCAGTGGTGGGTATACCTGAGGAAATTTCTTTCCTTCTCTCCTCTCCATCCTCCTTCCTTCTTTTTTCTTTCCTTCCTCTCCTTTCTCTACTTCCCCCTCTCCATTTTTTGGTGTTTTTTTTTTTTAAATACCATGTTTATATGGGAGACACTGGTAGGTTTTTTTCTATCAGAGGACAGAGTACCACTTTCTCAACCAGGAATTTTTCTTTGGACAGAGTTTACAATCCAGCCTGGCTAACGATTCCAGTCCCTGACTGACCTCTGCTACTTCTGGTATGCTCAGAGCAAAGAAAGCCAGTCCTTGAGGGAAGGCCATACCAAAAAGCTCCTAGAAGGCCAAAAGGATTTAATTTTTGTTTCGGTTACATTTCACTATTGGCAACAGCATGCAAAATGTTTCACTGAATCATCAGGCAATTAGTTGAGGCATAAATTGATAAAATCTACAGATTTCAGTTTGTAAGAGGACTAATTCTTGACAAAACTTACAATTTTCACTATGAGAAGGATTTCCAGTTTTGTTTCTTTAGCAGATTCCTAAACTTACCATCTTGCTCTCCCTTCACGTTCAGGGCCATCATGTCAGACAAGCAAAAGCACAGGCTTCTTCTCCAGATTAACATGCCCTAAGGCCTTTATGTGCTATCCTCTCATCCCATCCAATTTCAGGACCTTCTTGCCACACTCTTAGGCCACAAACTCCTACGTACCACTGCTCTCCTCCTCCCCATCTGCTGGGTTAGACGGACCTCCTCTGCTCAGCCCTTCCCTGCCATGCCCTGAGCTCTGGGAGCCCCCTCCTGCTTCACAGCCCTCTCCTTCTCCTTGCCTGTGGCTTCCCATGCTCTTTCTCACTCTTATTTCTCTCCTTTCCCTCCAGAGAACTGCTCACATATCAGTCTTTTCTGATTCAGCAGAAGCGAAGCAGAAGTGACACAACCAGCTGAAGAAGCTGCAGGCAGAGTGTGTGGTTGTGTCCTGCATTCCTGAGGCAGCTACTCCATCAGCGCCTGCCCATGACTGGGGCTCTCCACCATGGCCAAAGTGCCTCCAGCCAAGCAGAAGGTTTCAGAGCCACTTGTCAGGCATGGATATGCACAACATACAGGTCTACAAGTAATGCTCAAAAAACCTGATGGTCAAAAAAAAAAACTTCTGGGGGAAGTCCAGAAAGAATAGTTGGGTGTCTCATGACACGTGGTGGTCTCTGGTTTCAGAACAGCTTTTTAATCGCCTTTCAAAAGCATACAAAACTACATCTAAAATGAAAAAATAAATAAGTCCTGGACAGACATCCCCAGTTCTTTCTCCTGTACTTTTCTGGCTGTGTTTTACAACTCCACTGCAGACCAACCAGAGACCAGGAAGTCAGTACAGACTGGAGAATCCACCCAAGCCTCATGGTGCTCCAGCCTGAGACACTCGCTGAATCCCACTGGGTTCCTGCATGGAACAACGCAAAACAGAGGAAAGGACCCATTTTGGAAAATGCTAACCCAATTAATTCCTGCATGTTGAAGAAAAGGCATGAGGTGGCACAAGGATCTCTGGCTGCTCTTTCAAGGACAGCTGAAGCAGGTGGGAAAAGAAACTCTTTTAAGATGATGATTTTTTCACATAAGCAAACACCACAACAGAGATGCGGCAAGGCGTTAAATCTGTGGTCTCATTTCAAGGTCTGGCCCCATTTTCAGCCCGTATTTACATCTACTCTCAACCAGTAAACAACCACTTTGTCCACTTAGGGAGGTCCAGTCCCTCCCACGGGGCCATTTACCTTCTCTCAGCTGGTGGAATTCAGGACACCACAGGACATGTTATTTTACATACAAAATCGACCAAATTCAGGCAGCATTAATTGTCTGTTATTTTTACTCAGTGCTCTCTCAGGCAAACGTTAATGTCAGTTCCTGAATGTAAAGGGAGTTTGCCTGAGGACAAAACAGGTAAGGATCTCATTTCTACTGACTGCAGTATCAGAAAGTCTTTCACATCCCGTAACTTCCTTAGTTGCTTTCCAGCTTCAATCCAGCTGTTTGAACCATTGTTCAAATGTTGTACTCACCTGAAAACTCACCTGAAAGCTCTGCTGGTGCCACAACTTATAACAAGAGGTGCGCCAATTTTCCAACTACTTCTTAAATTCTAATTTTTTGTTAGTCCTGAGGAACCACATCAGCTTATATATCTTTGGAGAGGAAGGCACACAACGTAAAAAACCTGTCTCTTTCTGGTACACAGACAGTATTTCAGCAAGATTACATGTGCAAATCTTCTCAGCATTTCAACAAAGTCCTTTCCTTGTGTGTCAAAACCGTAATATCAAGAAGAAACATCACTGAATGCCTAAGCTATTTATGCAAGTTGTGGGCCCTCTCCGAAAGGAAACCAGAGACCTGGCCACCCAGGATATAGTTAAGGTTGAGTTACTGATCAACTTCTTTGCCTCATTCTTCACTGGAAAGGACTCAAACCACACCACCCAAGTCACGGAAGTCAAAAACAGAGGCTCTGCTAATGAAGAACTGCCCACAGTACGAGAAGATGAGGTTCGAGACCTCTTAAGGAACCTGAAGGTGTGTAAGCCCATGGGACCTGATGAAATCCATACACGGGTCCTGATGGGAGGAGCTGGCGGATGAAGTTGCTAAGCTGCTTTCCATCATATTTGAGAAATCATGGCAGTCTGGCGAAGTTCCCACAGACTGGAAAAAGGAAACATAACCCCGATATTCAAAAAAGGAAAAAAAAGAAGACCCAGGGAACTATAGGCCAGTCGGTCTCACCTCTCTGCCTGGCAAGATCATGGAGCAGATCCTCCTGGAATCTCTGCTAAGGCACATGGAAAATAAGGAGGTGATTGGAGACAGCCAACATGGCTTCACCAAGGGCAAATTGTGCCTCACAAACATGGTGGCCTTTTATGATACTGCCACACACTTGGTAGACACAGGCAGAGCAACAGGTGTCGTCTGTTGCTGGATTCAATGGCTGGACCACTCGGTGGATAAGGAGCTGGCTGGATGGCCACACTCAAATGGTTGTGGTCAACGGCTCCATGTCCAGTTGGCAGCCAGTGATGAGTGGTGTTCTTCAGGGGTCCGTACTGGCACCAGTGCTGTTCAACATCTTTGTTGGAGACATGGACAGTGAGGTAGAGTGCACCCTCAGCAAGTTTGCTGATGACCACCAAACTTGGTGGTGCGGTTGACACGCTGGAGGGAAGGGATGCCATCCAGAGGGACCTGGACAGGCTTGAGAGGTGGGCTTATGCAAATCACATGAAGTTTAACCAAGCCAAGTGCAGGGTCCTGCACCTGGGACGTGGCAATCCCAGGCACAAATACAGGTTGGGCAAAGAATGGCTAGAAAGCAGCCCTGAGGAGAAGGATTTGGGGGTGCTGGTGGATGAGAAGCTTAACATGAGCTAGCAATGTGCACTGGCAGCCCAGAAAGCCAACCGCCTCCTGGGCTGAATCAAGAGAAGTGTGGCCAGCAGGTTATGGAAGGTGATTCTGCCCCTCATTCTGCACTTGTGAGACCCCACCTGGAGTACTGTGTTCAGCTTTGGAGTCCTCAACACAGGCAGGACATGGACCTGTTGGAACGGGTCCAGCGGAGGGCCATGAAGATGATCAGAGGGATGGAGTGCCTCTCCTAGGAGGACAGGCTGAGAGAGCTGGGGTTGTTTGGCCTGGAGAAGAGAAGGCTCCAGGGAGACCTTAGAGCGGCCTTTCAATATCTGAAGGGATCCTACAGAAGAGCCAGAGAGGAACTCTTTGTCAGGAAGTGTAGTGAAAGGACAAGGGGCAGTGGTTTTAAATTGGAAGAGGGGAGATTTAGATTAGATACGAGAAATTCTTTCCTGTGAAGGTAGTGAGACACTGGAACAGGTTGCCTGGGGAAGTCGTGGATGCCCCATCCCTAGAGGTGTTCAAGGCCAGGCTGAAGGGGACTTTGAGCAACCTGCAGGTGTCCCTGCCCATGGCAGGGGGGTTGGAACTAGATGATCTTTAAGGCCCCTTCCAACCCAAACTATTCTATGTTTCTAACTATTTTCTTTCAGTCTGTTATCCAAAATTAAAAATTACATTGTTATAAGAACACAAATTTTCTCTGTCATGGTTTTCATCTTTTCGTCTTTCTGCTGGATCAAGAAATGAAGTCATAAAAATTTACTTGTATATGTTAAAAATTATAGCCTGCTTACATGTATTATTTTCAGATAAAGGCAGTAACTATCCTTAAAAATTAAGTACAGTCCAAATAAAAGTCGTTGTTTTAACCAAAAATAAAAGGAATTCCTTTCCTCAGTAGTCTGTCTCCATAAGGTGTTCCATGTGTTTATGGACTGTAAAACTCGACCGAGGTTAAGTGAATGAAGGGATAGAATCAGTGACCAAGAGAGGAGACAACAGGTAACAGAGTCAGGAAATAAAGTATAAGCCACACAGGATTGATGATAAAGACCCAGTGCTCTGTACTATTCTGGCACCTGGCCTAAAGGAATGCACAGCTTTCCTGAAGGAATACAGAGATATACGCTCACCACCTACATCCAGTGTCAGCGATGGACACGCACTGCCTACCCCTATAGCTCTGCCACATTACTGAAAACATACCACATACATCATTTTTTTTCAGCCTGTGTATATTCAAGTCACTTGCTTAGAAGAAAGACACCATTTTGGGGGGTATCTGGCAATTCAGACTTGCAGTACTTACTTTTTTAAGACCAGTGACTGAAAGCAAGTTTCTGCAATTTTGTTTACTGCTGTGAAGAAATTCACACTGCATCTTGACAGCACAGAAGATGACATATGATGAGGAAAGAGCTTAATAAGGCAGACAAATATCAAAGAGCAATTCAATACAACTTGAGAAAAACATTTTTTAAATTTTGCTTAGAAAAGTTTAATTATATGCATTTTTAAATCTGTGAATGTGTTTCTTAAAAAGCAAACTGTTGGATAATTCCTCACTGCAGTGAAAGGAATGGCTTAATTTGTACTGATGTCAAAGGGGTGAGATTTCATTGCACATTATCAAAAAAATGAAGCTACAGCAAATGGCAAAATTAAATAATATCTTTTGCAGAGTATGTTCACAGCACAGCAAGGATGACACGATATTAATTAAATATCTTTCAGAGACAAGAACTAAATTTTTGTAGGTTTTGTAAGTTTTTCCTTATTATATACTTATCTAGCATTTTAAATGACATACATTTGGTCCCCCTAAGGCAAAAAACTAACTCAAACTTTATTTCAAGAACAAACCAAGAGAACTAACGGAACTTTCTTAACTTCACCGAAAGGAAGACAATCTAGAAGATGTCCTTACTTCTATTTTTGTGCTTTTACACACAAAATTTGAAAAGCAATTAAGCAGTAAAAAGGGGCTCAGGAAGCGACTGGAGAAAAGATGCCTCTAGCACAAGCTCCCTAAGGACAGCTGTATGGCTATCCTTTTGCACAAGGTATACCAAAGTAGAGGTGTATCTCACAGCATGACTGGAATTTCATACCACACTCAGCCCAGTGGGACCTTGTGTAAATCACCAATTTAGGGAACACAAATCACTGCAAAAGTTTTTTCAACGTATGGTGCATAGAAGATGCAGGAGGGCCTCAGGAGAGCCTGTCACCTTCATTGCTCCTTTGTTCTCTGGGACATGAGTTAGTGAAGCTCAGTGTAGAAACTTGCTCACAGGTTCAACATCTGTGAACTATGCAAATCTTCATAATTAATTTATATTTGTCTTTTTCATATTGCCATCCCATCTTCTGCCCAAATACATAGTCAGGTTTCCTTCTCTTTGTAATCTGGAAGGACTGGAGTGCTGTCATTCAAGCTTTGGCTACACCTTTCTTTTTCATCTAGATATGCTATTGATTTTGTTAGAAGATTGCATTTGGGAGGGATGAGAAACCAAAATTAAGTTAATAGTGGGGTGGACTTGTAAAAAAAATTGCTTCTCTGGCTATTCTCTGCCCTCAATCTTGAGAACTATAATGAACTACAAGTCCATGTAGGTAAACTTAACAATTTTTTAATCATTTTTTTCCTTTCAGAGGATAATTTATTATTGTTTCCAAAATTATCTTCCACAGACTACTGCAACAACAAACACAAGCCCATATCATCTCAGTGGTTGATCTAATCTCACTGAGAGAAAGGGAGGCTTATAAAAAATGTTTAAAGACTAAACAGTGCGACTAGTGCCAAGTTTCACTTGACTCATGCTATATGAAAGCTGAGGCCCAAATAGCCAATGTTCTTGTCTGCCAGAGGCCCATGTTCTCAAGTACAAACACATTTTATAGTTGCCAGTCATACTTCCAGTAATCACCAAAGTGCTACTAAAGAAGACATTTACTAACTCGTATGACACCATATGCTATATTTAATTTTATCTTTAACAATGCATTAAGAGACATTCTGTAAAAAACAAATTCTTCATAAACAAAACGTAATCAGTATGGGTGTGTGTACCCAGATGTCTAGTGTGAGAGAGATTTTGGAAACTAAAGGCTCTAATTCATCTTTTCTGAAAGGCCCTAGATTTTATAAGGTCAGAACAGGAACTCTCAAATAAAGAAAAAACCCATGATCACACAGAAGGAACAAACATCTGTTATGCTGCAGTTCATACTGCAATCCAAAAGCAACACAAGGGAAGGCATGCAAACAACATAACAATTTTGGTGGTTCTGCTGGGATTTTAGATAACCAGGAAATTTTTGGTTAAGAGCAAACTAGAAAAAAAAAAAAAAAAAGAACTATGAAAACTCAGCATATTCCAGATCTATGCCCTCTGGCTGTATTGCACTGAAGAGGCTTCTGAAAAAAAGACAGAAACCTCTGACATTTCTGACGCTCCTTCTAGAGGGAAACAGAGTCTGTCGATCCTCCTCGTCTCAGTTCGGAGGCTGTGCAAGTGTGTACACCAGTGTTTTAAGATGGAACAGGGAGGTACCAGGGGCCAGAAAATCCCTTCCCATAGGTTGTCTTGAACAAAATAGAGCTGTGGGACGAAGGCGAGAGGAAGCGGTCTCAGGTGGCAGCCGGTGGTTTGGGAAGGAGTCCAGGCTGCCGAGCGCCTACAGTGCCCAAGAGCGGGAACAGCGGTGTGGGCAGGGCAGGGCTTTGCTCGATCTCATCCAGAAGGAATCCTGGAAAACGTAATCCCAGGATCTGCTGGGATTTGCAGACCTCCATAGAAAGGCATATTTGGAAGGAGCGCAAGATAGAAGCAGCCTCCTTTCTAATAACTTAGGAAAGTCTGGAAGAAACCAGCGATGATGCTCGTCTCTCCTGTAAGCACGGAAAAAACCTCGTTTGCCTTTCAGTGTCAAAGCTGAGGAGACAGCCAGTAACTCAACCACAACAACACCTGGGATACTTTCAAACTCCGTGAGCAGGCATTTTTTAAAAACTTACTGAAAGTGTTTGTAGTCGCTTGTTTGTTAGACTTCCTCACAGGAGCTCGGGGGACAAATCTCTCCTCAGAGAGAAGCTGTATTGTTTGTTTGTAAAATAACTTGATAGGCAAAGCCTGCAGGGAAGATTGGCCTGTAACACGCAGGAAAACCAAAGAAGAGTGGTAATGGATTCAAAGGTTAATGCAGAGTCAAGAGGAAATTAATTAGGTTAATGAATGCCCTTAGCCACCCCTCCATCCAAACAGAATGGTGTGGCTGCACCATGCAAGTGGGATGAGAATCAGATATTGCAAACCAGTGTGAGATGCAACACATGGGAACATATCATGGAATCATAGAATGGTTAGAGTTGGAAGGGACCTTAAAGATCATCCAGTTCCAACCCCCCTGCCATGGGCAGG
>JAOTQQ010000023.1:56998086-57021992 GCA_026546715.1 Gallinago undulata
GAGGTGTTCAAGGCCAGGCTGGATGGGGCTTTGAGCAACCTGGTCTGGTGGGAGGTGTCCCTGCCCACGGCAGGGGGATTGGAACTTGATGACCTTCAAGGTCCCTTCCAACTCTAACCATTCTATGATTCCATGATTAAGTACTATTTTCTTTCCTTAGCAAAGGTTAAAATAAGGTTGGGAATTCTGCTGTGGTAATGCTAAAACGATTGGTTTCCACAAATGTAACAAAACCATGAGATTTTCAAGTGCGTCACATCTACACTGAGTGCACTGAGTTATACAGACAAAAGTAAGGTGAGAGAGGAGGAAAATTATAGCACTTTCCTACCCTTCTGACACAGTGGGGTTGCTGGGGCTCACATTTCCTGCAAGAGTAATTGAGAATAATTTACTATTCTAACCTGTCCTGACAGAAACTGCCTGGTCTGTGTCACCTGTGAGGGGACCAAGCAGGGACTAGTTCTATTTAAATATTGTGCAGTTAAAGCAGTGTCAGAGACATTTTAATGCCAAGGAATTTTACATATTCCTATTTATATTTTGACATTGCAGTCACGTAGTGTTCAGACTCGCCCTTCTCTGCCTAGCAATGTATAGGTGGGATCTTCCATCTACAAGCCAATTTGATATAATATGCTTTCAGGTTCACTGCAAAATGTTCTTCCTTACACTGTAAAACTTACCAAGAGGCTGTACAGCATTATATTACATGGCAATGGTATTTCCAGAAAAAAAGAAAGAAAAAAAAAAAGAGAATTACACATGAACAAGGCAATGAAAGTATGCAGGTAACCATGGCTACTGTTGTGAACTAAATAACATTTTTTATACAGCTGTGAATATTTGTATTATTGCCAGTTAAGCCGTGGAGTTCAGATTTGAGACAGGACTGGTAAACACTGAATTCTTTCCCAAAGGAAGGTACTTCCCAAAGTGGATACAGGCCTCTACATCATGCCATTGCGCATTCCGGTGTAAACTCTGCCTAGTAAACACACATCTTATTACCTCAGTCAAAATAATCAAAGTACAGCTCTTCATGGCCGCTACTTATACTTCGCTGTCAGGGACACACTTTTGCACAAGCTATGTTCTCTCTTAAGGGTATTTTTATTTCCTTTTGCCATATACCAGCAACTGCAACGCTTTTGAAATAGCTTTGGCTCCATAAAAGAAAGTTTTGAAGTATCTTAAAAAAAATTTGCAAGCAGAACTCTCAGCTTTCATTGATTTTTCACTAGTAGTAACACCCCCTTCCTTGGTCCCAACAGCATTCCTGGACAACAAAAGGAAAAACAATTCCAAATGACAGGGCAGATTAGAGGCACCTTTTCTCCTTTTAAATCTTTTCAATTTCCAAGTTCATCCTTCTTAAATCATTCTTCTGTTTACATGTCAGAGTCTCTTCTCTCAAATCAATCATCATCAGAGAAGGAATGGAAACCTAAGGGATTTTTTCTCCTTACGGAGAAAAGGTACGCCCAAAAGCAAATTATTTGGAATAAGTTGACAGTAGTTGCTATACAAAATAAAAACATAAACACAAAGGCAGTCAGTGGGATGAACCTGTGCTTCCAGTAATATAAACAAAACAAAAATAATGAAACGCCTATTGTAACTAAGTGAAGCAGGACTTTGAGCAACATCTCTCTATTCAAAAATTGAGTCACTTCTTTCTTCCAATAGAGCGTGAGTTTGAAACCCAAGTGAGCGCTCGTTCATTTGCTGTGAATTTGTCTTCTCTGCCTGACTTGGAGAGAGAGGATAATTTCTTAATAAAAGCAATGGCTAATGAAGCAAACACAGATTCACTTCACAGTTCAGTCTTAAGCGAACAGCCTGGAGCCTTGGGCAAACCACAAATTCCATGGTTTAGTGTCTCCTCTGTAACATGGAAAATAAGGACTCTTTTCTGCCAGTTGTTACCTGTCCTGTTCATTTAGGCTGAAAGAATTTTCAGGACTAAACATTTCTGTATCAACAATGCTTAGCTTAAATAAAATTCTAGGAGATGTTCTTCAAAATAGTACCAGGTAACAATATCATTATTGATGTATGAATATTATTATTAATGTATGAATATATGTAGTATCTATATGACTATGTACCCATTATATATAGTGTGCATATATACACACACTACATATACTATATACACACACAATATATCCACATATTACTCTGTATATATGATATATAGTGTATATATATATACACACTATACAGAAATCCTACCAAACTGATGTGGAGAATGAAACTGCTGGAGGCACAGCAGGATAGTGCTTGGGCAAACAGCTGTGAGGTCTAAAGACCCACAAACTGGGGACGTCAGAGGCACGGAGAGTACAAAGCAGGACACTCCACTGACTTCTGCACACACAAAAATACCAGAGAAAGAAAATGGCTCTGCAAAGAGTGATCCTGCGCAGTGGTCACAGGAAACCAAATGCAGCCCAATTGCTGCACGTTGGTCTAGAATAAATGAAGGATCGTATTTTCAATATACACTGAGTACTTTAAACTTCCCTTTCAAGCTTTTTCTCAGTGATGCACAGTACACACAATTATCACCTCCATGTTCTTTGGCTCTCTCCAGCTGACTATTATTATCACCTCTTTATTTCAGTATTTGGTTTCCTCTACTTTGCCTCTTCTCCTCCTTAGCAACCTCTAAGGCTATCACTTCTTCTCTTGGCTTCCGACACACACATGTCTTTCTCCTTCGAATTCCCTTCTCTTTTCATCTTTCATTCCTCTGCTTCTGCAGCAAAGACCAAAATGCCATCCACCTTTGGTTTTGATCTAAGTATATATTCACCGCCTAAAATGATTTGCAGCTATATGTATTTTTAAACAACTTGTAGCCAACACAGTTTTGTTTGTTAATGGAAACGTCAGTAAATCTGTGTATTACTGAAAAAAAATCTTTAATGGATGTTTCCTTTATAGAAAATGATATCATTTCCCATTTCTTCCTTTTAAGAAGTGCCTTAAAATACAAAGTTCAGTAGACCGGCATACATATTTCATCTTTCCCATAAATAGTTCATGAAAAAATTCTACATTACATACTGTATTTGCAAAAGAAGCCACAAAAATGTGCATGGCAGTGACTAAGCAAGTTGGAACTCTGCATATAGGGTTTATAGAAAGCTGGTGAAGCTCAAAGTAACGGACTAAAAAGCTAAAAGCCCCATGATGCAAATAAAATTGCTTCCTGTTGGAAACAATCTTAAGGATGTGATTTGACTGTTACAGCCATTTTTGATAAAGAAGAATTTTCTTTCTAGGTATATTTGAACTTTCTACAGCACGCACCATGTCAGCCTAGAGTATTTTATGAGATAGCAGGAGCACTCAATTTGATATATAAGCACAAGTAATGTTATTATTTGAAGCAGAGGTCACTTCTGTTCAGTAGCAGAATGGACAACTATCCCGACTCCAACTCTCAGTTGCATTTGCATCCCTGATCCTCCAAGGAATTTGCAAAAGGCAATTCGCCTTTTCATTGCAAGTGAATGAACGGGATGCTGCGGCACATGAAATGGGAATAAATACCTCTGAGCAGCCAGCAAGCACTTGGTAACCAGAACCAGGCACAGAAGCACAGAGCTATGGACCAAGTAACAGCCAGCACTGTTTTTCTAACTATCGTTCCAAAGCCCCGCAAAATGCAGATATTAGCTAACTAAGACTTATGAAAAATGCTCTTGGTTAAACACGACATAATTTCTCTCAGGTTATTCAGCAGAACTAGGAATAAAACAGCCATTTAAAAACAGATCTTAAACAGCACTTCATATATGCAGTGATACTTGTTTTGAAGAGAAACCAAGCAGTGAAGAGTTAAAGGGCACCAGTTACTATTGCAACGAAGATGTCAGAGTGTGTACTGGCCACTGGTCTGCTTTTTGCCATTCTGAGACACCTCCATCCTCATCCTATTTCTCCACGGTTGGAGCTTTTTTCTGCTCAGATAACTGTGGTGCCAGAGGGAAGACAAGGGTGACCTTAGTCAAGTCACCCTTATGGTCTCTCTGGGAGAAACAGGCACTTCTGAAAGGCGATGGCTCTTCCTGAGCAGGGCACTGGGCTGGGACTTCGGTGATTTAGGTCAATGTCTAAAGGTAAAAGGGAAAATGTGCATGACTAATGACCATGGCTTACACATCTGTCAAAAACATCCTTCATGCCACACCTTGAATTTGAGTCTCTCATGTTTGAGGAGTTACTAAAAATGTAAACTGTTTTTACTTATTGGTATCTGCGTGGGAAAGTAAAAATACAAGGATTGAACTGACGAGCAGGACAGACATCAGGTTATATCAATGCTCATAGCCTAACATGAGCAAAAGTAATTACCAATGTTGTCCCCAAATCCCTGATTTCTGTCAATCAGCATGTATAAAACATTACTTCTGTGGCACTACTTCAATATATTAATCATCTGAATATGAAATGATTTCTGCAGAAATGATGACTGTTTCCAAATACAAAGACATGTAAAAAGAAAGCAATTAACAAAGAAAAAAGTTACTTTTAAAACGTAGTAATTTTTTTACAAAAACAAAGTCAAAATATTTCCTTGTATTATTGTTCCTGTAGCAATAATAATTTTGGGATACAGGGAGAAGAATATTTTTTATTCCACCAACTTTAAGGGCTGGAAAAAGCATATAAGCTTTTGGGCTCAGAAACCCTTCACCAGGTCTGCTGATTCTTCTGGTATTGTGTCCATGTGAAATAACCCACTTTCCAACAATGATAAATAGGTAAAAATCTGGTCACTGAGTTACTGCATATGCCTTCAATTGAAGGAAAAGCTGTCTGCCAAGCTTCAACCAAGTAGATCATAGGTCTGTGAAAAAAAGAATCTGAAAGGATGGAATCCAGTTGCTATAGCGGCAAATTAAACAAATAAATGAGATACCATGGAATGCTGCAAAATATTTGTGGTCTGATTAAGTCATATTTGCCACATGTGTGAATACTAACAGCACAGTTTAGTAAAGTGGGTACAATATAGTACAATCCCATTTTTATTGTACGTATATTCTAATTCGTATCTGAGTAAGTGCTAATGAATGGTAACCAGCGTGTCCAAGGATACCTAATATTGCTTTTTACTGTAATCATAAGGCGAAGCACAATCCCTTAAATACATAACGATAGACAAAAAAATGCATATTAAACTGCTATACCTTCAAAGAGATATTTGTATTCTTCCCTGTGTTTGTATGCCCTGCTAAAGAGACCATGGGTTTTGTACTGATCGCCTTTGGGATGACTTGCACGTGGGGTGCTTCAGAGTACACAACCTATAGCTGGCAGCTGACATATTACACCTTCTGCTATACAACCAATCCTCCCCCCAATACATTACTTTTTTTCCCAGTGAAAAGTTCTCTTTTCTTGATAAAAGACACTGTTTGAATATACTTACCATTAATCATAATAATATATCACTTACTGTTTGATTCTACTAACTACCTATGTTCTTTGGAAAAAAAAATCAGGAAAAAAACCAGACATGTTATCTCAGAAGATAAAACAAGTGTCTTATTTTAACAGAACAGAGGAGGCAACATAGATTTTTATCAAAAATGCCTAACAGTTATCAATGCATTTCACACTCATTTTAAAGTTGAACATTTATTTACAATTATAACCTGCAAATCACGAATCTGATAAATCCTGTAGTAGAACCAGAGAAATGCACCAGGTTAAGCGCTACAAAGGGGTTGTGCCTGGCACCAGCAGTGACCTCAGCCAGCAATAAAAGATGCACAGAAAGGGAACGTTAAAACAAAACCGGCCTTCCTAATATTGTCAGGATTATGGGAATGAACCAAGCGCATTTCCATCCCACGCGGCTGCTGGTTTAACAAACAGGCCCTGCAGTCCAGGGCCAAACCCTGCTTCTAGGAAAACACGGTTCAGTACGTCCTCCACACCCAGAGAAAGGCAGAAAGCCTAAGCCTCCCTCTCTGTGTCCTTTTGCGTCTTTTCTCTGGTCATTTATTTTGTGCCCATAGTAATCGCTTTACCAAACAATTGTATGAGCTGCTTCAGCTGAAAATTTGGCTTTGAGACTTTATTATCAGTATTATTGCGATTACCATAATTATTACTTCCAGAGTTACACCTGGCTTTGGCTGTTAAAGCAGAGTGGTTTGAAATACAGAGAGCACACCTCCTTAACCCTCAAATATGTGATCTCCCAGCACGACTGCAACCCTTACCAAACAGCACATCTGTTTTAATACGCAATGCAACCTCACAGCTGATACGAAAAAATAAGGCATATGCTCAAGTGGCTCATTTTCAACAGCAGTACTAATTTTGAGGGTGAGAAAGTCAAGATAATGTGTACAGCATTGTCAGAGAAAAATATAGACAGAGACGCAAAGACACCGATGCCACTCTAGAGATACCACACAGATACAATTTATATGAAGACAGGCCTCACACTATTGCATGGTTGCAGGTGGTTTTAATCCTTAACATTTTACAAGGATTTGAAGATCCTGGCAAATGTCACTGTGCAAAGATTACTTCATCGGTCCTGTAAACCTACATCCAACAACAACAGAAGCCTCCTCCTCCTCTCACAGCAGCAGCAATAGCCCTCTCCTCTTCTCGACTCTTCTAATTAACAGATCTCAGGAAAGTTTTCCCAGGGAAGAGATGGAAAGATATGGTAAGAAAACATACTGTTCATTTCCTCTTTCTTGCTTTTTTTCTTATTTCCTTGCTTTTCCTGTCCTCATCCTTCTCCTTCCCCAGGCCCTCTTTAGCATTTTGAGTCTCTTCCAGCATGTCTACATTATTCTGTGGCTGCTTTTTTTTATTCACTTGCCTCATCTGTTTTGGTTCTTTTTTTTTTTTTTTTAGGTAGGAGTTGGAACAGCATCAGTTCACTTTCTGATTTGTCTCTTTTCCTCCAGCCTGTCTTTTCCTCTCATCTAGCTATCCTTCCCTAACCTTTTTATTTTTTTGTGCTCTCTGAGTCTCTCCCCTTCTCTCCTCCTCTGGTAGTCACTCCCGTGACTTGGTGTTGACACTCCATGCTCTCATCCTCTGCGCTAACAGAGAGAGTTACGTGACCTTGTCAACAGAAAAAGGGCAAAACTTCAGAAAAAAAAGATCTCATCTGGGGATTTCAGCTCTCAGGCTTTTCCTTTGCAATGCTCACGTCTGGAACAGGGCTCGCATGTTTCGCTGTTACTAAGTGCTCAAAGGTATTTTAGAAAAGGTCCCTCATTACTACACACACATTGTGGTCATTTGTACCAGGAGGAGCCTCTGCATGTGTGTTTTCTCTACATTACTGGAAATAGAAATAATGAGAAACATTCAGCACCTGTGTTGAGTTAGAAAGCTGTCTGCACCTTACCCTGATGAGTCTCCTCCGGCAGACACGTGATGTGGTTAAGGCCAGCTTCCTACTCACAAAAACTCTTCTGCTGTTACTGGATTTAGTAAAGGGGCTTTCCTAACGCTCCCAGAGGATGCCACTCAGGTAATTCAGTCTTCTTTACCCAACAGCCTCTCTCAATTTCCAGGTGCTCTCATACATTTTGACACACTACTCATTTCCAAGCCCTTCACGTAAGGAACAGAAAATAAAAAAAATCTTTTAAGTGGCTGCTGGTTTTCTCCCCAGAGCAGGGAATAATTGATGCTACTGTGTTCACGCTCCAGTGGTGGAACTGGGAGATAATGACATGGAATACCAGGCAGAGCCACATAACTGCAGCACGAACATGCGAGAAGCCTACAAAACCAACATTATTTTCACTGGTTTTGCAAATATTCTGAGTCCCTGGGAAACCAGCTTCAATTGCTGTTCTTTCATCAGATAGATGTTTAAATAACAGCCATCTAGTAGTGAATATTCTGTTGGAAATTAAATTACAAAGTTTCCCTGATTTTTATCAGAAAACTTTGCAAGTTTTGCAAGAAAACTTAACAAGTAGGAACTCCTTCCTGGAGCACTGAAGACGTTATTCACCCCTGAAATATGAAAATATTATAGATAAATTAGGAAGAGCACTTGAGTTGGAATATCCTTGAAAGACTTAAATTGGGATTTAGAAACAAATCTCAGGAGAGGATAAGTATCTTTGAGACATAAGCATGAAGCACTGCTAAGGTGCAGTACATTGTACAAAAAATAGCCGATAGATGGGATGTTGCTGTATTAGGAAACCATCCTCAAGAATTATAACGCACTGTTTCAAATGAGTAATTTCTGAAAAGGATTTTTGGGATAACATGCTAAACGGAAATGCTTTGCTGAAAGAAAGGGTATCTCCTTGTTTGTACATCAGAGCGAGCACTGTGCAGCAATTGACCCAACTAATGATGGAGAGATGGGTTCGTCAAAAAACTCACTAGTTTTGGACCTTCCAATCTTTGTATGGCAAGTTACTATGAATTTTGATCTTTGCATGGCTCTTCTATTTTTCTACTTGTCAAATCATCAAGGAAAAAAAGCTTTCCATCAGAAAAGCAAAGGAACAAACAAGCAAGGCCACTGGACCTCAGACAAGGCTGCCAGAAGGAACAACAACTGGAGAGATGGCTGGAGGGTCTCCATACCTTTCTCCTGTGGGCTGAACTTCCCAGTTGAGCAGCCAGCAATAAGCAGAGACAGCCAACTTGTGAAAGAAGTAGAGATGCATCACTTGGACAGGCTTCTTCCTCTTCATAATTTACCTTTGTCTGCTATTTGTCAGTTTTTATATATTGAATACAAGGACAGAGGGTATGTCTAGGAACACCTCTGTTTCCCAAAAGCAGCATAAAAAGAACAGAGTACAAAACTGGAAGAGCTCATATAGATTGTAGTGGCACAGAACCCAAACAATAATCGATTTTCCAACTCCACAGAGGCAGCACATACTCTCCTTCCTCTTTCCCTGACCTCTCCCCTGCAGTTTTCATATGAAGACAATTCTTTGTTTCTGACCTTCAAAGCCATTAAACTCATCAGTATGTAATTTCTGTCTCCGTATTTTACTCTCCTTGCCACAAACAAAAGATGATTCACATTTTTAAAAAGAATTTGGGAAGCGTGTGTGAAAAACAAAGAAGGACGCTCGCTGAAACGGTATGCTGACTTGGATAGGTACTGCACTCAGTCCGACCATGCAAACTGGATCAAAATCAGCAATGCTCAAGTTTAAATTAAATCAGTCCCCAGATCTGTTTATATGGGCCTCAGTTAGAACAGGGGCAACCTCTAGTTTTACAGCCTGTGCTAATATTGAAGAGATTATAACTTCTGGAAACAAATGTTATTCGTGCATCATCCTGTCCAGTCCCCACACAAAAAGGCACAATGAATGAGCCGATAAAAATCCTGTTACTATGACACACTAGTTTTAAACAATAAAGGTTAACCTTTAATTAAAAATTCCTAATACTGATAGAGATCAGAGAGACAGCCATCAGAAAATGGGAAAGAATATTTCCCATGGAAAATATGCCTGTGGAATTAAGGGTTGATATGAATCCAAATTGCAGGACAGTCTCAAGAACACAAACAATGTCTTTGATGGAAGAGTGCAGTAATTTGGCAACTAAAATTGTAGCCAGCAAAGATGAATTCATCTGCATAACTAATAAATATAGGAAATTAACTTGAAAGTTCAGAAATAGACCAAGGCTGAGAGACAGTCCTGGTCTCCAACAGCTCTCTTGAGACAGGGAGTTATATCTACTGACAGAAGCTTAACTTGAGCTACTCAGATGTGCTCCTTCACATAATAAACAGAGTTAAAAATCCTGTCCTGCTGAAATTGACAGCACCCCTGCCACTGACTACCCCAGGTCACTTCTCAAGTCAGTTATGAGCAATACAAGCAGTTATGGATGAACTGACTGACTGAGATGATGAAATATATCAGTTTTATGGCACAGAACAACTCTGTTAGTGATGCCTTTCACAGGTGTAGGAATCTGTATGTATAAAGTACCAGCTGGTAACACATGGCACCACACAGACTTACTACCATGTATATATAAATATATATATTATATATATATAAAATAGGAATACAGTTCTCGACACTATATGTGATTTTATAGTAAATAGTTCGTGGCTTTTATCTTTGTGCACAATGATGAGCCCCCATCTGTTTTTGTGAAACTTTATAAACAATATTAAGACTGACTTGGTAATGGGACTGTGTAGCTCTGAGGTTAACTTCTGTTATGGTTTCCATTTCTAAAGAGGATTTTTTTTATCAATAGGAATTTTTTAGATGTTGAAAAAGTGTTGCTATTTAAGAGTGATATCTCTGAGTAAGACATTACTATGTATTCAAGAAAATTGGGGTTTTTTAAAGGATTTTTTTTACCTATAGTCAATGTTGTAGCTACAGAGAAGGGATGGGAAAGATGGAGTAGAAAAAGGGGCGTGAGAACTAAATTATAACTTAATAAATCTGTAGACACTGATAGCCAAACCACTTCTGCTTGGGCTACTGTACTGAATTGGACCAGTCCTTCAAACAATTTCTTCATCCAGCCTTCAAGATAGTCACCTAAAAGTATAAATACTCTCAAAAGAGAAGAGATTTAGATTAGACCTCAGGAAGAAATTTTTCACTATGAGGGTGGTGCAACACTGGAACAGGTTTCCCAGAGAAGCTGTGGCTGCCCCATCCCTGGAGGGGTTCAAGGCCAGGCTGGATGGGGCTTTGAGCAACGTGGTCTGGTGGGAGGTGTCCCTGCCCATGGCAGGGGGGTTGGAACTGGATGATCTTTAAGGTCCCTTCCAACCTAAACCATTCTATGATTCTATGAAATATTTTTATACATGTCCATATTTCTAATGGAAATATGACTGCTATTATTGCAGCCAGATTTCATGACTTTTCATTCCTTTTCTATGTGTGGATTTTGCAGGCTAATGTTGACAGTTGAGCAAGTTGTTACAGCTGGTCATAATACATCTGTCAGAAAGTTTTGAAAATATGACTTTTCAGTGAAAGTAGGGAATCGTTTTACTGTGGAAAATGTATAGTTTTATATTTTCCACTTTTTGTGGCTTTTTTGGTGATAAATATGTGTTCAGAGAAACTGCTCTGAAAAAATCCGGACAGAGTGTTCAGAGGTGAAGTACGACTAGAGCTCAGGTCCTTAGGAGCTCAGCAGGTACTTTGGGGGAAGCTCATGGAGAAGAGAGGATTAATCAGGGATGCTGCAGCAGCAAAACGACCCACCTCTCACTGAGAGATTTCACCTTGCCAAGAGGGATGAATCTCTTGGGTGAATTTTGTTGTTCAAAGTTAGGCTCCTGTGCAGCCACTCTTGAATTCAGAAAAGTTACCAGTCAGTGTGCACAGCTGCTGTCAAAACATGCAGGAAAGGATGGGAATAAATGTTTATTTCAGGAAAAGACAATAGTCAGGGATCCCGACTTTTCTAAAACTGTATTCCCAGAGGTCCTACCCTTTCACCAAGGGGACCTCTATCACATTCTCTGAAATCTGCCATGTCAAAATTGTAACTACTACTAAGTGAGGTGCTAACGTTCACGAGATAGTTTAAGAACCTCTTCATATTATGATGGACAATGTATCAGGATTAATTAGTATGAAAGCTGGTGAAGATAAAATGATGGCTACAACATCAGAAAGAATTAGACTAAAAGGTGGTGAAAGGCTCAACAGCCCTAAGCTTTCTCTGTGACCGAGCTAAAGGAACACTTGGATAAATGGAGACTGACACAGCAAACAATTCCCTTTACAAAAGACTTTCAAAAATGCCTTCTACAATATTTCAAGTTGAAAAAAAAAATTTCTAAGATGCGTGCACGCAATTCATTTTAGCAAACTCTATTATGTCCAAAAATCTCAAACAAAAGCTCTCTTCAGATATATCAGCTAGTAGTCATTTCTACAGAGCAACATGAGCTTGAATTGCCTTTTAGTTATAGCACAGAGTTCCTGAATACACAGGCCTGTTTGTTGTCAACTGCTTCACAATGTACATTCATAAAAAATGTTACAGGTTGGGCACTTTCAGTATGTGGAATGTCACCTGGAAGAAATGTCATCAGCATTGGCACTGATGTGGTGCGGGGAAAAGAATCAATGTCTGTACAGCTTGGCAGCATTTGCAAGCATTCAGTTTGTAACCTCAAAACTCAAGGGAGGACAGTCTGAACAAACACAGCAGGAGTCATCAGACTCTCCTCAGCTCTACACACAGCTGCTCCTTTCAAAACACCACAAAACAGTATAATATCTAGCAGAAGCTGATGCTCCTCTTGTCAGTAGTAGCCCTTTAACACATGGTTTAGGGACTAAATGAATAGTAGTGCCATCTGCCCCACCTCATAAGGACTAATTTATCAAGCCCAGCAGTAGTGTACAAATCTTGATCTGCCGTGGTGACACAGCACTCACACCCTGAAGGATGAGCTCTTCTGGCATCTACTGATGAACAGCACTGCCAAATGGTTTGCCATGCCTTGAGATGGAAAATAAAGTATAATTAAATACTTTGTGCAGATGCAACTAGAGAAGTGAACATGACAGCACTTTTCAGGTCCAAATGCTGCATAAACAGCACTAAGTACCTGTTGGCAAAGTGTGGCCTTATCTTTCCCTCAGCACTTCAACGTATAGTTGAGAGAATGTCCAACTTGACATGCCAGAGCGCGATGAAAAAGTCAGATTTCTTCTCAAGAAACTACTTTTCAGATTACTAATGCAGCAATTTTCAAACTTTGTGTTGAAATATATAATTTCACATTATTAAAAATATTCAGACACAGGTTCTGCCACACAAGTTTGGTGTACCTGAGAAATGAGGAATTACTTAATTTTTTTTCTAGAAACATACAAGTCCAAAAAGCACAGTGTCCAAAATAGCGTATGTTGAACAAGCATTTTAACCAAAACATTTTCATCACAAATTATAGTTTGGTAGAATGGTAAAAAATCCTTCAATTAAGTGTTTCTGCCACTGTAGAGCAAGATTTGTCATTCAGAACTTTTGTTTTGTGAAAGTTCTGAAAGTTTTGATTATGTTTCCTCAAGATCAGGATGATATTGCTCTGGGAAAGATACCTTATCACAGAAACCAGCCGATCCCCACAACTAGTCTGGGATGCAGGACACACAAGTTCAAATCGCCACTCTGTCAACCTAATAGGGATTCAAATATGTTATTCTTGCTGGCAAACAATGTTCCTTAATGACTTCTGAGGGGATTAGCTCTAAGTGTATGCAGAGTCACGCACAGGGAAATCAGCCTCTTACACTTTTGTTTATGCAAGAAGTGTTTGCACTACTCTACTCACCATTCCATGATTTAGCCACGCTGGTATAAAATTATCGAGCAGCTTCGGGTAAACCAGTTCCCTGTCATAGATGTAGATGCTCCAAAACATCGTCACAACAAACTAAGAATAAAAAAATAAAAAAAAAAAGACAAGACATTTTAAAATACATGCTTCTGAACAATTAGCTACACATTTTAGATAACAAAATGGGGCATTTAGCAAATAATCTATGGACAGACACAGTCATTATTGTTCTTTGAGCAAATCCTGCTTTAATCAACAGTATGAATCTGGATTATTCTTTGCATTCACAGGAGTTTTAACTTTTCCTCTTTTTTTTTTGACTTTCAGCCTGGAAAAAATTCTCATTTTTTTGACCTACATGCCTGTGGCGAAATTACAACTGAGTACTATACTTTAGTAGCAGATGTGGCACATAAATAATGTTTTACCACTAACAGGATAGAAAACAAATGGAAAATCAGGTAAAATACCACTTGGAATTCAGAGAACACATAAATATGAAACATTCACCCCTAAACAGAAGCCTATAAACTCATCTTTGCCCTTTTTCATGTCAGCCATCAAAACAGCATTGTGTAAAAAAAGAAAAAAATAACCCTTTACCTACTCTGCACACAGTTCATGGACTGGGATCCACAGAAAAAGGGTCTAGTATCCTGCTTGTTTGTCAATTTGGCTTGGGTCTTGTCAGAGACTATTACCAGGAGCCCAGAGAAAGACCATCATTTCCTCTAGACTGAGGACAGGACAGATGGCTCAGAGAAAGTTTGCACCAGGCTATATTTTTGCCAAAATGTGCACAAATTCTTTAAAGATATCCTGATGTCTGAAAAACAAAGACAATCTAAACCCACAAAAACTTACAGAAATAATAGTTTTAGCTTACTTTATCTGGGGAAAGAATAAAGTAAGTAATCTCCTAATTAAAACACAATTGCTTTCTTACCTTGATTTTGAGTCACAGTTTTCTAGTAATAAAAGGCTTATTGTTTACAGCAGTAAAACGCAGTACTGGGGCCAGGAGCTTTTCAATGACCATTTTCAGGGGATCTCTACACAGTAGTGACAAGACCAAATTTAAAATTTGAGAGGCACCAGATAGGACTTTCACTGAGCAGGGAAGTATTCGGTGACACCCAAGCTGAGGTGGCCCATGATCTTATGGCTAATTTGGGGAGGGGGGGTGTGTGTCAGTAAAAGAAAGTGCATGAAATACGGGGTGAGCACATCAAGGTCAGAAAAATCAGTAGTGCGTGTGATAGCATAGGTGTAATTTGTTTCATATGCTTCTGACTTTGGAAAGTTAAAACTGAGGTTGCAGTTTATCAATGGCACCTTGTTCTAACCACAGACATGCAGACTTGGGCCAGCCGGTGATGTGAATGACCTGAACCAGCACACTGTTCCCTCAGGGTGCATACAGTACATAGTTTCTTGATTTCTAGCACACTTGTCCATCTGTTACGATAGCTATCGGTGCCCGCTCAGAATAAGCTTGGACTATTCCACTAGCGCACAGAGGCCAGGAAAAAAAAAAAAAAGGTTATGACGGACAGCCCAAAAAATATTGCAAGTGTAAAGTACCCCACAAGAAGTCTCTCTTCTGGGCCAGTCTTGGCACTGGCACAGCCGAGCTCTTTATGCACCTGCTGACACACAAGTGCCAAGATATGAATAGCTGAACAGCAGGGAAAATGGAAGCAAAGTATCCTCTTCTCTATAGGCTTCCTAGAAGTCATGTATTATCACAGTGGGACTCTGAGAACCTGCTAAGACCAACTGGGTCATAAAAACACATTCTCAGTCAACCGAAGACCAAGACTGATAATGCTTTTTTTCCAAGGAAGTCTTACAGCAAGAAAAATCACCCAGGATTAGGTTGAACTCTATTACACTGAATACAACAAAGCTGGCGTGTTTTGACCTGTGATTTTCGCGTGGAGCAGAATAAAACAATAGATTTTGCCAAGGAGGTAAAGATAAGGAAAGAGGGGACGTGCCATCTGTCCCTTAACCAAAGTCAGCCAATGGATGGAACGGGATCAGCCTTGCTGGTTGCAACCATCTGGAGGTACAGACGGCGAACGCTGCTTAGCGAAGCACTATCGCAAGGCAGACATAAGGTAAAGGAAGTGCGCAAACCCCAAGGTGTTACAGAACTAACCCATCCCGGAGGAGGACGTGACATGAGACTAACGCTACACCCTGGGGAAGATCCCTTCCAGTATCTGGATGGTTCACCTTACCTTTCCTTACATCTAGTTCGCTTGGATAAAATGAACTATGAAAGTGAACCATTGCACTATGAACTAAAATGAACTATAAAAATGAGCTATTTGGATCGAAAGAACTATAACAAGGACTTGCTACTTAGCTACCTTGGCTCCTTCTGAATTTGTTTATTTTGATTAATGAGCAACCGTTGGTCTGGTACCATTAAATCACCTCTACTATGCTTACAATTTGGTACTGGTAGACTTTTATTTGGGCTGGGCTTTGCCAAGATCACACATGGTCATGCAGTGCCAGACCATGATACAACTCAGCTGCTTCTTCACGCTGCCTGTGTCAGGCTCAGCCAGAGCTGCTGCTCTGATGCTCATGCTGCCTTCCTTGTGGCACAATTCTCACTGTTGTGGGGACAGTCATGGTACTACCCTCACACGTCAGGCTGAACAGGCTGCTCACACACAGCAGACATCTTTCAGGGAGCCAAATACTTTTATTTTCTTTTGTTCTCAAGGCAAAATGGCACAACTGTCAACCTTTCACTTCCCCTTGAGGCCTGGAATTCAAGGAAGAAAACAGACTTGAAGAACTGCTTTTACACTGCTTTAAACAGGAGCCTCCTAAGATTGCCAACTTTCCAAAGGCAGTGATTACTTGGTTAAACATCAGGTTAAGCAACACGTAAAAGAACAGAAGAGTCCCTCATTAGCTACTTTTCCTATCTAGAGTCATTACAGACCAAAGGGAACTTCAAACTGTTTAAAAAAATAGAGTATTTCACGTGTTGCAGGCATCTAAAGTGTTGCTAAACAAATACACAGCAGCAGGAAAAAAATAAGGCTGAAAAACAAAACTCTTGTTTTCCCCCTTAAGGAGATATTCCTTGACTTTTTGTCCTGTCTCCGAAGCTTCAGAGGCCATGAGAAGAGCATGTGGCACAGCCAGGGGAAAAGTCTGAAAGGACAACTTGGAAAATGGTTGGTGATTCAAAAAGGAAAACAAGTGGCTTTATCAAAACACCACAAATGGAAGCAAAGAGAAACTAAGAGAGGAAAGCCAGTGAAAAGAATTGCATAATTTGCTGTTTTGCATGAGCCCAACCAAGAAATCTTATGCAAACGAAGAATGAACTCAGTGGAACTTTATTTTCCTGTATTATGTGTTTTTATTTTTGGCTGGGCAGCACAGCTCAGTTCACTCATTTCCTGGATGTCCTCACAACAGAGAAAAAAACCCCAACCATTTGACCTTGACAAAATTTCTTGTAAGTACAGTTAAAGGTAAGCTTTCTGGCTGTCTCCCAAGACATCTGTGGTTAAGTGCGAGTATAAATATATTGTTTGTGAGTCTCTTTGAGGGTTCGAGGCATTACATATAGAAATGAAGTGTTGTTAAAGCAGACCACAGTAAGCACGAATTGGTATAGCACTGGGTTTAGGTGGGACCTAGTGCTAGCACAGCATCTCACCAAATGGATTTGAAAAGGACCAATGAAAGAAATCAGAAGAAGCAGGAACTGAAAATTAGGGATGGCTCCTCTCAGAGAACAGAGTTCAGGAGGCAATCACACCACTGCTTGCTGGTGTTCCCACCACCAGCCACCTCACTGCAAATGAGGGCAAAATCTAGAATACAGAGATTTTGGCATGGTGGAGTCAGTTATGGAAATAAAAGAATTTTGTAGTCTTATCAAATAATGAGATAAGTAGGAGACTGCAGCAAATGCATACACATCTCTTCTTGGGATAAGATCCAGATCAGCCTTGCCAATGATCTACAGAAGAAGGGTGGTCAGGTGTCCTTTTGACTGTACCAGTACCAAGAAACAAGAGATAAGAAAGCATGCCTGGCTTTCTCTCTGTCGTATCACAGGGTTTTTAAAAAATAAAAGTATAATATAAAGAATAAGACATTCTAGCCTATTCAGACTCAGACCTGAATGGAGCTATTAAAGCTACATCATATAAAATATTATAGAATTATACAATCATAGAATTGCTTTGGTTGGAAGAGACCTTTAAAGGTCATCTAGTCCCTCCCTCCCTGCAATGAGCAGGGACATCTTCAACTGGATCAGGTTGCTCAGAGTTCCATCCAACCTGACCTTGAATGTTCCCAGGGATGGCGCATCTACCACCTCTCTGGGCAACCTGTTTCAGGGTTTCACCACTCTCACTGTAAAAAATTTCTTCCTTATATCTAGTCTAAAACTTCCCTATTTTAGTTTGAAGCCATTATCCCTTGTCCTATCACAACAGGCCCTGCTAAAAAATTTGTCCCATCTCTCCTGTAGGCCCCCTTGAAGTACTGAAAGGCTGCAATAATGTCTCCCCAGAGCCTTCTCTTCTCCAGGCTGAACAACCCCAACTCTCTCAGAGTGTCCTCATAATAAGAGGTGCTCCAGCTCCTCTGGACCTACTTGCATTGGTGACCACGAGGTCTACTATCACATCTCCTCTGGTGAGGCTGTCTATAACCCTGCATTCCAGGAGTCTCGTAGATTTGCCTACAGCTCGCCATGCCACTTTTCCAGCAGATGTCAAAGTGGTTGAAGTTCCCCAGCAGGATGAAGGCCTGTGAGTGCAAGGCCTCCTGTAGCCGGAGTAAGAAGGCTTTGTCAGCCTGTGCAGAGGGCAACGCCTCCACCCCTCCTTCCTTGCCTGTCCCTTCTCCACAGCCTGTAGCCATTTACAGCTGCACTCCAGTCACAGCATTTGTCCCACCCCGTCACAGTAATGGCAACCAGGTTGTAGCTTTCAAGCAGCACAGTGGCTTCCAGGCCCTCCTGTTTGTTGCCCATGCTGCAGGCATTCGTGCAGAGGCACTTCAGCTGGTTTGTTGGCCATGTCACCTTCTTAGAGGAGCACCTCTTAGCTCCTGTGGGGTACTTCACTGGTGTTTCCTTCTTGGCCCCTATTACCTCAGGAGACCCTGCCTCATCTCCGTAAGACTTCAAGTGTGCTGCAGTGCAGCCATCACGTGTCAGAGCTGAGGGCCCTCACAGGCCCTAACTGTTGCTTGACATCCCACAGATGTCACGGACAAGTCTGGCATTGCCCCCTCTCCCCTCAAGCATAGTTTAAAGCTCTGTCAAATGAGCCCCAGTAGCTTGTGAGCAAAGACCCTCGTGCCCCCCTCAGAAAGGTGAACCCCCACCTGACACCAGCAGGCCTGGTGCCGTGTAGGCCATCCCACCATAGAAAACCCCAAAACTGTGGTGATGACAACAGCCACAGAGCCACGTGTTGATAGACTGGGCTCATCTGTTTCTCCCAACTCCCACAATTGGTAGGAGAGAGGAGAAAATAACCTGTGCTCTAGATTGCCTTACCAACTGTCCCAAAACCCTAAAGTATCTTTTGATCCCCTTAGATCACACCAATGTTCCCTTTCTTCCCCTTGACCATATCAATGGTTGAGTTTCTGATTTTCTAGGCAGCAATTTCTCTTCTAATATGTAACTATAAATTTTCTTTCTTCCTATTAAACACAGTCTTGAACAACTAGAAATGCCTGTTTTATCTCTTCTTCCTATTACTTGGTACAAATTAGAAGAAACATATTGATACAACCATATACAGCTTACACAAAACACTAATTAACCACAGAAACTCAGCAACTTCATTATCCATGCCAAACAAATAGAAAAAAGAAGTCTAAACCACTGGTGTAGTTTCTGATTTATAAGTGCATCTCACACTTCTCTAGCAGTGTAAATTATTCCCAATAAAAATTTCCTTTACATTGGTAAAGGGGGAGTAAGTGCAGCCAGTATAGATAAGAATTGGTAATGAACTTCTAAAATGTCTATGCAAGCATTTTCCTGATCTCTTAGGCATTTGAACAGTATCCCAGCCTTATAATAAAAAAAGGGCTAGAAAGTTTTGCCCACAGACTTTTCGTAGCACAAGGCTTCACTGCATAGAAAATTGGTCTGTCGATTTCTGATTTCATTCTCTTTAAAAGTCACATTAAAAAGAGCAACAATAGGTTGCTCTTTGTCATTACGTCCTTCAAAAGTTCATGTTTATTTCTTGATGCTCCTAAAAGAAAATGTTAGGTTGGCAATTCAGCTTTCTCTGAGCCCCCAAAGATACACAATGCATAACACACCACTGAGGAGATGTGATTTGCTGCAAAGATTTTGCAAGATTTGATTTGCTGTAAAGCCACCCAAGGAGACTGTTTGCCCTTGGGCTGGTTCTTTCCCCTCCTTTGGAAGGTGGGAGGAGATTGGTGGTCAGACTTCCCAGGTGGTTTATATGTAATACTTTTTTAGGAAGTACTAAAATTGAAATACTTTCTTTTGTTACATTTTTTTTCACACATCATTGTTTGACTTGGGAGTGGAAACCCCTTTTCTCATCTGTTTTTCAGAACAAGTCATCTCAAGGGCTTCAGTAAGCAGGAAATACAGAAAAAATTATGTTGAATTGCTCTTGAATAACTACAGTTATTAGGCTTTAAAATGTTCCCCATGTATTTGCATTATTCCGTAAACATGCACTGTGTAAAACACTGAGCAATAAAAATAATTTAGCTGTTAAGGTAACTGACAAGTACTTAAGCATGACCACTGCTATTACATTAGAAACCCAAGAAGGATTTTATTCACATCCTTCCAGTTTTTATATGTGAAGGGTCCCTTGTGTGGCTACTGGAAACCGCTGAGCTCCATGGAGAGGTAAGTGGGTGAGTCTCAAAGAAACTAAGTCTGAATTTGAATTTCTTTTGTCTTTTTTTTTTTTTAAGTGAGGAATCTGTTGAGAGAATATGGGAAACAAGGAAACTAACTTTTTTTCTCCAGACACTCTGGTGTTTAATAACTTCCTTCTAACAAGTATCTCCAGTAAACCAAAATTTCACTGGGTATTTTCTTACACATAAATAGCTCTGCAGAGAACAAAGCCAGCGTTAGAGACTTGCTACTTTTGGGCCCTGAACTTTTCATACCCTTAATCCCACCAAAGAAGAGACCCCAGTGGCCGGCAGTCCCTCAGGCAGTGGTAGCTGTGGTGTTGTGGGCACTGCTGGAGAGGATGATGTTTCAGGAAGGAGCCGAGACCAGTGCTAAGTCGTTAAGTGCTGCTGTTTGTCTCCCAGTAACCAGGAGAAGAAAACAATGAAAACAACCTCTTTAGGCTTTCTTTGTAAAAAGTGAAACAATACATGGTAACCAATTGTTCCCCCTCACTACAGAAAGGTCACCTTTGGAAATGGAGAGCATCAGTCCAATGAGCGTGACCAGTCATTATTATTTTTTGCATATTTTTTTTTGTTTAAGACAGAAGTTGTTTCTGTATGAAACCCTTGGGAAAGCAGCTACCCCCTGGTACGCAACATGTCTCTGGGAACTGCTAACTTGTAAATGCTGCAACAGCACTTCCAGTGCAGATGATGGCAAACTGGGATTCCTCGCTCACCAGTGGCAAGAGAAATGGCGCCTGAAAGAAATGTGCAGAATTGCCAAGACGAAGTGATGCTGGAATTCTCCACGATCCTGAAAAGTTTCAAGGTCAGGAACCCTAGCAGGGTGGAGCAGCACACAGACACCACTACGGAGCTAAAACAACGGGGAAGGAGGGAATCCCTGAATCCTGAGTGGCGTTAGAGAGCCAAGGAGAGTGTACTTCAATGCATGTAAAGGCTTACACATCTAGATTAAAAAAGGCATTTAAAATCTTTGAATGAAAACAAATAATGTGCTGTTGTTCTTCTTCACTTCTGCTATCAACATAGTAGGGCAAGCATCTGTTGCCAATCACAATTACAACTTCTAATTCCCAATGTTCCTCAGAATACAAATGTAACATATAAATCTCTGCACCCGTAAAATACATATATGCAAGCCTGTTTATGCACAGATTTTTTAAAAACTGTATTAGTTGATCCAGTTTCTTCTACCATGGCTGGAGAACTGCAGTCTGTTACCCCAACATGAATTGTAGCAGCTTCCAAGAGGCCAGCAAGTACCAGTTAAGGGAGGCTACAAGCTGGGATTTTATGAAAGAAATACCTGCACAGTGTTTCACATATGCTTTGCATTTTCTTACTTTGCAAAAGAATTCTGTATTTCTTCACATATTGTGAAACCCCACATAAATGGTGAAATCACACTTTAATGAAGCATCTCTGATTTTATCAAGTCATAAATGATACAGTGATATGTTCTTATCTGCTGTTAACTCACAGTAAGTGATCAACTTTTTGTGAAACAGTACAACTTTAGAGACCTTACACAGTTTTCTAGTAGTCCTACCATGAAAAATATTTGCTTCTAGTGAATTTAAACTACTGTTCACTGAAATAAAAAATTAAATGTTATCCTGAACTACAATAAAAGCAACACTTTAATGAAAGGTTCACACTTTTTTTTTTTAATGTTACCTAAACTTAGAACTAGACCGACACATTTCCATGTAAAACCTCATGAAATTCTGAATTTTCAGCTGCTTTCAGTGTGTGATATGAGACATGTAAAGGCACTCAGCAGCTCTTGCCACTGAAAGCGACGTGCAACGTCCCAGCGGAGCAGGAGCCGATCCAAAGAATAGTGTTCTTTGCAAAAAGACATGTAAACCCCACATCTTCCCATACCTTCTGTGTGCTTTTTGACATTACTGACCAGCCCCTTTTTTTTCCTACCCCATTTCTTCTGTCAGCTCTGAATCCCACATGGGATTAAGAGGGAGCAACCCAGACTTTCGCTTCCCTTGCACATAACAAAATTGGCTTGTAGCCCTAACTCCGGTCAAGTCGTTATGGTGTGAAACAAGACACAGTCAGCACTTTCACTACTCCTGACAACACATGGCGCAGAAAAAGTCCAAATTGACTCTCAAGATGCTGCTGGTACAATTCATTTGAAATGACTTGTACAATCAACTTTCTATTGTAAAGCACTTCTTTTTTTTAATGAAACAAAAATAATTTCAGCAACACCAGTACTCCCTTACACCTGCAAAAAACCACAAAGTAGTAAAATCATCTCTACCATTTTTCCTTTTCCATACAGTCTTTTGCATAGAGGTGGGACAGCCAAAAAACAACCAGTAAATAACATGGGTCATCCAATTTGTAAAGACACACTCAGATGAACACAGTACTTACCACTCCAACAGGGAATGCTAGAACAGCCATCATCCAGTCACGGAGGGCAATGAGTTTTTTCATCTGCCTCTCTTGCTCTTGACTGTCATTTCCTTTAGTGAGAAGACTGGAGAGGTCAGTCAAGACGCAGATCCCAAAGAAGACAGCCTGGATAACCTGCATGGAAAGGGAACACATTCTTGAACACACAGAAGACCAGACCTTTGGCAGAGAGCAGGTTGGACGTGTGTATGCGTGAGGAATATTGCCATGGAAGTGACACGGGGAGCGGGAAAACATCAATTCCTTAGATATATGAGAGATGCACCCCACAGCCTGGGCTTCAGCAAATCTACCACTGCTTTGTCTCAGGTAGCAAATGACAGAATGATTGAGCTGCAGGAGTGATTCAGCTTTCTTTTCATGATAGCAGACTGTCATTTACCTGCCTTTTCCTTTTTTTTGCATTTACATATTTGTGTGCAATATCATAAGATTATCTGTTATATTAAACTGGCAATTTAATCACCCGAACCCACTGATTGGGTTCAAACTTGACTTGATCTTAGTTTGATCATTGCATTGTTCCTCCTTAATTAGCTCAGTAAAATTGTAGTAAATTAGCTAAGGAATGCTTCTTGCCTTGAGGACCTGAGCATCCTTTCTGGTGCAGTTCAGAGGAAGTGCATGCAGCTTGTTTACTCCCTGAGCTGGGAGCCCGGGTCACAAACCTACACGCATCAGGTAATCTCAGGTAAAAAATTCACAAAACACAGGCTTGGTTCCCAAATTGCACAGTGATTCATCAAAAAACATAAACATACGCTTAAAATATGTACTACACGTTTTTCAAAGCAAGCATGGAGTACTATTTAGAGGTCTTATCTGTAAATCTAAGTGTCCCTCTGACTAGGAGTCTCTAGACTAAGCAGCGGACCATCCATAAGAAATAAGAATAGTGCATACCCAGATTTTGCAAAATACAATTTATTATGTGCATTCTTCTCTGCAGAATTCAGACTATAGTAAGTAATGTTAAAAAACACCTTAGGTTTGGGGACAGTGATCACGAATATGATAGGGAAGGGAAGACAGTGGAGGCAAGAGAAGGAGGAAAGAAAGGGAGGGAAAGGAGGAAGGAAGGGAAAGGAGGAAGGAAGGGAGAGAGGAAGGAAGGAAGGGAGAGAGGAAGGAAGGAAGGAAGGAAGGAAGGAAGGAAGGAAGGAAGGAAGGAAGGAAGGAAGGAAGGAAGGAA
>JAOTQQ010000023.1:57022092-57076266 GCA_026546715.1 Gallinago undulata
GGAAGGAAGGAAGGAAGGAAGGAAGGAAGGAAGGAAGGAAGGAAGGAAGGAAGGAAGGAAGGAAGGAAGGAAGAAAATACCAAACAGATGTTGGCTACTAGAAAAAAATCCAGAGATGTGTAATTGTTGGATGGATTGAAGCACATTCCCTTCCCTCAACAGTCCTTATATGACCCAAATACTTATAAATTCTGGCTGGAAGCAGTGAATGACAGATCTTCAAATGGCCCCTGGATCTGCTTGCAATTCTGCTGCCGTTGCTCTCCCCTCTCCAGGCTGTAGCTACATATAATTTGCTTGATCAACAGATGAAGCAACATTACAAAACACCCCCTGAAGCCATGAAATGTGACAGACTAGTAGTGCTAGAGCTGTATATTGTGCTAGAAAAAAAGGTATTACTACTTTAAATGGCTGCCTTCAAAAGTTCCCATCTTTTACCTAATTTCTGAAAAAACATTTTCTATAAAATTTGGGGCTCCCTGGAGCTACATAACCAGATGAACTCCTAATGCACTTTTTCATATTATTTGTTTGAAACAAGCACTGAGTACAAAAAAAATCTTCCCATACTCGGCCCTGTTTTCCACCAAACAGATGGCCTATTTGGAGAGAAGGACTAGAAGAACTAATTATGCATTTGCTTGACTTAAGAGGAGCTATGATACCATCTACTATTCACTCGAGAGTGTGAATGCCAAAGAAGGAAAAAGATTTAAGACAGGACTGGAAAAAAAAAAGTATACCTAACAGTAATGAGATCAATCTGGGTGTTAAAAAGTTTAGGCTGAGTACCAGGAAATATTTCCTAACAGTGAGCTCTGTCAGACCATGAAATAGTTTCTCAGAGGAAGCGGTGGAAGCCTCATGGCTTGAGTCACTCAAACCGATATTGGACAAAACACTCAATAATGTACTGCGGGGAGCGGTATTACGCTGGCAGGGCTTGGATGAGTGACTAATGGATTGTTTGCAGCTCTAACTATGATTCCCTGAAATGGGCTCTCTCCAAAGAAACACAGACTCAAACAATCACACACCCACTTTCCAAGGGAATTGGGCTTGTACATCCACTAATCAATCACAAACCGAACAGCTTCTCTCCCCATTATCCTCTTACGAACGCACCGCTTCAAGGGAAAATATAATGATATCATCGGGAATAACTGAAAACTCCTACAGGGAAAGAAAGTACGCAAAGACTTCGGAGACGAGGTATGAAGTAAACTAGTCTACAAAAAGATTAACAAACAAAAACATATAGGAAAGAGAAAAATACATATTTATTGCAAACATTCAGATCCAATGAAAAAATCACATAGTGTTCAGGGAGGAACAGCTCCAGCTTATTCATAGAAACAATGTACATACATTTGCTCTAATACTTCCTTTCCTTTCTAGAATGTGCAAGAAAACTCTTCTGACACCTGCCCACATCTAGGATTAGACTGAGGACCTCCAGAGCCCCATGAGTCTAAGCAGCATAAACTGAATGGCCAGTAATGATTTACGTCCTTCGTGGGTCTGGCATAGGAAAAGCGGAGCATACGGCTACTGATGGTTTATGGTATGAAATGAATTTTTAATGTCCATGCTCCTCGGTATGAATGCTGCCTAACAGATGGGAAAAGTTCACAGCAAGAGAGTAGAAACTCCCTCTAAAAAATATTCTCCAAAGTGCCCTGGTGTTACCTCAGATTTAGGATCACATTTTCAAAACAACGACCTTCTTTTGAAAATCTGCAGGTGGTGAATCTATGCATGAAACATCCCCGAGATCTTAAACAGTTGACTTCCTTTTTTTTTTTTCCCCTTGGAAATGTAAGCAATAACAGCACTTTAGAGGAAATATCTTCCAATTTTGCCACTAACTAGAGTTTGAAGGAAAACAGTGATTTAGGAAATGACAAATACAAATTTGACAGAAAACAGCCATACCTTCCTTATACAATGTAACAGTGATAGAGGCAGCAATTCTAAGAGAGTATGCAAAGACAAGAAAATCATTAAAACAGGTATAAAATACTAACTTACTGCTGACCCCATTTTCTTCACTGAAGTCTAGAGGGTTCACTACAACTATAGTTAATACTACAGTACCCTTAAGTTGTGATAACATAATGACAAGTAATGGAAATGACCATCTAGAGGTATTTTAGCAATATGAAACTCTGAGCAGAGAAAATATTCATCAAGTTGCTGCAGGAAGAAACAGTTATGAACTGGAGAGGAAACCAAGCAGCCCAGAAATTTTCTCAGTGAGATCTGTTCAGATTATATATCAGAAAACATTGTTCCTGTGAACCATTAGAATAAAGTAAACTAATCATACATGACTGTCTCTTACAAGAAAATAAAGACTTGTTTCAGCAGGATGGTTTTTGCACAAGGTGCTCACTGCAGGACAGCAGCTACTGACCTCCTCGTACTCCCCCTAATTTGACTTCTTAGAATCAGACATAAAATATATTTCCTCGTAAACCTTTCTTCAGGGCATGGAGACTCCCTTCTCCCCTGGCCTGTGGGGCTCCACAGCACAGATAAAATCTCTGCACAGCTGAGGCCAACGGAAATTTTGTCACTACTCTTACCAAGGCAGAAAACTCCCATTAAATCCACGGAATCTAGGATTTCATTGCCCATGGACTCCTCCTCTTTCAAGATCACTCTCTTAATCAGAAGCATTCCTTAGAGCTTGGGGCACAAGAACTGGAAAAGTCTGTGCAAGCACTACTATTATTCATTGGTGTTTTTTCCTCTGTCTGCTTTTGGAAATGGAGAAGTCACTGTCCTCAAGTTACCATTTTCGAGATAAACAGCGCTTAGAATTATTTCATGTACCCCTCTATGAAATAAGGCGTTTGAGTAGGCTGGCAAGTAGACAGTGCTGCCAGAACAAAACATGGGAGTAATACTCATGAAATCAGCAAGAAATAACAAAAGGGCATGGAAAATTAAAACTTTTACACATTCCCAAATGCTATGTTTGCAGATGAAGTGCATGCACGGGGGGGGTGTGTGTGTGTGCTGTGTGCACATGGGCATTAGGTACCTGTACCACACTGACCAGGTAAGAATCTCCAAATATAACCCATTTTTTAGGAAGAATAATTCACCCTAGAGGGGTCAGGGAGGCCTGGCTGGTCCCTAGGAATATTGGGCACCTCCCTGGGGACTGGCATCAACACAGAGTGGGAGAAAGACATAACCTGAATCATCAAAACAACACTCATGCTTAGGACAACCCATAGCTTTCCAGAGGAAGAGGAAGGTTTAGCTCTACCAGCATGCAAAATCAAAGTGCTGAAAGTTGTCATTTCTCAGGTATTTCAAACTTTATGATCTGCCATAAACAGAATGTGGCCTGATTTTCCTTTTCAAACAACTGGAATATGATTTATAACCTCAGAGTATCTGTTTACCACTCCTTGTCACCTTGTGTCACTTTAGCTTTCATTCCTCCAGCCTCCAGGCGTTATTATCTGATGTACAAATGTACTAGGCTTCAGAAATGAAGACAACTGTATTTTAAGAAACTCTGAAGTAATTTAAGTAAGATTTTTATCTCTTTGCCCACTGTAAACATAGAATCATAGAATGTTCCAGGTTGGAAAAGACCCTTGGGATCATCGAGTCCAGCCATCAACCCTACTCCACAAAGTTCTCCCCTACACCATATCCCCGAACACCACACCTAAACAACTTTTTTTTTTTTTGTTCTGTTAACTTTTGCTGTCCTGTAGTCATTAATTTTGAACACGAAGAAGAGACTTCGTTCTAATACCTGGCATGTAGCTGTGTCATGGAAATGCTAGGGAAGCTGAGGTTTTCATAGAATCATAGACTGATTGGTGTCTGTTTTGGGACCATGCTTGGTTTGGGTTGTAGTGTGGGTCATGGGCTGCACGCAGGGACATGTGGACAGCCTGCATCCTGTAACAACAGCTCAGTTATCTATAATAGCAATGTACAGTGCAAGTCTGGGTTAAGGCGAGAATAACAAGGTATTTTTGGCAGAAAACGCACAGTGTTTACAGAACACTGTGTTTACAGCCATGGTCTCTAGCTTAAATCTGTTACTGCTACTGACCGCATGAAGCTACTGATTCTTCCTGTCCATCAGCATTCCAGAGGTACTCACAGGCATGTTGCTTTTATTCTTGTCCCTTCTCCTCCCCTTGCTGGACCTTTGTTAGCTATAATAGGAAGCAGAAGCTGGACAACACATAATCAAGTGCTAAATCTTTGTATCAGAGAAGCTACTGACTTCAGATAAGGAAAAGGCAAATCTTTATGTCTACAGACAAATGAAAGAGAGACATAAAGAACAAAAGCAAGAAGCAATGGCATTTTAGGCACTAAAATACAAGCCAGTGTAGTATGTCTAATCACTAAATCTAAAATTAATTGAAGCGCAAACACCATGAAAAGTACTGTGTGCTACTCAGAATCGTTGTTTCTGTGCAAGGAATGGGGAAGAAGACTTGTATTTTACAGGCCAGAGGAAAAAGAGCAGCATCACCCCAGGAGATTCACTGACTGACGTGCCGTTGAGGCGTGCAGTCAGACCTCCTATCACATCTTCTTCCACTCCAGCTGCAGTGCCACGGCCATTTCAGTTTGGTTTGGTTGCTGGAGTAGGTTTCAATAAGATCATTGGCCACTTCAACAAAGAAAAGGAACCCAGCCCCTGCCCATCTAAAGCCAGTAGCCTGAGAAACCAAATACACAACAGACAGGAGAAAAGTAAGGGACATGGGAATGAAAACAGAATAAGCCAAAGGAATAGTTAATGCAAATGCCATCTATTTTACTTAGAGTTCTTTGGTGGTTTGGAATCTGGAAATACGTATTTTTTCTACTTCTCCTGTCTCTTTCACTTACACAAATTAGAACTTAAACGCCACTAGTAAAACATGACATTTATTTCTGTCAGAAGAGCCATAGAAATTTGCAAAGTGGACTGCCTTATAAATATCTGCCTTCATCCAAACTAGTGACTCATGTCTCCCTTCACAGCCTTCAGTGGGAGGGAAGTCTCCTTTAACCAGGATGTCACACATGAAGACTAGTCCTTACTAAATTCCCTTACTAGGGAATTGAACTTCATTTTTATGATTTAGTCATATGAATTGGCCTATAACACACGCCTAATCCCTTACCATATGATGTAAGTTCAGGGATTCCTTTAAATACCATCCTTTGCTTTCTACACAACTCCCTGTAGACTTTTCCTTTGAAGCCCACCAGTATTGTCCAAATGTAACCAAGGATGAGTTTTAAACCGATGAGAATTTATAGATGCACAAAAGAATAAAGTCTGCAATGGAATTATTATACATGGAAAAGAAACCCGTTTGACTCTTGGGTCTATTTTTTATAGGTACTACATTGTTTAAGTCCAAGCGCTTAAGCACCTACTAGAGAGCTGCGGAGAGGGGACAAAGCTGTGTAAGCCAATGAGACCTTGTGTTTCTGAGAGGAGAGATGCATCTTAAAATTCTGCCTCTTGGAACACAAGAAATTTTTATCTGGACAGCCAGAAAAGCAAGTTTTTGTGCAATCTAAGCAACTTAAGTAAGAAAGTAGAAAACCAAAACAGATGTGGGCCCCTAAAATGTAATTTTCATAGCACTGCCTTTCAGCATCTATTACGATTCACATTTTTCAGCACATGAAATAAAAAATTAATCTGATAAATAACTATACTGCTTGCACCTCTTCCTTTCTCTCTCCATCTTCTCTCCACATAATCCAGGAAATACCCTTACTGTGGTACACTTATGGGAGAGGTTAAGCCTCAGACCGTTCTGGCTTAACATGATCCTTGACTGTCTCGTAATGGTTTTCAAAAATATGTAGCACAGTTCTTGGAGAAGTAATGTGGTTGTGGCAGCATAGTTTTAAAAGCAGTTTTATTAATATTTTTAGTACTTCTATAAGGAAAAATGTATTATTCCTTACTATAACAAGCTAAGTAGAAACTTAGTCAACTATCAAAAATATCTGGAAGTACTTTAATTTTTAAAGGAGAGGAAAAAAAAAGCATATTTAATTATTATTTTTCCATGGGAAAATCACCCCCAACAAAAAACCTGCCATAGTGGACAACAATTGAGAAATTAATTTTAAGCACTACTATATCTCAGCCGTGTTGCATAGATGACATTTCCAACATGATCTCAGCATGACAGAGTCTCTGCCATCTGGCTCAGGAGCGCTAACAACATGGAATCCACATACATGGATCATATGAAGGGATGGAATGGACAAATGCAGAATATACGAAAGCAATATGTCAAAAAAATTGACCAGGTGCTAAGAAAATGATAAATTTTCTCACATCTTTCACATTCTTTTTAGCTGTGTCATTCCTTTCCAACACCATGTCAGTCCAGTCTTCCTTCTTCCTCTAAAAACTACAGGTATTTTCTGGATACTTTTTGAGTTAGTTGTCTTGATATCTTACTTTGATCTTAGCTAATACGCTCGAAGAAGCACTAAGCTCACTGTTGCAGTATTTAAGAAATTATTATTCTATTTTTATCTTTATCTTTTTGATTTTAAGTTGTTTTGACTAAACTCATTTTCTAATAATCCCCATCTTCTTCCTTACTCTCTTGCATTGTGTATAGAAAAGCTGCCATCACTACTTATTGTATCCTGCTTATAAGACACTGTAATTTCATTAAACTTATATAATCCATTCAGTGAACATGTATAATACAGTTTATTCAGAATAGATTTTGATTTTATTAGGTTATATCTTTTATGTTTTTCTTTGCTAAAGCTTAATCTTATTAGGATTATACACTGCACAGAAGGTTATGTCATTATTTTGGCTTAAATGCTAATTTTACACATTTCAGCACAATCGGTACGCTCTCTGTAGCAATGGCCTTGCAGTCTCTCTAGACAACGTTTGGAATAGCTGGCTACTAAGCTAAGGCTTGTTCTGCAGCTGTCAGTGCTAAACTGAGCTTTAGGATAGGGTTTCCAATGGCTGAAAAGTCCCTAGCATTTTGGAAGATAATTACCCCAAAAAGAAATTACATTTTATTAAGCACAGAACTTTCTCAAAGAAATGGCTTTCTTAAAACTTCAGAAACTTCTGCATTGCGCCAACTTTTTCATGTTTAGAAACACGGTTTGAAAACCACTAGGGAGAAGCAATTTTGACAGATCAATCTTGATAACCAAACTACACAGAAGTTTTTCCAAGTTAGTGTGACTGGTTTTGCTTTTTATTTGCTCCCTTTTTAATGAATAAGGTAACAACTGCCTTTTAAATTGCTGAATTTAGAAAAAGCCATGACTGATGTACCTCAGCAACATCGTGACAGAGCTGGAAATGCCAATGAGAAAGGCACTACAACCTTCTCAGACACAGCAGCCTCAGTGCTGCCTTACCATGGCTGTGGGAAAGAAAAGGTTTTAATTTGTCTGTTTCCTGAGCGCTGTGAAAGCAGCAATGAAGGACTCCTCACACCCATCCAGCAAGGCAGGCTATTAACCGATATTGTCTCAGTTGGGCAATTCTCCCTCTCTCCAGGGAAGGGAAGGAAACATTGAGAGCTTTATCCCATTTCTTCATCCATCCAATCTACCAACAACACACAAACCAAGCCAGTTGCAAACCCACATGGTGAAAAACAGCTCAAGTCTCCAATCAGGCTCATCTTCTACTCTTGCTTAAAGCAACTTTTCTTCCTTGGATCACTGCTGGAGCAGCTGAAGAATAATTTATGAGAGGCAGGTAAAGTATATTCATAAATAAAGTTATTACTAAGATAAGGCTGTTCTGTAATTAGACCACAGCAAAGGATGCTGCTATTCAAGCTCCACTTGAAAAACACAGAGGACATAATTTTGTACACTAATTATAAAGAACATAGTTCAATGAAAGGTGATCTAACACATTGTACTGTCCTCATAAACAACACTATTCTTTACACAACATTTCAAGCAAGGCACTGTGTGTTATAAAGTGTTGTATTTCAGGAGGGAAAAAAAAAGTTCTCATTATCTTACATCTCTAAAGAAAACATGGGAAAACCCCTGATATAAACTAACTGCATTTAAATTAAATATTATAACGGGAGTTGGGCATTCACTAGGTGTGTGGCATCTCAACCCCAGATAATAACACTTCCCTGCTCTCATTGTCTTTCTCAGGAATAAATCTCAAAGGAAATTAAGGGTTTGTTTCCTGATGGTCCTTGGTGAAAAGGAGGCAGGGAGAAGCAAGCTGGCCAAGGGCAGGCAGGAAAGTTCAGCTCTGTATGAACAAGTTCAAGGAGCTGCAGTTTCAGTGGCGTGCACACTGGGCTTCCCAGCACCTCCAAAGGACATGGCACTGGGAGAACCACAACCGTCCCACTGCCACCTGGAGACTCTCTTTGGAGAGAAGGTCCTCAAAAGAAATGTCAGGGAGTCCTGTCTTGTCTTATGTGCTCGTGAAGGCAGACACAGCTCAAACCTCTCTCACTCTTTCTTACTCTAATCAATATTTAACCATCTCTTGAGTTTCCAGACTAATTTTTCAGTCATTGCTGTTTAGTGTATTTCTGTTCTGCTCACTACTTTTAATTTCATTTGCAAAAGAAAGGAAGAGGTTAACTGTATGGAAGTTTAAATTTTCACCCCTCTAAATATGATGGGAAGCCACTTTTACAACAACTACCTGGCATCACACCACGTTCCAAACCCATCATATGTAGATGCTCTCCACCAGCCCATTGCACACTGACTCACAAACACTAAATACATTTTTTAATCAGTAAAACACCACAAGTTCAATAATAAGCTGTGCTTCTCAAGAGTCGGGAGGCCCAAACACCGATTACAGCAGTTAGAAAAGTAGCAGAGGACTCCAGAAAAGAGTCCTTTGTTAAAGCATGGTACTGGTGAACGGTACTATTGAGAGTGAGCAAAGGGTTTTGGATTCTCCATAGCTGGAAAAGCAGTACGCAAGTCCCAGCTTGTAGATGTGACAGCCCAGCACCAAAACAAAGGGACACAGCCTGCTGGTCTGCTGGGCAGACACATCAGGAAATGCCCAACTATCAACTGTCCTCTGCTAAAGGTACTCCAACCCTAATGCCTCCATGCACCAGGTAGGTGCGTGCACGTGCGCTCCCAATTAACTCGGTAGCTGTAATTGCAATGCAGCTGGGGACAAGGGCTGTGGCCAGGCACACGCTGGGCGTGCTGAGTCACCCCTAGGAACTCCCGGGGCAGTCCGGGGAACTCCCCAGCGAGTTTCTGTCGAGATGAGATAATTGAGAGATAGCGACAGGAACCCGCCCCGGGCAGTCCCGGCTCCACCAGAGCTCTGAGGGATCGATAGAAGAGCTCCCCAGGCAGTCCCAGTCCCTGCTGACAAGATAATCGACTGCGTGACGGGGACAGGGGCGGCAGGGAGCTCCCTGGGAACAACACCCACGTGTGCTTTGGACACATGAAGTAAACGGTGAACCGACAGACACTGTTTTTATCTATTTAGATACGTTTATCACTGGATAGGATGATTTTTTGCACATAGTTGAGATGATTTTAACTAGAAATTCATGATGCGTGCACTGGAGTGTTGACGTGGGACCGCAGACCAGCTGGATTGCAAGAATTCATCACACCGCAGATTGGGGAGTCTGACCCAAACCAGCTGAAAATGCTCTTCCAAGGACACTTGTGATGGAGACTCCTATCACCACCTGGCCAGAAACTGGCCATATTGTCACAACAGTGACAACAGCAACACGAGAGTGTTACGTCCTGCAGAATACCCAAATAAATCCATTTCTTTAGCTGAACCAGTGTGTGTGCACCATGGACCAGAACCACCTCATAAGAAAATGAGAGCCTACCTCCACCTGGCCACAACGAAATCACACGCAGATTTAAAACACTACCCCAGAGTACAAGGGCATTGCTCCAAGTCAATGCATCTGATGCCACTGTTGGATTTTACGTCAGGTACCTCCAATTCTCACTTGCAGAATACATACTCTTTTCCCCAAATACTTAGTAAATAAACGCGCTCCGGTATTCTGCCCTGGTCCTCACAACACAAACTTCTGGTTACACAGATAACGTTCATAGATGTCGGTGGTTTCTGGGCCACACCCATTAATTTATAATCTGGCTTTAGCCCCTTGCAGCACTAGGCACAGACACCACTGCCACCGAATGAGGACCTCTCCTGTCCACACCATAACAGGTCACACCAGAGCCCTGGAGCAGAGCTGCTGACCTGCCCAGTCAGCATGTCTGTCCTGAGACGTTCACTTCCAACTAACAGCAAGACTCTGGGTCATGCTCAACCTCTAGCTTTGGATCAGTCAGGAATCTTGGCTGGTCTGGAGCCCTCAACCCCTGTGTCACGAACAAGGCCAAGTGTTCTACTCAGAACTGAGATGAGTTCTGCACAGATCGGCATCTCTGCATGAGATCAGCACCTGGATGCTGCCCGAGAACCACCACGTGGGGCTGTTCATTCAGGAAATCTTGGTTTGGATTAGGCCTGTCTCCAGCAGGAGGTTCAGGCGTGACACCACACAGGGATTTTAGACACCTGGCTCCCAAAAGTGGAAATCACAGCTCTCACACAACACTAAATGTCCAAGGAGCAGACCGTGAAGCTGGGCGATATTTAAGCAAAAAATAGCTGGGTATAGTAAGGAAAGGAGTATGTCTGGAATCCCGTCCCTCTCCTGCAAGGCACATACACGCAGCACTAAAGTCATGTCACTCAGTTCCTTGTGTAGGGCTGGTGCTCACAGCTTGAGGCCCTAAGAGGAGTAGGAGTCAGCGTTCAAGGAATCAGCCCTTACCTCTCAGACTGCTTGCTGTAACACATGGTGGAAGGAAAAGAAGAATTCTTGGTATGAACTTTTATGCCACATCAAAGTTAAGTGTATTGTTTGCTGAGGGATGCGCCTTCTAAACCCATTAGCAACCCAAAATGAGCTTAAAGAATAATTCCTGTCTTCCAAGAAGATTTATATTAGTGACAATGCCAAAAAGTAGGATGTCCACCCTTCCTGTTAAGTTGTGCAGTATAGGAGAGAGCCCACAGATGTCTGTGGAAGCTTATACTGAGGTTCCAGCCCTTTGTCTAGATTTCATAGGGAGAACTATTTGCTAAAATACCTTCTCTGGAGCAAGAAACAGTAACAAGAAGCCAGGACTACATCCTCCTCCACCCAACATGCAAACTGGACAGCCACTCTTCTAAGCACAGCTCTTTATGGATGCTCAGTCTACCATTTTGCTTTTTAAATAATGTTTTTTCTTGGTCAGAAAACCAATATATTTTACAGGCCTCACTGCAGAGCTCAGATAAATCAAATTTCTTCATGTATTACTGAAACCCCATGGAATACACATGCCTGAGGTGTTTTCAGGTTCTACTTGACTCAATCAGTTTACCTTGTTCTTCCCACTCCACGGAAGGCAAGAGGCACATGTGAGCTCTGGCTGTATTGAAAGCTCTGTATTATTCTGCTGTCAAGACCAGACCATTTGATTTCTTCATTTCTATTTATAAACACAGTTAGGTATTACAAGAGCCAGACAATTTAACCATGAAGACTGTCAAAACAGATTATGTATTGTGTCTCGCTGAATCACAAACTGGCTGAGTGCCTAGCCTTTGACTGCAAAGGTCCACTCCATCATAGCTCCAGCAATGTCTTCTATCTACTTCAAAAAAGTTTTGAAAAACAGACAACTGTGAAATGACTACATGGATCATACAAATTATATTTGCTAATCCTTCTATTGGTTAACTGTACTTAGTTACTAGATCTGATGCCAATTTAGGAAGAGTGATACCAGAAAATGTAGCTGATGACCTTCATTCCAACTAGATACCACCCAGCAGTGATCTCTCATGGTATCCACACGGATGTGTGAAGAGAAGTAAGGGTGTTAACTTACTCTACTGGAACTAGTTCTCTGATAAATTGTTTTCCTTATCTATTTAGGGAGCGCACGTGCATCCAAAGTGCGATCAAAATTAGTATTACATGTCAAAGAACCCAGTATTTAAGTGTCGTAGCAGTTATAGCACAGGGACTGTTTTTATGAGGTCTGTGAAATTTTATTTGACTGTGAAGGCTTTGCTTGTATCTGCCCCCAAATACCCGAGTTAGAAAACTAATGGCATTTAAGTGGGTTAATATTGGTTAACAAACCCATAAAAGCCTGTAATAAAACCTACAACGTAAGGTAACTCTAATATGGGCAGGAAAACATCCTCTTTCGAGGGGAGAACACTGACACAAAACAAAAAGCCAGAAAATGCACATTGACTCCAACTTAAAATACCACAGCTTGCCTTTATATGAAATAGCATTAGCTAATCTTTTGGAGGAAAATAATACAAATTAAATCCTTCTTTGATGTATAAAATGCTTAACATCCAATCATTACCCTGCACGCAGGCACTAAATAAAGTAAAAGCACATTGTGTTTCCTTAGGAAGGGAGTTCTTTTAAAGAGGCAGGGTTTATCCACCTGTGGATGTAGTCAAAGCATGTATTTCATTTAAAAGCAAAATATGATATAGTGTCACAATATGGTAGTATTATCATTAATTATTATTATTATAGTCATTACATTAATATCATTAATATAAAATCATAACTTTGGGGATTTCTTGTCTATAGTTATAACATTTGTATCAATGCCAAGATAAGGTCAGCACATCAATACAGAGTCAATTTGAAAAGCAAGTGCAAAAAATCTACAGCAGAAATGGCCATATTTTAACCAAGCGTTTCTCAACCTTGTATCCTAAAAGGTAAACCCTCATATCATGGCTTCCCTATTGTAAGTGACTTCAGCTTAGAAAAATTAATCACTCTATCACAGTATTACTAGAGCATTATAACTGTCCCTCTACAGACACTTCCCCACCCTTATTGTGGTTTTTGCCATTCCTACTTCCCAGGTTTTTGAAGATGGAGAGAGTATTAGAGGGACTCTTGCTTCTTTAAACAACTACTCAAGAAATCAGAGAAGGAATCAGAAAGGATCTCGCATACTTCATTCTAGGTTTGCCTTCACTTCATAGCACTTGCATTTATTTTGCTGCTAGATACAAAGAGAGCCAGTATCAGATGGGGACTTTCTCTTTGGTATTACTAAACCTTTAACATCTTTTAGAGAAACCTGAAACTGATCAGGGATCAAAGAGATTAACTACTCGTTTCTGATCCATCTCTTGCTTACATGATTCTAAATGTCACACAGAAAGGAAGTTTTACGTGGAACTGTCATAAACCAGCCTACTTAATGGTATCATTGGACATGTCTTGGCAGTATAAATTGATTCTACACTGTAATATTTCTATCAAGCTATATATTTTTTTAAAACCAACAGAAAATTGTAAAGCAGAGACCGACCGATTGCTGGCTATATTTAATAAAATTCAGCTCAGTCCTCAAAAACAATACAGTGTGCTTCCTTGTTTTTAATTTCTTTATTCTATTCAATGGTAATCATTTTAAAATCACTAATAAAACGGATTTTCCTTAGATGTCAACATACTTATTCAGATCAAAGAGAGGAGTGAGTTTCACAGCTGAGATGTTCCCTATCAGTGACTCTTTTGTAAGAAAGCATCTGTTAACTTCACTGGGGCAGAACAGCCCAGGAGGAGCAACCAAAAGCAAAGCAGGCAAATCCAGAGCAATTCACTGCTTTGTACCTCAAACCAGCGCTTTAAATTCAGCTTGAAAAAAAATATAAATAGAGGAAATGCTACTGTAGCTGGAGAAGACAAAAATGTAAGTAGTTTCTCTGTGGCAAGATATCCTAAGCCAGCAGACTGGTGCATTCTGCACAAATTCCCATTTTGGGATGAAGCCCCCGCTAAAGAAAACTGCAGAGAAATACAGCCTAAGGCAGCGCTGACACGTGAGCATCACAAAAACATCCCACTAAATGCAACTGCCTGGTCCACCACAGGCAGAAAAAAAGGACTCTGTAGTATTCTGGAACACAACCAGGCTTGTAAGGGCCAAAACCAAGTAAGAGAATGGCAAACACGTCTCCTGAAGAAATAAAAGCATGCATTTTTGCTATATTCCTTATTTTTTATTAGGCTAGAAAATGGTGAATAAAATGGTGCATTTATTTTATTTTTGATAGATAATTATCGTGACTGGTGACAGTTTGGAATATGCTAAAATTTCTCCAAGCTGAAATTTGAACTGTTTTAACTAAATAAATGAAGTTTAAATGTGTTGCAAATGTAAAGAAAAGCTTAAACCTACACATTATGTATTTAAATCTGACACACTGAACAAATGAAATGTTTTCTCTAGTAAGTAAAATGTTTCTCTAGTAAGTAAAAGCTTTCAGATTTAGTGCTTCTTTTCACCATGCCCTGCAAGATTTTAGAGGTAGTAGGTATTATCCTCCCACACCTCATTGTTATTCGCAGGTGAGGAGGAGGAAAACCAGCTTCCCTACTTTTTAACTCCCAGTTGGTTTCTCAGTCAATTGCTTTCTCTTCATTCTGTGTGAATGAAATAGTTACTCAACTAAACTAATGAATAACAGGAAGAAATACTTTCTCTGTATCTGCAGAAGAGACTAGTGCTGTCAAAAAAACCCATTAATACTTTAACAAACTCTTAACTCTGGTGCTTAACCGTCTTCTTCAGTAGCTCTGTGGTGTGGCTTTTCTTAAAAACTTCATTTAACACATGCTCCAGTTAGATGTAACAAGAACTACTGAAAAACCTGGATGCGTAGGTCATGCTGATAAAAGAATCCAAAAATATGCTGTATCAGGATACATGATGAGTGTGTTACATTATCACACATTCAGCAAACAGGATTATCTGAGTGATCCTACGATTACATCAAGTCTGGGGCTTCACGTAAGGGAAAGTGTTTAGTCTTGTCAGGGACTGTGAAATCTCTTCCTTGCTTGCAAAACACAGATAGATATCTCTCGAGTGACTCCAGCTGATCAGAAAATCTTAAACATTCCTGAAGGGTTTTCACCATTTACTGAAGGACTTTTCCTCTAGTCGTGATGCATGAGGATACTGGTGCACAGACACCGCAGCAATGGTACTTGGTCTTCTGCAAGTGCCTCCCTGCTGGTAAGACTTCAAACATGTTAATTTGAAGGGGATGAGGGAGAAGTCAGGGAACGCAGAGCAACTGAAGATTTGACCTTCAATTTGTAGAACAGACTATCACTAATATGTATTCAGTAGCATCTGATTGCTATTTTGTATGTTCACATAGAAACAACAACAAAAAAAATTCCTATCCAAATTGCGTCATGCATCTAAAACTGAAGATCGTGTTGTGATTCTGTGATTCTGTGATTGCAACGTCTGTAGACTCGCTAAACTCAACTTGCCCGTTAGAAGACAGACAAGCTGTTTGTGCAGGTTTGGGCATGTGTCTCTTACTGACACTCAGAAGAAGCAAAGATGGGTAGCTGGTTATTTCATTGCCACTTACTGTCTTAACAGGTCAGGAAGTTCTTACACACAACTTACACACCAGTGCTGCCTTTTAAAGCTGCTCTTCCATTTTTCAAATGTAATTATAGATTGATCTCTCACCTCTCTGGTGACTGGTCAAAATCTGTTTTTAGCACCATGGAACCAAAAGATATTGAAACCAACAGTTTTGTCTTTTCCATGTAATTTTGCTGTCCGCTGTTACCCAGTCACATAAAGAATTCTTACGCACATCCTGTGTCCAACTTTCAGTTCACACTGAAGTGATGCTCTGCATTCCTTGGTGAGGTCCTCATCATGGTATTTTTCCCTGGATCTTTCCAAGTCATGGTGTCTGCAGCAACTCACACCAATTCAGCTTTTAACCAAGATGCAGTGTTGATAAAAAATTGTCACTTAAGTATCTGTAAGTCAAGCTGCATGCAAAATGCAGCACTAATGTATTTTCTTGAAAAAGCTTATTAAAATTTTGGGGGTAGTCTTTCCAAAGGCGAATGGTGTATTATTGAAGGGCTTATCAAATGAGGTAGTGTTTTAAGGACTTGAATTAGTTGTCATTTGCATCTGTGTGCAATATAGGCAAGACACTAACAAACTAGGATGATAATGTTTTATTTTCACTTTGTGGGGTCTCCTGTCAATTAAAATGTAAGAGGCAAGATATGGATGTAGTCACACAGTTATTTTCTCTGTTGCTGGTAAACGCTGGAATCAAAGCTTCAGTTTGTCTTGGGATGTTGGAGTCTTCCAGTTTAACATTTGCTACGTACGCTTCAAAAATTGGCTAGTCTCAAAAGAGGTCTACCATTCCCTACCACAGCTCCTTACAACTAAGGAAATAAGTCTAAATCTTAATGCCTGTTTATGACACCATAATCACACCTATTGTGCTCTGCAGAGACATATCCAGCCGAAAGAGAGAACAAGAACAAGAGGACTGGGGTAGAAGGGAACGTTGCTAACACTCCCCTTAAAATATATCCTGCCCTACATATCCTACACATACTCCACAAACAAGACTCAACCATTCTCATTTTATGTCCTGATATTTTTCCTCCCTTGTTTGGCCCAGCAGTACATTCTGGGTGGGATCTCACAAGCATGCAACGTTCTTTGATCTCTCTACTCTGCTGGTGGCTGCTTGACTTGAACTACAGCAAAGTTTTTGAAAAATCTCACTTTTTCAAAGGTCCGTAACTGAGTATTATGTGCACCGTCAGGTGAAATTAAGCTGCTGTTTTGGTAGCTTGTTTTGCTTTTTTTTTTAATTTTTTCCTTGATGTTCAGTAGGATAAAATATGTGGATGCTAGCTTCATATCCTACATAGTAAGATGAGAAGTATTCTCTAGTGCAGTTAAACAATATTGTACTACTGGTTAATCTGAAGAGGCTGAAGAAAAATTACAGCTAGTAAGTATTACAACAAAGTCTGTACAACCTTTTAACATTTACAGCGAGGAGTTCAAAAGAAACTGAAAAGGAAATCTACTAGAATTCATAGCACAAGGTACAAAGCACTGAAAAATCGTATTTTATTATACCTCATGACATCATCCAGTGAAGCAACAATAGCTAATTTTATTTTCACATCTTATAGATAAACTGAAGCCCAAAGAGTTTACTAACTCTCCTGTGAAGACATATTAAAGCTCAGGACATTCTGGAACAAGACGACAGTGAAAAGTCTTGACTGAATGAGACTCACTTAAATAATCCTTTTGCCCTTGATAGAACACAGTTGGCAGAAATTCTTCAAGATTTAAATACCTCCCTCCCTTATAGACATCTTTGAAAGGTCATACTTAAATATAGATGTACACACTTCTAAATAAATACCACTTATGTCTTCCTATTGCTGATAAAGCTATGCCCATATGATAAGTCTATCACAGGAAAAAATAATTTTCAGTTACGGACCCTGTGAACGAGTAGAAAAGTTGTGCTATTAATTTAACAGAGTCTTCTCTGTGCTTCAGTTTGTCTATTTAACAGATTAAATATGTATTTCTAATTGGTAGCTGCTTCCTGGAAGAAAGACTTCATCCAGCCTTGGTCTAACATTATATGCCTTGAACTTTCAATCTCATCCACATCTACCCGCAAAGTAAAGACAAGATGCCAGCAATATCAAATGATAAAGATGTGCATTCATATTACTAAGATGTAAATAGCAACAGAGGGTACAAGCTTTAAAACTGGATGAAGAATGCACAGAAGTTCAAGCACTAATGAAGCTAAATCCTCACTTGGAAGAGAGTAGAACAACTGTAAAAGTAGCATAATTTTCAAAGTAAAATTGTCAGAAGCAAATTTGGACTATGATTAATCAAGAATGTAAACACCTAAAATTCTTTTGCTGCCATGATTGTTTACTACTAATTAAGCAGATAATTTTTTCACACTCCATTTGCAGCAACATCTTCTGTTTGAAGTGTTGTAAAGATGTTGTGTTTGTCCAACACAGAAACAAACACTTGTAAATTTCCCTTTTTGATGGTTCTACACTTTGATCAATTCAGTTCCTTCTACGACTTCAGGAAAACTGCCTTCTGGAGATTTTTTCCAATTTCCTGAGAACTGGCCATTTGAAACATTTAATGACCACTAACTTTGCTCTTTACATTGTTGTCCTGTGTCACAACCGAGGTGAGATAAAAATAAAGCTGTGGAAAAGTCATATTAAGGATGAATATGGAAACTGCTTCCTTTTTGTTGCTTGTGGTTCTTTACAAAATACCTGGACATACTTGGTGAACGGATAAAGGTCCGAAGCATTGTTTGTTCACAGACCCACCAGAAGATGAAGAGGGAAGGAAGGATGTTTATAATGGAAGTAGGTCTGAGTGCTGTAACCTTAAAGCTCAAATCAGATAAACCACTTAGGATGTAGATTTTCCAATGATAAAAATTTGGAAGTTGTTGTCATATGATTACAGATTAGAACGGCAGCTACTCTCAAAATTAGGTGTATCTGGAAGACATCTATGACATTTAACTGGGGTTCTGCGGAAGCAGATACACAACCTTATCTGAGTCTGAAGAGCAAAGGCAGCCTTCCAGTGGCAGGTCCAGCGCAGGATGAACAGAGTAGAACAGCTGACACCAAAACTGCCCTTCTGACTCTAGAAGTTTGTTATTAGGGTCCACTCATATCTTTTTGATACCCTTCTATTAGATGACTCGACATCTTCAGACTTTCTTTTTAGACTAGTTTTCTTTAATTAAGTCAAAGACCATTTTAGGCCACACAGCCGAAAGAGATACTAGGGAATTATTCAGAAAAGATTAATTTCATGCTCGCATTTCTGAATGTGAAAAATGTACTCCTAATAAAACATGCTTGGAAAACATTCTTGTGACAAAAAGAGTAAGCCATAAACCCTTATTCTCCCCACAGAAAAGTGTTAATTAATGAGATGACTGAAAACTGTAAACACAAATCTAAAAACATAAAACCCAAAAGAGTTTGTGAATTAAACTGACACATGTCCCACTTCACCACATGGATACAATACTTTTTGTTGCATATCCCACGTCTTCCTTTTACATAAAATCAGAAGTACATACGCACAGACTCTCTCTTATGTCTCAAAACCTTTGGGCTAGGGTTGGTATTGCCTTTTTCCCTCTGCAGCTAGGAAAGCTGGACCTCCTCAGGGGCTGCAACGGCTTGGCAACCTCTCCAAGCAGGGAGAGGAAGGCCAGCAGCCTGGCCCCGCTCTCTGATGCGAAGGCAGACACCCAGGAACCAAGCAGCAGGATGCCCAGAGGCAGGGCTTGGCCATGAGTCTGGAGTACTGTGCTGTATCTGGAGTACTGTGTCCTGTTCTGGCCCCCCAGCTCAAGAAGGACAGGGAATTACTCGAGAGAGTCCAGCAGAGGGCTATGAAGATGATCATGGGAATGGAGCATCTCTCTTATGAGGAACGGCTGAGGGACTTGGCGTCTGTTTAGCCTGGAGAAGAGAAGATTGACAGGGGACCTCATCAATGCTTGTCAATATCTAAAGGGTGGGTGCCAAAAGGATGGGCTCAGACTCTTCTCAGTGGTGCCCAGTGACAGGAAAAGGGGCAACTTCTTTGAGGGTGACAGAGTACCGGAACAGGCTGCCCAGAGAGGTGGTGGAGTCTCCTTCTCTGGAGACATTCAAAACCCTCCTGTGTGTGTTCCTGTGCAACCTGCTCTGGGTGGCCCTGCTTTGGCAGGGGGGTTGGACTAGATTATCTCCAGAGGTCCCTTCCAACCCTTACAATTCTGTGATTCTATGAGGCCTCACGGATCTGCCCACCACTGCCCCAGTCTCCTCCAGGAGGAAGAGGGCGAACTGCCGACAAGCATCCCTCAGCCAAGTCGTGCCTGTGGGCCACCCCTCGAGCACCACTGGCAACAAAACAGGGCTCCAACGCACAAATGCCAGTGGCACATGGGCTTAAGCGTTTACATAACCACAGACTACAAAACAGGCTAATAGATAAGGACACACACACAAAATTCAGGATCGGGAAGGCTGCCAGAACGTGTTCCTCTCCAAAGCATGCACACAGCCACCTCAGCCCAGCTTTTGAAAAGGACCCAGCTTTCAGACAGAAGGCTCCAGTTCAGGAAAACAGGGACTCGATCCACAAGGATCCGGAGAAATACCGATGATGCTTCTTTGCAATCTGCCTTCACTGCAACTCAACGATGCTTTGTGAATTTTCAAACAAATAATGAATATTGGAGAAAAAACTGCCCAGCACAATGAAGCAATAATCGATGGACACAAAACGCATTCCTCATTTCTCTCTCCATTCAACTCCTCAGCTACATAAAGACAGGAGCGCAGTAAACAAGCCTCCTCCTCCTCAACACACTTCAAGTCATTCTTCCCACACACAGCTGTCACTATCATGCATATTTCAAAGCCACCATCTGGGCTTGACAACTGTACCTTCCTTTCTTCCAGCGAACAGAAATACACGTCCTACTCAAACAGGCATGGACAATATCGCACTGTTTATTTCAGAAAAGAAGCTGTTCCACAAGTAGGTCATGTAGCTGGAAGCCCCCATGCTAACCTATATGTTCACCGTGAGACAAGAGCTACCCTACATTCATTTTTCCCCTTTTTCCAGCTAGAACCTGTCTCCAGGCAGCACGTGAGGATTCGTGGTCCTTGTCCAGGCTGCTGAATGCCTGGTTCTTCTGGATAAACACCTACTGCTCACACAGGGATTAACTTCACAGTATACACCCAGCAGGTTCAACATTTCCCAGAGATTCTTCATTTATGCCACATGTGCTACACAGTGCAGGTACACCTCCTTCTGTCCAGAAATACGGCAATAATCCCCACGGCTGCTGCAGGCTGAGGTTGTCCTAAACTCATATGCTCCCTCTCATGAATGGGAGCAGACCTCTGGTCTAGGGCCTCCTCTTTTTCTCCTGAGGGTCAACTTTCCCTGCTGCAGCCATCCCTCTCGATGCTCTGCTGCAGCAACCACCCACTCAGCACCCATGGCAGCAGCCCACGTTCTACCATTTAAATAGCTATGTCTCTTCCTTTCTGCCTCATTGGCAGCCTGGACTCAGCTCACCCTTCCTGTATCATCAAATGCACCTTCCCACATCCACCAAGCAAACAAGCACTCTGCCTCCCCCCATCTCTTGCTCAGCTACTGGGTAGGCATGGGTTGAGGACAGCGTTTGCTGCAACAGTGGGAAGGGCTGAAGCTAAGGTAGGATATGGTTTTATCATGGAGAGCAGAAGGTGGGGCCAAAACAGGAGCCAGTGTGGAGTCAAGTTGGTCCTGCTCCACCAAGGGGTACCTGGTGCCTTCATTCACTACTGATGGCAATGTCCACACACTTCCCACCTCTTTGCTGATAGCAGCAGCAGCAGCATGTGAGTCACTGGGTGAGACGGGACAGACTGGAGGTGATGCTGAATAGCCAGTCTCAGCTCCAGCCCACCCCACCCTGCAAAAAAACCCCAAAGGCTGGACAGGAGTAATCTATGGGCAGCCTCTGTCCCACAAATCACCTCTTGGACACCTGAGATGTTTTAACATACAGGTTACACAACTAATGTAAGTTCTTAAGGGGTTTAATGACTATATATCCAGCCAATTCCAGTGTCTAGCATGTTGGGCTTGCATTTGGTTTAAACCACGCCTCTCTGCAGAGATGTTGCGAGGCGGAGTTAGCTACTATTTGTTAAGTGTTTTGAGATCTTGTAACAAAAGGTGCAGCGGCACAACAAAGCCATTTTACTCTTAGTAAGATACTTGCTACCAGGACTTTTAAATTTTGTCCTAAAAAGAAATATCTCCATCTACACGTGCATTGTTTCTTTCTTGGAAGATCGAGAACAAAAAGAGATGATATAAAAATAAGTATTCATAAAGAGAACAGACAAGATTGGCTGCTTGGAATAGGCACTTTTTAGCTGTTCATACTATTTACCTATGCTTTTTTTTGGGAAGACCACCAAGGAGGAAAATTGCAAAGCAAACTCCATTTTAGGTCATATGGAAAGAGATGTGGCCTCAGTGTTCTGCCACTCTGCAGCCACCACCTCTTCCTACTTTAAGAGCATTTCCAGCAAACTGAGATATGGCCTTAATTTTCCTTAAGCTGATCATACAGGTTTTAAAATTTTTCTTTGATATCTGTCATAGTGCTTTGGAGGTCACCCAGGCATTTTATGCAGACTGCTGGTACACTTAATCATTTCAGTGTCTTCCTGCAGTAAATCAGGAGACATTATATTAATAAAAGATGGGGCTACTCCAGGTCTCATTCATAATGCTGCATTCCCATCTACCTGCCTTAAAAAGAGTCCTTTAAAAAGGTCAGTTTACTCTATGGAATTCTGAATATCAAGGATATGTCTTCTCTCACATGGGATATATTCACTCAAGGCCAGCTCCCTGAAAGGTACGGAACATGCTGGAGTGGTTCAGAATGAGGGCTCAGGGCTGCCTTCACCACAATCCAGCTGAAGAGACCTTCTCTGAAAATATACCACCAAGATACAGACACATCATGCAAGTAAGCACCTCATAAAACAGGTTCACCTCCATCACTGCACTTCTGTGCCTGGCAAACACTATGTAGTCACATTCATCAAGCACAAGACCCATGACAGGCAAAATACCAGGTATACGAGGGAAAGATTGGCCAAAAGTGGATTTGCTTGTTATCGTGTTACTATTTGGTTACTTCTTCAAAATACTTATTAAACCCTGCAATCAGGATGTACCTAATTAAAAGGGGAAAAAAAGTTATTTAATAGTTGTTCTCTGGATTTGAATTGTTATCACATCTCCACCTGACTTTCACTTCTATATTTCAGATTCAAGTTTGCTTTCAGTATCTTACACAGCACAGGTATAAATCCAATGGAATAAGAGTAACATTTACGAATAAGTCGTAACTTTCAGTATCATGTTGCTTTTGTGACATTGGTCTTGCCCTTGCTGAAGGAAAATAAAACAAGTTTTCAATTAATACAGCTGGCAAAATACTTCTGAATAACAACTTCTCACTGCAACGGCTCATTCCTTTGTAACGTAGTTTTGTCCAAGAATCTTAATGAAGACAATCTAATGTTTTGTTTTCACTTGGTCAGTCCAACTGCACTGAAACCATGAATTTCAAATACTTTTTATAAATATTTTTTTTCCCCACAAGAAATTGTGGCATTGACTTTTTCTCCCCATCTGGAACACATTAATAATTTCTAAATTTACAATCACAACAGAAGAGACATTAAAAAAACAAACAAACCACAAAGCAAAAAACAACCCCCTTGAATACTTTAGGGTCGTATCTTGCAAGGTGCTGAAAACTCTCATATATCTTACATGCAGTATGGTGTGGATGCTGAGTATCACCCAGAACATGAAGGCTGACCTCAGCCTCTCCCCTCAGCTTGGAGAAAGGAGGCTGAGGAGAGAGAGACCTTCTCACTCTCTACAACTGCCTGAAAGGAGGGTGTAGCCAGGTGGGGTCAGTTTCTTCTCCCAAGAAACAGGTGATAAGACAAGAGGAAATGGCCTCAAGTTGCACCAGGGGAGGTTCAGATTGGATATTAGGAGGAACTTCTTCACTGAAAGGGCTGGAAAGCATTGGAACAGGCTGTCCAGGGAAGTGGCTGAGACACCATCCTGGAGATACTTAAAAGATGGGTAGTCATGGTGCTGAGGGCCATGGTTTCGTGATGGTTTTGTCAAGAGTTAGGTTGATGGCTGGACTCGATGATCTGAAAGGTCCCTTCCAACCCAGATGATTCTATGATTCTGTAACTCCTGTGCAAACTAAGCAGAATTATGTTGGATAAATCAAAGAGAATACCTTTCCATTGGCTCACAGATGTAATGCAAAAATATCTCTGTAGACAAAGACCTCTGCACCATCCTTAGACCCTACGTAACATTTTGTCACAAGCCACTTGTCAGCATTGGTTCCTATGACATGCCACACAGATCAAACCCCACGGTAGGGCCAGATCAACACCAAAATGGTCCCATGAGAACACCACACCAGCCCACAGCCCACCCCTGTGATGGGCACATGAAGGCTAACAACCAGGAAGCTATAGACCCTTGGTGGGTGATATGTTGGGCACTCCTTGCTCCAGCCATCACTTGACTATTTGGCTAACATATCTTAAAAGGCATTATTGAATCTAAAGCAACTAGTCCAATCAGAATTTCATTTGTATTGACTTACATTTTAGAAACCTGTTTTTACACTTCTGTTTTCATATGTGCCTACTGGACATGTGTTCAGCCCTGCTACTGGTTGGACAAGGAGCCACAGCACGCTCATCTCTACCAGACAACCCTAAGAAGGGCAAGTATGCTTCTATGTAGGGTTGAGTAGAAAGTTACCACTGTGAAATGCAGATTTCTCTCTTCCCCTACCTCTAAATTGCAGTAAGTGTGTCTGCATGCTCTCCAAATCCACCCACACAAACAAGGAATAAGTACTTTTATAAGTTCACATGAAAAAAAAAAAGCAAGCTTCTTCTTATTAATCACAGTAATAGCCAACAAGCTATGCAATTTTTAAAAATATTTTTGTTCATCTCACTGAATGCAGATTTCAAGCCCCACAATGATTATTGTAACTTTTCTTACTAGCAAATACAATTTAAATTTCAGCATGTCATTTAAAATATATAAATTGCAAAAAAAAAATAGAACAGATGGGAAATGTTTGAATAAATACCGATTGCTGATTCCATGCATTATTTTGAGTTTTCAACTTAAACATAAATTTCTATCACAGACCTGCTTCTAAATTGGAAAATTTATTATAAAAAATTGAATGGCAGACCACTTTTTGGCAGTCTGCCATTTTAACACCATAATAAACATTAGGATCATGATCCGTTATGTTTAACACTTAGGGGAGTTTTTTTTCCAGTAACCAGGATGCTTAAAAACTTGTTCAAAAAGAGAAAGCAAAGCTAAGAGCCCTATGTAACATAATTTCAAAAGTGGTTTCTTTAAGGCTATCACCACACCAAAATGAAGCTTTTCTGATGGAAGATGACTGATTCTTCATTGTTTTGGGTCTTGTTTTAAAGCACAGGGTGCTTTAAAAAGTAAAGGGAATGACACTGAGTAGGTCTGGATTTGGGAAGAACGGGATGAGGATGCAGAAGACAATTTAAGACAGTGAATGCACCAGCAGAAAAGACAATATGTGTGAATGGTGGGAAAAGAGTACAAGGATATCGTGGGGATAAGAAAAGCAGCACCAAACAGGAAAACACGGGAAGAGGATGGGGTGTGCAATTGGAACTGGGATACAGAGCTGAAAGATCAAGGAGACTGTGCTGGGTAAGAAGAGATCAGAAGGAATGGGGAAAGCAATATTGCACAGATGGGCTCCTGCAAGGCAAAAAGGGCAAAAAGTACAGTGCTAGCTAACAGCAACCTGTAACTGAGGAGCCTGACTGGGTGATAAGGGGCATGAATGGATCTGGGCAAAGTGGGAGTGCTTTCATTCACACAGCCAGCACTGAATGAACAGAATCACCTCTTGCACACCCTCAAAGACATTTGCGTTTTGGCTATATGATGTATTTTGAAATAAAGAAGTTCAGATCCCCCTGGCTCAAATCCTCAAACTAAAAAGAAGTCCCTCCACTCTTTTCTCAAAAACATCCTCATAAAATGCATCTCATAATTTTAACTCACTCTAATAATCAACGGGGAACAAACCAGCTTTGACTTAATTTGGCAATATCATTTTGATTCTGCCCCAAACCATGAGAAAAACAAAATAAAACAGCCTGAAATGCCGTATGACTATAATCTCTGGAAATTCAGAGGTGTTTGGTTTCTGAAATTATACTGGCATTGAGTCAAGGAGATTTGAATATTAATCTTCTATAATCATATGTTAGAATTAGAAACATCATTAGCTTCTTAATAAATACAGGAATATCCCTTTCTAGCCACGGTAGGTCATGAGACAGCTGACCTGAAAACTGTCTGCTCTCTCTCATTAGCTAGAGCTCTTTGACACTCAAAAACTTAGCAGCATCTGGTACCTCAAACCACTGTAATCTTCTATCCATGGTTCATTAACTGGTCACCTAAACTGACTTCAACAGTAGCAGGCCAATTTCCTCTTAGATGTACACAGTTCATGGAGAGACTATAGACCAGGGTAGCTTTTACGAACAGTAAATAACAACGTAAATAAATAACTACTATATCAAACATGGACACAAAGATGCATATCCATCTCCAAACACCCCAAATGCCTTTCAGCCTCAGCGCCGTGCAGCAGGTCCATGGAGCAGAGGTTTCCTTCATGACTCACACATTCTTAGGACACACTTCCCAGGACCTACAGGAATGCAGATAATTGTGCCTACTGCACAGGCAAATTCGCCTGTTCTTGGAACGCAGCTATAACAAGTAAACTCAGGTCAAGAAAGTTTTCACAGCATGGAATTTCGATTTGTTTGTAAGCTTAAGTGAACAGCAAATGGGGACTTCTGCATCTGTCAGTGCATATGGCTTCTAACGAAGGACAAAGTTTCGCAAGCACCTTCCGCGGAGCAGAAGCGTGCTAAAGCCACACAAGTGATGCGCAGGGAAGTGGTACCACGCCACCAGCCTAGGGGGGGTTGTGTGGGTGTGTGGGAGGAAGAAATGAGGGAGAGGACACAGAAGGGGAGGAAGTCTGAGGGAGCTAACACATGATGTTTTAGCCGAGAAACACCAGCCACTTTCTATCTCCTCCAACCCTTGTTTTCCCTTCATCCTCATAAGCGGCAGCCAAATATCTAAATAAAAGTTTGTTACAACAAAAGGTTGATCAACATGGTGCACACTCTCACCTACACACCCCAGGTACAAAGTGCTTTCATCTACTGGATCTTCCCTTTCTCTCCCACCTTCTCCACTTGGATCATTTACAGAGCTGAACCTGTGTGAGCAACGTCCGTGAACAACATGCATCTTCTCTAGGGTCAAGGTCCCTATTGCCATGCCTCAGCATCACACTGAGATGCCAGCCTGAAAATTAGCTGTATGAAATGCTTCCACCACTCACTTCAGCCACAAACGAGCTCGTTAAGCATCTCACAGAGAAAACATCCCTTTTGCATTCATGCATTTTATCAATTTATTTAGCAGCATTTAAAGTCAGCAGCTTCTTTCTCTTCCTTTTGCATCTGATCACGTACATTTAGGAACATATGCCACCTGTGCTCTGCATGTGGAGCTCCCACTCTGACTGAATTCTAATAATACTAGCAATAATAATAAATAATAAATAACAATTTGTTACTTATGTGCTGCCAGGACCAGAAGGCTTCAAGACAGCCGATAAAATATATGCAAATAGAGAGGAAAGATAAAAAAAAAAAAGTAAATCTACCATCAGGTACACGAAGAACTAGGTTTTAAAAAATACATAAATACAGACAGCACTGCCCAACCCCAAAAATGAGCCAATCAATTCCTAACTGAAACTCTTGGCTAAGTCCCTGCACAACCAACTCAAACAGTATGAAGTGTCCAGCATCATTGGTAAAGGTAAGATTCACCCTCTTCAGTTGTTTCACTTAAACGAATTCCCCTTGTGCTTTGCTTTACAAGTTAGCAAGGAACTGGAAAAGGATTTGACATCCTGCTTTTCTGCCCATTCGACTCTAGTTTACCAGGATACCTAATATTCAGCGAGTAAAAATCCAGCCACAGTAGATTTGTTTTAAGTTATACTGTACAGAGTCCTCAAGCACTTTGAAACAACTAACCTGACAGACAACAGCGGCAAAAATACACGAGCTATGTCAGCCGCACACAGATCTAAGTGGAAATTATTATATAATTGCACCCTTTGGCAAGTATTTGTTTGGAAATCCTGCTGTAAACAGGATGCTAGAGAGGGCAGCAGCAAGACAAGATGTTCAAGGAATGCAACGTAGAGGCATTCAAATGCTGCTTTCAAACTCTCGAGGCAAAATCGTATGGACATACCTAAGTTGACAGAAGGAACCTTAACAAATGAAAATCAGGTTGTGATTTTTTTTCTAGCATTTCACATGAGCTTAACCTGTTTCCAACCAACAGAATCTCTAAATTTTACAGTAAGCTGCAAAAAAAAAACCCACAAGCAACACCAACTGTATGCCGTGAAAGTGTAAATATCCCGAGGTAACTGGCAAACTGCTGATGAAAATCCTCTAAATGCTTAATCGCAGTTCTAATTGGGAGAGGGACTTGTTTTTAAGTCTTACCAAAACATGCTTATAAATTTTAATGTACTTTAGTTTAGTTTAGCTTTACTTCACCTTGCAAATGATTTTGTTTTTTCCTCAGACTTTGGTTAACTTTTCCATCCATTAAAGTTAAACACAGCTTTCTCAGCGGTAGAAAATTTAACTATGTCAAGTTGAAAAAATCTTGGATCATGCATAGTAAAACAGAACAAATGCTGTAAGGCTTTGAAGACTAATAACAAATTCAGAGCTTTCAAAAATACGGTACGGAGAAAATGTAGTTATTCAAATAAATGAAGGCAAATAAGGCAAAATTTGAAAAAGCTTTCATTAGAAAGGAGAAAGCTTTTCATATTCACCCATTCAAAGAGGGAATAAGGAGTCTATGCTTCACTTTGGTCTTCAAAATAAGCCAAGGCATTATCAGCTTTGTTTCTAACTCACATACCTGGACCTACGAGGTGAGAAGACCAGGCCTCGGATTCGGATACTTAAAAGAAAAAAACCTACATTGAGAGGAATTTGATGTTTTTGAACAGGGAACTGATGGAGAGGGTACAGCAGAGGACCACAAAGAAGATTAGTGACCTGGAGTATCTCTCTTATGAGGAAAGGCTGAGGGACTCAGGTCCTTTTAGTCTGGAGAAGACTGAGGGAGGATCTGATCAACACCTATAAATACTTAAAGGGTGGGGTCAGGAGGATGGGGCCAGTCTCTTTTCAGTTGGTGCCCAGTGACAGGACAAGTGGAAATGGGCACAAACTTGAACATAAGGAGTTCCATCTAAACAGGAGGAGGAACTTCTTTCCTTTGTGGGTGGCAGAACACTGGAACAGGCTGCCCAGAGAGGTGGTGGGGAGTCTCCATCTCTGGAGACATTCAAAACCCACCTGGACATGTTCCTGAGCAACCTGCTCTGGGTGGGCCTGCTTTGGCAGGGGGGTTGGACTAGATGATGCCCAGAGGTCCCTTCCAACCCCATATCATTCTGTGATTCTGTCTTCCACGTGTGTATTGCAAGCAAAAACATCACTTTTGTTTCAAATACAGGAATGTCCAATGTGAGCTTATTACATGCCAGCACTTGTTTCACTCCTGAATTCTGCAGAAAAGACACAAACCTGTCACTGGTGGTGATCTTTTTTAACATTGACTGAGTGGAGTTGCATTAGCAATAAAAACCCTAAATCACAAGGACTTCTCCACTCATGCTGAGCTCCTCCCAACATCAGCATCTATAGTAAAGTGGCGCAATTAGAAAATTGTTTTCTAAATACTGCGTTAGGATGGGCAGGCACTGACAACTCCAACTCTTAGACAGAGAAAGCTGCAGCACAGAAAAGACTGTGTGTAATGCAAGGAATCTGAGACATTTTTCTTTTATTGATTTGTTCAGGCATGATCCCCTGTAATGAATCTACATTATAACACGTTTAATACACTGCAGAATTGCCTATTTTCTCAACTTTGTTTTATAACATATTGGTGTGGTTTTACTTTGTTCAAATCAGCAAACTTACAAACAGGGTTTTGTAATTTCATAAAGGCTTTTTTTCATCCATTTATAGGTTTAAACAACTTCATATTTTGTTGTATGGTGGCATACTGGCACATTCAAAATTTCCATCATGCCAATAATAGCAGATTTTTATCATTTGAGTATTTCCCCATTTTCAGATAGAGTGACCAAATTTCTTTTTGTGGTTTGTTTTTTTTTCAGCCTAAGGACAAAACAAGTAACTACCCACATGGACTTCCACCCTACAAGTCTTTGTACATCCTCAGGTTGATATAACTGCAAAGATTCAAAGGGAATTTAATTTTTATTAAAAATATTTTTCATTCAAAATACTAAATTTGCTATTTTCTGTATTAGTTAAGATTATTCCATAGGTTCCATAGATCTTTACTACAGCTTAAGAAGGTTTATCTCAAAATTATTTCTTGTATTAGCTTACATGATCTCAATAAGATAACACAAATATACCTATAAAGTTAAAAATACATTGAATAAATATTTTGTTATAGACTTATACTGACAACAAATTAGAATAACTCAGAATCCCAACTTTGACTTCAGCATAGAATACTAACATAGATAACTACATGTGTTGTCCTTGTTTAAACTGTTTAAAATATTTAACAATTTTGTCATACCGATTATGGCGAATAATTACTACTACTACAACTACTATTGCTATTGTTGTTAATTATTATTAATATTATTACCAAAATATTTAACAATTTTGCCATGTAAGATTACCTGAGTTATCCTTACCACTATAATAAAATCATAAAGAAAATCATTCAACTGAAGTTGTCATCATTTGAAACTGTTCTGGCAAAAGTCTACAGACTTTACACTAGTTTAGAACGTAGCACTATTACCTATCACTTACAGACTCCAAGTTATAAAATAATATTACTGACATTAGTTAAATCTATCATCATAGTAAGTGATCCCAATTTGTCCTCTCTTCCACTCTCCTCCTTTCCCCTGCCAACCCTACTGCCAACACAAATATTTCAAGACAGCCATAACTTTCCTAAGAATTCCCAAATTAAATGTTCAACATATTTAAGTCCAATTGTAAAATAAAGACATGCTAATGCAACGTGAAAATGGAACTCTTCGATGTGGTGCTCAAATTCCACTCAATTTGTAATAGAGCTACTGAAAGCAAATGGAAAACATGGGTTTCTGAATAAGAAACGGTGATACTATTACATTTTTATTACCGTATCGAAGGCACTATATATAACCGTTTCTCTGACATGTTTACAGCCTGAGAGGGAAAAAGAAAGCTCTAAAACACACACTTATTAAAAGGCTCCCTTATGTATATTGTTGCCTTTTCTCTCAAACACATTAAGCAACATTATTCCTCAAAAAGCAATCCCTTTCTTTGACTGTAAACTGATAAACACTCCATTGACTGTATCCTCTGTTATAGCAAGAACAAGTAAGAGATATTTGGACATGGTGATTAATTACCCCTGGGAATAATATATAATAGTATTTTACACTTCTCTAATCTTTTCACCCAAAAGCCATAAAACACTTGAATATAAGGGTAACTTTACAGATGATGAAAGAGGAAAGCAGAAGGTGAAATTCATTTTACTAAAGGAAAACATGTTTTCACTTTTGTCTTCTGCGCTGTGGTAAGTTTAACCCATGCAGTTAGCAATGAAACTTACTCAACTTCAGATATCACACCAACAGCACAGTTTTATTATTCCTTAATTCTGAATATTGTGGCCTCTTGACATTTTCTGGGCATTTTATTTCCTATCAGCATGACTAAATCCAAATTGGGCACAAATCATCTATAATTTTTAGCTATGCTTTGTTAAGCTGCTACCTTCTTTTGTTTTGTTGTATCTCATATAATTTAATAACTAATTAAATAGTAAGTGACAAAACTGCCAACTCTAGTTTTTAGGCCTATTGTTAACATGTCCCTCTGAAATTTTCCAAAGAAACAAATTAAGTTCTGATGACTTACTTAAACTTACCAAACCAAACCTAAATGCATTTTCTACAAAACAAATACAACATGTACTAGCAAAAAATATGCTAGTACATGATCAGATATTATACCTGGTTTTTGTAGCACTCAGTCTGCCAGACAACATATAAAAGTTCATACACAGCCATCCTGTTATTTCCTTCAAGAGAATAATAAAAGTATAAGGCCAGGGAGATTTATATATGAGCAAAATCAATTCTTCTCTAGCTTTGGCTGCCCTGAATCAAGTTGTATGAATATCCACATTAACATTCTGTGATTCAAAATAGGACCATTAATAATAATCATAAAAAATAACACTTGAGACTGCTTCCAAAAATCTAGCCTTGCTTTTTGTCTCAACAACTGTTAGCCTATCAGAGAGGACTTAAGATTAAAAAAAACCAAATCAGTATTTTGTTGATGTGCAACAGTATCTTGGTTTACTCTAGCTTCATTGAGGAATAAGGTTTTCACAGAAACTGTACAATGAAAATTAGAAGCTATTTAGACCAGGGCACCCCTTACTAAGGAGATATATACTTCTTTTAACTCTTAAGTTATTTTTCTGCTAATTATTACTCACACTCAAACAGAAAAAGTAGAACTGGTTTCTTTCAGCACCCACAGGCTCCACTTTATTCCAGAATACAAATTCTATTTATTTTTGCCTCCTCTCACCACGACAGTAAGACAGCCAAGAGAAACTGGACAACAAAATCCCTGCACCAGCAACGATCCTTCCATTTTAGACAAGTTGGTGCAACAGATCTCTCAACAAATGTGTATTTATAAAGGCAGGTGTGTGATTGCAGTGTATGCAGGATGACCTAGTTATCCTTAATTCAAGTACTACTATCTTGAATTCAGCTACTTCAAGTACTTACAGAACTGAACAAAGAGTGGTAGAAGTCAGGAAGGCTTCTGAGAGACTTGCATAGTTGAGAAACTTGTTGCAAAGAATCATTTTGTAGCAGCATTATTTTCACCCTAATTTAATTTTCAACTATGAGGCTCAATGATGAATTTATGGGTTGCGGTGCAGGACAGTGCAGTCCAGCAGCAGTCTAAGAAAGGCAGCTATACAAGAAATTTTAGGCACATCTTGTGAAATATCCCATCTGAATCCACTTTGACGGTTTCACGCAAGCTAACTTCAGGGCTTGGTTTGTGTTGTGAAGCTAAATGAAAGCAACATGTCGTAGCTTCCAACCAGCCTGAATGTTCCACTCAATAATTTGATCCGCTGGGCCCACGAACTTATCTTGGCAGCAACTCTTTACCTCTTTGTACCTCAGTTCCCCTGTCTATGAATGACAAAAACCATACTGCTCTCATTTCTGAAGTGTTCTGGAATCCACAGGTACCAGGCTGGTATCTTTACGACCTTTTGAATAAAAGGGATAAGTATCTACCACCTCTACACACCACGGAGAAAGTCTGAAGTGAAGAAATGACTGTTAGCAGCAACAGCGAGGATTATCACCAATGTAGTGGCAAAGCATACTGTCAGTCATCGCTTCGTAAATTAGAGAACTATCCCATTGACACGGGTGTTTTAGGGAATGTGGCCACCCCATTCACAGCTGCAAAAAAACGGTGACAGTCATCAGACTGACAACAGTTAAAATAAGTCATCAGATGTGCTTATTTTCTTTCTTGATTCAAGGACAGGAGAGATTAAGCATCAAGACTGGCATCCAAGAAAATCTTACCTGGGTATGAATCCAAAATATTATGGACAGACAGTCTTTAGCTCTGCATTTAATAACTTCCTCATAATGATCAGCTTTTGTAAACAGTGTGATGGCTGTAAATCAGATTAAGGCATACATTTAAAATACCTACTGTGTCTTGTGTCTTAGAATCCAAACTACTAGTTTTTCATAAATCGGTTCAAAATTATATTATCTGCAGATAACTGTAAATCATTTCACACAGCACCTCTGCAAAGCCAGCCACCTAAATCTGCAAGACATTTATTGATGCTGATACTGGAATGTCCCTTTTACAAACAGACAGATGATAAAAAAATCCAAATTACTTTTCAGATTCAAGTCATAAACCCACTTTTCTCAAGAACTGGTAGCAGTTTCTGGAAACAGAAAGAACTTCTACGTGCTTCTGTGATGTCAAAGATGAAATCTCTGCTTATGGAGGTACAATCTGTAGCAAGAACATACGTCTGCCAAGACTCTGGCATTGATGATATTTTGTCTAGACAGCCTTTGAATGTGACTGACACAGGAACACTGCACATGGTTGAGGAAACTGAAACTTACGGAAGAGCTTTTCAAGACTTAGTCAATAGACAGTATTTCAGAAATGTGCCTAACATTCTCCAAAATGCCCCCTGGTATCCTCCTCAGGAATCTAAAATGTTTTGGTTTTTCCTAGTCTCACAGTCATCTCAGGAAAGGCAGATTTGCTTAAATAAGATGCTATCATACTTATGCCATTTGGACATAAGTAAATACTGTTAATAAATATTAATAAGTAGAGGTCTATGTGCTAGCTGGTCACAGAGAAAACTGTTCAAGTCATTGAACTGGTGTGTTATCTGGAAGGACTGAAGACTGAAGGAATTGCTAACCTTTTCTCAACTATCGGACCTAACTATGAGAAACACATGACAACTACTAGCTAAAGGACAGAAATGACTAGCTGCACTTGATAACTGTTCTAGACATTTTAGAAAGCATTATGAATTTACCTTGACCTTTTGGGCCCATGACAAAAGTAGCCTGAACAATGTGCATGCTTCAGTGGGAAAGTCCACATGAACTTGCCACACACAGCAGGCTGTAATTTTGGGGAAATTCAACTGCCACCGAAGTTAAAGCTCCCCTCCAACTTACTGGGACTTGACGGTTACTTCTATCAATTAATATTACTGACAGTACTGTACAGAAGCCCAAAAGGGAAAAAGAAAATAAATTAGATTATAGTTTGCCTTTTAGAAAAAACATCAGGCCTTAAGATGCCCTTTTACAACTTGTTGTAAAAACACTTGTTATGGCTGTGGATCCTCAGAGATCCAACAAATTTTTGGCATCCAACACAAAAATTATCCTGCTAAATGCAAAATACAGCAGGTGCTTCTTCTCTCAAAATAAAATATGAATCTTAGTGAACCTTAGCTTAATCCTGATACAGAAATTTGCACACTTGACCTGCTCAGTTACACGTTTGAGTTTAGTCTCCAAACTCAAAAGCTCAACCTACTGACTGGATGTGGAGTGTGTAGACAATAGTAGAAATACTTGTGAACCTACAATGAGGTTACGAGAGCGATGTTATCACCAGGAAGCACTGAAATATTTGCACTTTGGGAGTTCTCTGCAACTCAGCAGGAACTGCAAAATTTCTCGTCCATTTGCACTGTGGATTCAAAGGGAAAAAAACCTCACCAACCTATTTCAATCTAGGTACTTGGTGGAAGTTGGCTGTCACATTCTGAACCAGAAAGGAACTTTCTCCTCCCATCTCCTCTCTTCCTCCCGCCCCCTCTCCTCCCACCTGCACTAGGGGAACACCCTTGAGGAGGCCACCAAGGCTAGTAAGCGCGGTGCAAAAATGGCCTGCACCTGATGTCTTCCAGCAGGCCAGCAGATCTGGACCCTTACAAAGAAAAGTGAAGTGAAAACATCTTTTGTTTCCTAGGCTCGTTTATGGATTTGCAACCAAAATTAACTGGAGACGGCAAGCTGTGCTGCCCAACGTCTTCAGTGTCACTCTCACACCCTTGCACCTGCCGGGGATGGGTTCCTCACATGGGCCCAAGGCAGCAAGACATGTTTTCTATTTTGACAGCACACATGGGGGCCAAATGCTGGGGCCATCGGATTCTGGTGTTTACTGTCAGCCATTAAAAAAGGCGACACACGGCACCAGCACGGCGGTGACAGGGCGCCAGGCGCACCTTCCCCGCGGCCGCCCTCGGGCAGCGGCCCCTTCAAGGCTTTGTCCGGCTCTTCCTCCGTTCGAACCACCCGGCTGGGCTGCCGCGGTCTCCGGGCTGGCTCCTCTCTCACGGCCGGCCCTGCAGTCACAACATGTCGCCGTCCCCGCTTTTAAGGTCACCTCATGGCGCTGCCGTCGAGGTTGGGCCGCCGCCTCCGGGGGCTCCCGCGCGGGGCCGCGGCCGTTCAACGCGGGGCAGCCTGAGGGGAGGGACGGGGGGAGGAGGCCTCGGGGAGAGAGGGGGGGGGGAAGGGGCACTTACCAGGTCTATGAAGGTCAGAAATTTCCAGCTGCCTCCATAGGTCTGATGCGCGGGCATGTCAATGGCCTTGTAATTGCACAGGATGGAGCAATAGGACAGGAGGATGGCGGCGCGCAGCACCTGGCAGGGCACCAGCGCCATGTTGCACGCTGCGCCGGGGCGGCCTCGGCGGCGGCGGCGGCAACGGGCTGGGAGCCAGCCCGGGGTGCACTTCCGTGTGTGTGCGTATGTTTGTGTGTGTGCCCGTGTGTGTGTGTGTGTGAGTGCGGCCGTGCGGGCGGGACTGCGAGCGCCCCCGCCGCCGCCTTCACTCAGCCCCGGCCGGGGCGGAGCGGAGCGGGGCAGGCGGGGTGGGGGGGGGGGGGGGGGGTGGGGGGCGGCCCGTTGCCGGCGCTGGTGGCAGCGGCCTGGCAGGCGGGATGGCCGCGATCCCCCACCGCAGCTCCGCGGCCGTGTCGGGCCGGCTGGGAGGAGGCCGGGCTGTTCCTGAGGGAACGGAGGGGCCCGGCCTCCCCCTCCCACCGCCGCCTTGGCGTGTGGCAGGTGCGGGGCCGGGGTCTGCCCGGGAAGGCACGGGTGCGTGCGGGCAGCAAGTTATTTGCAGAGCCTGGTTGCCCGCGTTTTCAAGAAAAAAAAAAAATCAGAAAACAACCAAAAAACACTGAGTCAGCAATTACGGTTTTTAATCGATTTGTGGTGAAACGCTGCTGCGCCTACCAGCCGCCCTGGCAGCCCCGGGCTGGCCATATCAGGGCCAGTGGGGTGCAGGGCCTGGCCATGGCCACAGCCCGAGCCATATGGAGCGGCTGGAGGCCGTGAGGGCGAGAGGCCCCGCCAGGTTAAACTGAGGTCTCCAGACATAGGCTATGAGCCGCACCAATGCTCCTCTGTTGGGCTTATGGTGTCCATAGCGCTGCCCCTGGCATGGGGAGCAGTCCTGTTGTCTCTGTCTCTGAGGCCCAGTCAAGGCCTTGGTGTTCCCACACGCAGAATCATAGAAGAATCATTGAATTGCCTTGGTTGGAAGAGACCTTTCAGATCATCGAGTCCAACCGTCAACCTAATACTGACAAAAGCCATCACCTGTCTTTTAAACACCTCCAGGGATGGCGCCTCAACCACTTCCCTGGGCAGCCCGTCCCAATGCTTGACAACCCTTTCTGTGTAAAAATTTTTCCTAATACCCTATCTGAACCTTCCCTGGTGCAACTAGAGGCCATTTTCTCTTGTCCTATCACCTGTGACTTGGGAGAAGAGACTGACCCCCCCATCACTACACCTTCCTTTCAGGGAGTTGTAGAGAGCAAGAAGGTCTCCCCTCAGCCTCCCTTTCTCCAGGCTGAACAACCCCGCTCCCTCAGCTGCTCCTCATATGTCTTGTTCTCAGACCCCAGCTACTCCAGTTGGTAGAAGTGCTCTTTGTACTTTGTACAGGGACCACGCTATCCCTGGATTAAAACATCCAGTGGAGTATTATTATAAAGATACTTTCTTAGTGGTGGATCTGATGATGGCCACACAGTGTTCCTGGTTGTAACTAACCCCTTGGTAATACCCTCCCAGGGACCAGAAGGTCTTTGTGAATGTTTGCCCCTCAGCTCTGATGGGTGGTGGCTTCCTGCCCTCTGAGGGGGCACAAAATACAGTGGCTAGCAGAAGCTGCTGGTCACAGGAAAGGCTTGGATCTCCACTCACGTCTTGGATCTCCACTTGGGTCTCCACGCTAGTGATGCTGCCTCTGAGGAGGCCCTGAGACCATATCCTCTTCATTTAGTCCAGGAGAAAATAAAACAAACAGCAGGACACTAAAAAAAACCCAAAAAGTAATGGGAGGAAGATCAAGTGAAAGATGATGGTTGGGTAGGTGAGGTCTGTTGTGATTTGAGGGATCAGTGTTTATACCAGCCTTTGTTTTAAAGGCAATGAATGACCATTTCTGTCAGCAGAGGTTTGATCACCAAAGAGATCCCTGATGCTAGGAGCAGTTGAGGGTTGGACTTCTGTGCCCTGAAAAGGAAAGGGGTTTTAAGTGCTTGATTGCAGGGTAAATATTAAATTGTTCCACCATCTGGAAAAGTTATTTTAAAGGGAAAAACCCACCAGTAGGGATGTCTGGGCTTGGATAGACAAACCTCTTCTATAAAACACCATTTCCCTACATCTGTCTTCCAAAATAAATATTTGAACAATAAGGTGCTTCATCACAGTTATGCTACTGGAAGGCAAAGAGAATCAATGACGGTGCAATGTGTTCCCTACTTTTATTCCATTACGTAGAGTCACAGCCTCTTAATCTGGTATCCACTGTGCTCAAGTTCTGCAAAACTGAAGGGCTGTTTAGGAGAACACATGCTGGCAGCTATCCTAGATGAAATTAGCACAGTTTAGGATCTCTGCTTATGCAGAGGAATTGCATGTCAGGCACGGACAAAGAATCCCCTGGAAGCACATTGCATGAATTTCTCACTGGATCCTTTAGGTTATTTTACCTTATCTTAACTGGATTCACAGCCCCAGCAAGTCCATTGGGTAATCAGCCCCTTCCGTTGTCTGTGGCACGTATTTCAGTCTTACCGGCTGAAGGGGTTTGGTCTCACTGTAGTCTCCAGGTTCAGTGTAGGAGGTCTGTGGGTGAAATGTGATGGTCCTCAACACGACAGGAGACCAGGCCAATGTCTGCAACACAAGGGGAGACCAGACTAATAACGTTAGCGGTGCGCCCCAATACAAGTGGGTTTGCAGAGCAGCACAATTGCTGCTGAGGACCTGATGTCTGTACTGTAGGCATTGCAGGAGGTTTCACTTCAGATTAGTTCTTATCTGGAGCTGTGGACTGAATATTCATTAGTGGCTGGAGTGCATTAAGAGAACCCCTGGAGCACATCTTCTGGTCTGGTTTTATTCAAAAAGAATCCAGCTTGCTTTCTGAAACTGTGTCAGGTTATAAACCAAAACTCAGTATAAGTCCAGACAATGAGGGCGTTTACTCTTTGTTTGAACTATAGTGCTCCTGTAGAGATACCCTTAGTACACAGGTCTTTCTAGACTTGAGCTTTATGAGCTCTAAAAGTAATTAGCTCAAAGGGAGGTTACGCTGTGTGGAGCTCCACAGCATGACTGATGAGTACAGAAACACAGAATGATATGGGGTTGGAAGGGACCTCTAGAGATCATCTAGTCCAACCCCCCTGCCAAAGCAGGCCCACCTAGAGCAGGTTGCACAGGAATGTGTTGAGACAGGTTTTGAACGTCTCCACCACCTCTCTGGGCAGCCTGTTCCAGTGTTCTGCCACCCTCAAAGTGAAGAAGTTCCTCCTCATGTTTGGATGGAACTTCCGATGTTCAAGTTTGTGTCCTGTCACTGGGCACCACTGGTAAAAGACTGGCCCCATCCTCCTGACCTCACCCTTTTAAGTATTTATAGGTGTTGATCAGATCCCCCCTCCGTCTTCTCTTCTCCACACCAAAAAGACCCAAATGTGTCAGCCTTTCCTCATAAGAGAGATCTTCTAGTCCCCTAATCATCTTTGTAGCCCTCTGCTGTAGCCTCTCCAGCAGTTTCCTGTCCTTCTTGAACTGGGGGGCCCAGAACTGGACACAGTGCTCCAGATAGGGCCTCACCAGGGCAGAGTAGAGGGGGAGGATGACCTCCCTTGACCTGCTGGCCACACTCTTCCTGATGCACCCCAGGATGCCATTGGCCTTCTTGACCACAAGGGCATGTTGCTGGCTCATGGGGATCCTGTTGTCCCCCAGGACTCCCAGGTCTTTCTCCTCAGAGCTGCTCTCCAGCATACATTTACACATACACTCCCCTGTGCCTTGTGATCAGCCTCTGATAGGAAAATTTTGGGGCTGCCTTAGGCAGTTTGTCCCCTACTTTCCCTCCTCCTGTCACATACAGGAACTGGGGTCACCTCCGTGTCCCTAATACAGCACCACAGACATTAATACTCACTGGATATAACTTGATAATGGCTTTTCTCACTTTGCCTTTTAGTCACGTGCATTTAAACGTCCTCCAGAGGAGCAGCATCCTCAAAACTTTTTTAAAAAAAGAAAAACTACCCGAACTTTTTGGAGCCGTATTTATATGCTCTTCAGTTCTACTCTTTGCTCTTCCATATAAATCTCAGCAAAACTTACGGAAAATCCTAACTTCATACAAAGGAAAACTTCACTCAGCCTTGTAAGCCAAGGTGAAAATCTAAATGAAGCAGAATGTAGAACCCCCCTTTCATCCCCCCTTTTTTTCCCCTTTCAGTCAAGAAAATCTCAGGGCAGGCTAACTAACACGCCAGGCTCAGCCAAGCTTCTTCCTAGTCAAAGACTCTTCTTTATTACAAATTTCTAGACCTTTAAAAGGAAACTTAACTCCTTTGTGGGTGGGTTCTTTGTGCCTGTGTCCTTTCTAAAGAAGTATCTGTTGAATCTCTGGACAGTATTATAATTAGGGCTAATTAGATTGTAGGTTGCCATTAGCCTTTATGTGCTACTGTGAACTTTGCTGCTTGTTCCTCAACAGACAGGGAGTATAAAGTCTTTTATGACTCTGGTTGAAATGGGTTTGCAGTGGATTTTATATTCCTTTAGATTTGGTCTTTTTTTTTTTTCAGCAAAGTAAAAATGAGAAGTTTACTGATTTTCCCTTTATACTGCTATATGAATGCAACTTTTTGGTACTTCGAAAAATCGGAAACATTTCAGATGTTTGATTAAATGCATCAATCATAATAAGGTAGGCTAAGCATGTAAAATAAGGTGTTCCGTGCTTGCCTGTGATTTTCACGTCCTATATTTAAATATTTGTTTGTATGTAAGTTGTGAAAAGCCTCAGCTGAATTTTCCTAAGTCACATACTGTAAGTTTATTTGAAAGTGGGAGTTTGACATGGGTCATACTTGTCATTCAGTAGAGATGAGAAACGGGTTTAGAAAGGAGAGAGAGTGCAAATCACTCGTATGTCTGGGACGGGAGATGTTAATAAAAGCTGTCTACTAAAGGGGGGGAAGCAAGATGCCTAAAAATCTACCAGAGAACTGAGTGGAAAACAGAACTAAAAAGGTGGGTTTCTCATCCAACTGTTAATATGAGTAGTGTGATGTTTTTGCTACTTGGCACTTTGACAGAATAAAGTGTAACATCTTGGAGTCCAGGTTTTAATTTTTTTCTATGCAGGCTAGCAGATGAGATAAGAGGGGTTTTTTGATGGTAGCATTTTGGTTTTTGGTTGTTTTTTTGTGGTGTTTTTTTTTTTCTTTTTTAAAGGAGCAATGTGAATTTCAAAGATATTGGTGAATTTTGGTGAGATACTGAGAGATGTTTTGAGACCCGTGAGATGCCTTTTCTTAAGCAATTGCTTTAAATGCAAATGAGTTGTTTACAAGAAATTATGCCACAAGCAGTTGCCTCCAAAGTAATAATAATAAGCATAATAATGCATGCTTGAACTCTTAGGAGATTGGTAATACTGCCTCATCAGAAAGTGTTCATGGCGGTGCACCTGATACTGCAATTTCTAATAGTCGAGGCAGAGCGTACAATCTGTGCCAAGGTAAGTGTGTGGGGGAGTGTGACTCCCACGTAAGCAGACATGCGAAAATTAAGCTTTCTTGCAATGGACATAAGCGAATTTATTGAAACATTCCAAGTTAAAAGTCAACAGGAAATTAGTGAGAAAAAAACCCTTGCCTATGCCTAAGACAAGAATTTTTAGAAATGTTCTCAGTTGATATGTATATATTTAATATATAGCTCTTCAGTCAGGTGAATTATCACTTGGGTAGTAAGTGCCCCACATGTCAGAGGAGGATTGAACTCAAAATCTTTGGTAGAAACAGTTATCTGCTGTAATTGGGCTCATTGTTAATACTACTGAGAGTTTAGGCAAATTTTTATTTCTTCATTTACTTTGAAGAGATATAAATGAAAAAAATTGAAGGACGGAGAAAGAAGGTAAAAAAGACTGCATTTATACCATGTATGAAAAGCAGTGTGTTTAGTAAGACTTCTAGAGCTACTTGTTTGTATGATGACTGATTATTGCCAATTTAGTTTCAAGTTTAGGTTTAAGAATTACAGTGAAGTTACTATTTGGGCATACGTAGTACTGGGTATTCTACAATATATGTCTGCATGTATTTAACAATGGGAAATGGAACTGGAGCAGGGACAACCAGAAGACAAGTGGAACAGAGTTTGAGGCAGCTGGAAATTTGTTCATCCTCTCTACAAGTTAAATTTTGCTTTATCCTCAAAGACCATGAGCTTTCTGCTCAAAGGAAGAAATGTGTAGATAAAATTTGCTGCATTCTGCCTCCCTATTAAGACTGAATTTCCAAAAGGGATGCTTTTATAAAGAAAAAGGCCTTATTATCCAAATCAGGAGTTCTGAATATGGAAGTAAAGTGGGGACTGTGTAAGAAGATTAACTCTCTTTCACATTTGGATCAAATATGTTGTATGCCGCAAAGCTGTTTCACAGTAAGAATTTTATATCTTAATTTCATATGCTTTCTGCTGATTACATCAATCAGAGCAAGAAAGGAAGGCAGATAACAGGCTTCTTGAGGTGCAGAAGAGCAATAGTGACCAGGAGTGTTCTACCAGCCCACAGATGTTGTGGCCCCCTGTAAACCACAGCAAACCTTCTTCTGCTGCAGCATGCGATCTCAGAGGGATGTAGCCTTTGGGAAAGGGGTTAGGTACGTGCAGTGCACAGCTGTAAATTACCTGTCACCCCTTCCACTACGTCTGCCTACCCTCAAATTCTTGAACAGGCTGGACACGCAGTATTGTTTAGGAATATCAGTGAATAGTAAAAAAGCAGAACAGTTTGCCATGGGGAAAAGTGAGTCAGCTCCTTTTTCATTAAAAATGCGCAAAAGTAGATGAACAAAATTTCTGCAAATAATTATAAAGCCAGAAACTTTAACCCTGCGTGTAACTGCTTACTGAGCATCTGCCTTCTCTTAGACCCTCTTGGTAGAAGACAGTCGCGGCTTAACTATTGTTACCAGGTACCTTTGAAACACATGAAATTCCATCTAAACATAAGAAAATGCTTTTTACTCTCAGGATGGTTGAGCATGGGAACAGGAGTATCTGCGGAGATACTCAAAGCCTGTCTGGGACATGGTCCTGGGCAACCTGCAGTAGCTGACCCTGCTTGAGCCAGGGAGATCAACTAGATGATCTCAGGAGGTCCCTTCCAACCTCAACAGTTCTGCGTAGATGGAGCTACTTATACAACTAATGTATAACTCACCAAGTTTGCCTCAACTTTATAGATCATCTTGGTAAATCAGCTCTCTGGTGGTTTAAATCCCCTAAGTAAAAGAGCCATATGATTGTTAATCTGTGCTGGAGACTTAGTGTCTGTAGTTTATGAATTGAATTGGAACAAGTCTCAACCCCTAAATCACTGGTCAAAAGTTGTAGAATTATTTGTCTGCCCCCTTTCTCTACCCCAAATTCTCATCCGTAAAACTGGGCTGGTAAAACTTTCTGTCTCGTGTCCTGACTGAAAGTTCATCTCACCAAGAACTATTTTTTTCCTTTATTGTAAAATTATAAATATGTAATTATACTTCAGCCAGTTACATCTTGGGCTTCTGAGGAAACCCGAGATACTAAAAGTACTGCCTTTTCTTAAACAAACAGATTCTTTTCTGTAATGACTAATGGGCAGCACTGGAAAATAGAGTAAACGTGAAGCATTTTCTGCTGTGAATGGGTGAATAATGTTCCGTTTCAGCTGCAGTATGGTTTAACTGATCAAGGGAGAGCAGCAATCACCATCTAATACAACAGCCAGAATACAGAGGGCATGTCATTCAGTAGCAGAGAGGCAACACTGGGCAGCAAGGACGATAGTACCCGAATACCCATCTCAGAGATTTGGCATAGCCAGTTTTTTTAACTAGTTTGGCTTTGATGACTTTGCAGAAGCTTGTCTTGCATTCGGGCTGCCAAGCAAACCTGGAGGTGCCTGCTGTCATCTGCTAACCCCCCTGCAGGAGATGCTTATCATTGCCAACTCTTCCTGTCTTGGTAGGAGTGACTCTCAGCAGAACGCCACGCTTCTGGCTCTTTAGTAACTGCCAGACAATACAGCAGTAACCAGGCTCTCTCCATCACCAGCTGGAAGCTGTTGTTCTAGCTCATTTTTTATTCTAGTGCTCATCCTCAAAATGTCTTTTACAGAACTTGTAGAAACTGTGTCTTTTTCGGTATCTGTCTTTCCCTTTGATACAGTCTGCTGCTGAAGGCTCACATTTCTCTGGGCTAACAGTGGCAGGGGATCTCTATCATACTGTGATATTGCACTATGGATGGATCCATAGGATGGTTTTCCTGGATACTGATGCTTTTTTTGTTCCTCCATGTATCAAAAATGTTTGTTCAGAGCTGATTCATATTCCGGAAAATTAGAACGTGAACTGTTTGGGTAAGGTGTCTTCATGTCTCCGGACTACCATTTTTTTTTCCTACCTTTTTTCCCTTTTCATTTCAGTCCGTGGCTATGCTGATGGATTAAATCCCTTCCTTCTTCACTCATTGACACTCTTCCAGCCTCCTTTCAAATCTTGTTCTTAGAGACACAAAGCCACTGTGGATATATTAGACAGAAAACGACTCCTGTAATTTCCTCACTTATTAATCTGCCACGTGTCTTTATTTCCATAACTAAAAGCCTCTTTTTAAATCCACTTGAAAAAACATATCCCCAACAAAACCCTGAAAATGTAAGTGAGAAGGGAGACAAACACATATCGATGTGATACAAAAACTGAATTGCAAACTGGGTTTGGGGAAACAGCCATGAATAACTTTCTCTACTGTTTGTTCAGCTTTGTATATTTTTATAGTCTGATGATCATTTGAGATTAATTGCAGAGGATAGAATGATGATATGCTTTAAAGGAGAGAAGTACGGGAGAAGCAGGAGGTCTAGACCAACCTTCAGAGGGAAACCAGCTGTACACTATTGCAGATTTGAGCTCTTAGATAAATCACCACAAACGCATGTGTGAATAAATGAACATATTGAAATTACCTTGAACTTTCTCCCAACCACCTTTTTCTGTATTATGGTTATCGCTACCCAGTTACTGGAACAAAAATAGAAATCAAAATATCTTGAGATGGCTACATCACAGTAAATTCTCTGCAAGTGAATGAAATAGCCATAATCCTTCCTTCCCTGGATGACAGAACCATTGCACCATAGACACAACTGCTGTGGAGGACACACTGGAATAATGGGTGTTTGCAGAGAAAAACCGGTACTTAAAATCCTTGGGAAAAGTTTGGCTGCCCCGGCTCCTTCCTCCAAATCTCACATGCAGTAACTGAATGGGCTTTATGTTGTTTTCTGTTTACAGAAGGAACACAATTGTTCACACTTCACAGATGCCTCATGCGGAGACAGCAGGTGAAGCAGACGTGAAGCAGCGTTGTTACCAGGCTCAGCGGTATGAGTACTAGATAGAAAAGTGCAATCCAATCAACCAGAAGAAGAGGCTGAATTAGGATGTCTTTGCTTGATGTAATCTTGGAGGCCGTAAATATGAAAATTAGGATATCTTTGAAAGCTTTCAGGTGCTTTTTTGGAGTATATTAGCTGGCAAATCTGACTAGTTACTCTAGGAATGGGCAATTACTAGAGATAAGGTGCACAAGTCTTCAAATTTTTTGCCAAAATATTCATATGAATGGGGGTGGAAGAAATCTTGTTCATGAACATTTTGCAAAAAAATATAGTATATTTTCAAGCATCTTCAAGTCTTGCATATACTTATGCAGCCATTGACCTAGCAGCTTTATCATTTATGAGCAGCCCAGATAGCACACTGAGATTCAGAACCCAATCTAAATCTTTGGAAGACTCCATTTAATTTTGTCTGGTTTGAATTAATCACAAAACTGTCCTCTCTATGTTTTCTGAACCTAAGCAGTCCAAGGCTTGAGACGGTTGGTTTGGTTGGTTGGTTGTTGTTGGCAATCTAACATAAGAGATGTCCTTCTTATCAGAGTAAATGATATCATGATTGTTTCTGGCAATGATTGGAAAAAAAAGGATTTTTAAAGTTTCAGACATTCCTGATGGAAGCTGAGAAAATTTTGTATTTTTCACCTTGTCACTGAAAACATAGAATCATAGAATGGTTTGGGTTGGAAGGGACCTTAAAGATCATCTAGTTCCAACCCCCTGCCATGGGCAGGGGCACTTCCCAGTAGACCAGGTTGCTCAAAGCCCCAGAACATATTCACTCAAAACATATCCAAATGTGCCTATTATCCTGGTAAGGGATTAATTTTGGGACCACAGCTAGTTGCTTGTGATAGTACTGAAGAGATATGATGGGTTCATATGGAAGAAGTCCATAGCTTGCTTTCAGGGCTGACATGCCTAGTTAAAACCTTATTAACTGCAATATAATGATGTGTCTCCTTTTGGGAATCACTGGTCTGTGATGAGGGCAGGGTGTAGTGCAGGTGAATGCAAACTACTAACGTTCAAGATTAGTATAAATTTTAAATGGCTACCTAAGTCCCTGTGAACTGAATCATCTTCATGTAGAAATCATCTTTTTAAGATATTTAATATACTTGGAACACTTAAGCGCTACATAGTTTCCACTAATTTGCTACAGTTTTTCTATTCCTCATGAAGAAATTAGCATGCCTAAATAACCCTGTATTACTTTTATTAAAATTAGGCTATAAACAGTTTCCTGATTCAATTAACCATCTAAATTTGTCTCCAGTTTTAACACCTTCAGTGGGTCTGAGGTGAAAATTTGACCCTCCTTCTTCTGAATTTAATGATGGAGATTCCACTGATAACGATACGTGATCCAGCCTGAGCTCATGTAACTTATTTATTCACAGCTGGTGTTCTGGCATCATTAAAACCAATGCAGAGAGTGTAGTTTCCATGCCACAACTGGTAGACAATGCATTTTGAGTAACGTGGTTCTTCTCTCAGTACGAGCAGATATTCTTAGTTTTCACTAATGTGCCAGAAAGCTGAAAGGGAGAAGAAGTAAATGAGCAGAATATTAAAGCAAAACAGAGAGCAGCTCAGATTGAAAGTGTGCATGCAAATGAAGGGATGTGGCAGTGGCAGGAAGGGATTGCATCCTAAGTCCTCTGCCTTTTTTTTCCAGGTTTTGCAGTATTCTCCAAGCTCTGAAATAAAGCAACAGACCAAACAATTTTCGTAAAACCGAAACAAAAGCCAGTGTTATTAGATTGAGCAGATATTCCATGTGGAGTTTGTTACCACTTGCTAATTTTCAATTCATTTATTAAGATCAGATCTCATTTTTTAATTTTTCAGTAATCAGTGTCACTCTGTTATGAAAGCACCTCTGCAGTCTAGACAGTACATACTCATTTATGTGATAAATAATGGATAAACACTGAGTGTGCCATTAGCCCTTAATGCAGTAGATTGATTCTCTGCAGCACATACTCTCCATCTTGTTTTAGCTCTTATGCCACCTGTCTCTTGCACTTGCTGCACGATGCTTCGATAATGTGAATGGGCTTCCCTGATCGTTCTTAATTTAGCTCATTTTTATCAGCACATAAGTAGGTTGGCATTACCGTGACAGATGAGCAAATCAAAGGGTGCCTCACTACTGCCTTGGTGATTTCTATCACTATTCTGTCCTATGCTTTTAGCATGATACAGAGTACTTGTGGATAACTGTATATAAAGAATAAGTAGAACTATTTTCTTTCCCCAGATTTCCATTTTAACACATTGCTACTGCTTTGGCCAAGTGGCTGGGACAGACAATTTATGTCATGTCTCTTTTCCTGTTTCCTTCAGCTGTAAGAACAGGGATTTAAAGTGAATTAAACCTGACAAATTAGTTAGCAGTAAGTCACCAGGGCAGGCTGGCACTCAACCAATATTTTGAAGGAACTCAGCTGTGAAATTGCAGAGCTGCTAGCCAAGTTGTCTCACAAATCTATAGAAACGGCCACCGTGCCAGACTGCCAGGGTAACTTCTACCTGCCAGGAGAAGTTTACCTCGCTAAGCTCTGCGGATGTCACGGCTGTGAACACGTTCTCTGCACGACACAGCCGTGTCCCTCAGCATCGTCGACGCACAGCAGTTGGCTGATGTGAGCGTTGTTCTTCTGTGCGCTTTGGGCATTTTTGACCCGTGACGCTGTGTTAGATGTGGCACAGTGATAGATCGGGGCAAGAATGTCCGTGGTAAGTGCATGATATCGTATGCATAAGTAGAAATTAATGATTGTAATGTGATTCATTATGTACTGATTGTTAACAGCATTTACATATAGATTTGTTACAAACACTTGCATATGGTTCAGTTAAATGAAATTCTTCTGTTGTAGATTCCAGCAGTGTAAATAATGATATATTTTTTTCTTTACATAACGTCTTTCTGTTTACTGTGTGGTGTTCCTAAGATGCTATTTGCCTTTGATAGCACGTTGCATTTCGTCACTTCATGGGGATTACAATATTCCAGTCCTGCTATCCTGGTTTGTGTGGTTCCCCCAATTCCTCGTGTACAAAGTGGCAGCTCTGTGGCTGCAACTGGACAGCAATTTACCATCCAGCTGTTGGTCTGTAAGGAGACGTACAAATAACTTAAGTGTGAAAAACTGTTTTGTTTGATCTGTAACATTATTTTGCAGGGAAGACGGGTGAGGGAAAGCAGAGGAAAGGATGGACACACAGCTGGAAGCTGAAGTCTTTCCCCTGAATAATCCAGGGGTTAAAGCAGTCACCAAGTACATGGGAAAGTTTGGCTCAGTTCTTCCCAGTAGAGGAGCAGACTAGAATCTGTAGCTCTCATTTATTATTCTCTCTAACATGCTAGAATATATGTGTGAGTGGGGAGAGGCTCTTTTAATTATTTTTGGTGACTCTCTATTTTGGAGATTAGTGTTCAGGTTTCATCTCCAAAGCAGGACTGAGGGCTTATTGTGGTCACTGGCAGCTTGTTTTATGCAAAGGAAAAAGTGTCAGCAGTAGAAAATTCAGCTACCCTATGGCTTAGCTGTAAGGCGCTCATATAAAGATAGTGGGAGAGCTAGTTTGAATCTATTCTCTGCCTCATTCATGTATACCCATGACTTTTTAGCCTTGTAGTTGGGCTGCTCTCTCAGGCAATGAACTGAACTTGTGTGACTCGTATCTTGGGTAATACCCTTAAGCTATTAACTAAAAAAAGGGATGCAGGGAAAACCTCCATTGTTCCTGATGCAGTTCTGTGAAAACAATCCTTCCCAAAAGCACTTTGCAGACTAAACCATTCAAGCATTTGAACAAATATTTGCAAATAATTTCAAGACTATTAAAAATGCATTTTCCTGACTCCAATATTCCTTTTTTACTTGCTTAATTCCACGTAGACACAGCTAACTCATTTTCCCCCTGGATGGGCACATGGGTGACGTTCCTGAGCACATGAAACATTGTTAGCAGAGAAAACAGCCTATAAAAAACAGCTCTACAGAGAACGTAGTAAAAGCTCATTTATGTTTTATTGTGCCAGAGCCAAGAACAATGCGGTACGGCCAGAGATTTCAGGAGGTCTCCAGCACTTACAGCTGTAGTGCAAAGGAGATGAGCAGGAGCTGGTTAGTCAGGTCGGTGTAAATATTTAAGAGAAATACAGGGATCCGATTTGATACATCTCTGGAGTTCCACGTACTCTGAAGCAGTTCTTCCAGATTCAATTCTTCCCAGGAAAAATTGCCAATAGAAGGTATTTCTTCAGGAAGAATTACTGCATCTTCTTCCCAAGTCCATTTGTCTTTTCTAAGGACACAATTGAAAATTAAGTTTTTTGAAAGGCTTTTAGTCAGAAAACTGACTCTTCTTTTTTGTAACATTTGCATCTTGCAGAACTATTAAGATAAGAATATTAGATTTTAAAACTGAAGTTCATGAGGAAGATTTCAAAGTGGTACCACTGGAACTAAACCAAACGGTTGAGATGAATGTTGTTATTGAAAATTAGACAATTATTGCTTGTCAGAGAACATAATTCACCAGCAGTACCAGAAAATCCCCAATGTTTATGACTAAAGCTTGACTGTCAGGGCTTAAACAAAAGTTCAGTGAGAAATAAAAAGCCTTGCTAGTGCCATGGAGATACAAGGAAACTACCTTTTTCTATCTACATTTCATATTACTTTTTTTTGTGCAAAACACAGGCTGCCTTGACTGAAGATATAGGGGCATGGTAGTCCCACTGGTCACTTGCATTAAGCCACGTAAGCAGAGATTTGCATCTCCATTAATAATCACGTTCTTCCTTGGTTAAGAGGAGTCCCCAGGCATTGCTGGTGGAACTGATAGCTGACACTGTCTCCTCCCTTGGTGAAAAAAGACCTTCTTATCCAGAGGGAGTTTCCCTTCTCGTGAAAATATAGGGTGGACTGACTGGAAAATATACCCCATTGGGGCTGTTGGCAACAACCAAGAGCAAAATCTGTGCCTGGTCAGATGGGCCAGAAGGTTCCAGCTCAGGTTGCAGCAAAGTTCTCCTGCAATCAATGTTTCCTCACCAGCAGGGAGAAAGCCCCGGCCATGGCTCTGTCACTGGGGCATGGGCACTGACTCCCCTCTGAGCAGCTCCTCTTCCCTGCGACTTTGGGCCTGGAGGTGTCTCCTGGAGTAAGTCACGTGCGTTGAGATCCCGCTGGAAGTAAATATGGAGAAGGACCAGTGCTCCCACTGTCCCACCAACTTTCCCCTTCCCATTCAGGCTGGAAAGAAATGCAGGACCACACCGTGAGCCGCATCTTACAGGGTTCCTGCTCAACCCCAGGGCAACCTCACTGAGGGAAACTGAGGAATGTACTTATCTTTGCTGCATAGATCACAAAGTGTATTTAAATAATGTAATTTAGTTGATCGCTGAATGACCTTTTGCTTAAAAAGAGGACTAAAACGTGAAAAACTAAATTAAATTGGCATGTCTCTGTCTTTATATATGCACTAACTGATTTGACTGTAGTAAAAACATTGCAAACCAGAGCAGAACGTAAATCCATTCAGTCTAACTAAGAAAAACTATTTCCTCAAAGAATGTCCAAGGAGGATTCACTTTTATTTAATCTATTCATTTTGTGGGAGAAAGCTACCTCTCTTGTCCTCAAATTAAATTTATTTACCCACGCATAAGGGAAAAAAAAAGTGATCCTGAGAGATGCCCTGAGATTTAAAATTCCATAGATTTTGCATCTGGTTCCATTAGATTCTTCCCTTCTTGAATTTCAAAGACTTTTAAGCAACTGAGTCATCCTACGTCGGAAAATTACACAGAACAACCTGACTTCCAGAAGAATGATAGTTATGGCTGAACCTCAGAAAAACCGGGGAGAAGCCAGCTTAAAGCACTAGGCTTTAAGACACACATCCTGTGTATCTGCACTGTCAACTCATGTGATTCGAGTGTATAAATCGTTCATTGGGAAGGATCCAGTCGTATATCCCTTCACTTCAGGGGAAAATTCCAACAGCCTTAAGAAAATAGAACTGAGAACTGAAAAAAATGAACTGCACTGAGAACCAAAATGTGGCTGATACCAGAAAAATGGGAGAGGCTGGCAAAGGAAAGCGGCACAGTCCCTTCCTTCTCTCCCCTGCCAGCCCATCCGTGCTGTGATTTAGTTGATCCCATGATTCCTGATGTCCTGGGGCCTTGGGACATCAGACTGAGACTGGAGGCCAGTTAAACTTGATGGTGGACCTCCCACATTCTTCCCCAGTCGCATGAGGAAAGTGCAAGGCAGTGATAGAAAGCGCCCCTCTCTGGGTATCAAACAATGTATTCCATCTTTGTCCCTGTGAAAGCTTAGTTGTACTGCCCTAGGAAGACAGTGGGAAAGAATTATATATATATAAATTATGAATTATATATATATTTATATAAATAAGAATTTATATATATATATATATATATGGGAGGCAAATGCTGACAATGATGGTGATTTTTTGACATCTGACTTCTGGTAAATAAAATCAAGTTCTTGATTCCACTTGTCGCCCTACAAACACCTCCCACCCGTGTGTGGTGCAAAAGCACCAAAAAGGAGGAAATTGCATCCATTCAATCAGAAAGGTGACGGAGAGCACCGGGGAGGTCTGTCTGCTCCTCCTGATTTTCTTGCCTGCCAGCACAAAGTGAAGTCAAAATCTTTTAGCTTTGGGTTCCCATCTATAGAAAAGGCCCATTTTTTTGCTCATACATAAAGCTTGAGAGAATAATCTTTTTAGAAGCAGTTGCACACTGCAGCAAGAGCAGCCACAATAAAGAGACGGCTTCCACCACCAAAATCTTCAGGGGAGGCCAGGAGTTGACTTCTTTTAGCTGTATCCTACATTTTAGCATGCATTGCATAGGCATATATACAATACTTGGCATATGTAGCACTTACAAGAAATAACAGTCGTTTAAAATAGTCAATTAACTGATAAAAATGTATCTGTGTCCTTAGATAAAAAGACACATTTCTGTTAAATAGTTAAAAACCCTACCTTTCTTCTTAAAATTCTCCTTAGTAAATCTCTCACTTTATTCTGTCCCTTTTAGGCATCTAAAGTCTCTTTTTGAGGAGCAGTCTGCACCCCATCCTGTCCCAGGAGCCCAGCACACCCATGTTCAGTCAGCTCTAGCAGGGCTCCGACTCAGTGGGAACGATGACAACGCGAGAGCCTTGTCATCTGGAATATCCATTTAGCATCCTATTTTTTTCAAATATTTTATGCTTGGTCTTCATTGCTGTTTTTCGTTAACCTCCACCCTGTAAAATATGAAGGCAAAAAATATGGAGTTAAGTTTCACAGCGATCAAGGATTATCTGACTGATGGAACCGTGATATGGTAGAAAATATCTTGTAGCCCCTAAAAAAAAAAAAAAAGTCGATCACAGAACCTATGAAAACATTCAAACTAATCTTTCATAAAATTTTTAGCTGTTGTACATGTTATAAAAGTCAGTTTATTAGAGTTATAAATAACAGTACAGCACACTGAAAGTCAGATTAATGTATACCAAAACAAAATGTATTCCATCAAGCAGTACAGTCGTTTGTGTAGATAGCTTTAGTCAGTTTATTACTAACCTGATTGGATACTGAGGATACTTATAATGGGTTTAATTTGATAATAATAAAGTATTGCTTATGCTAATGGTGCTCTCCAGATTAATAGGTTTTAAATGGTTGGTGCTATTTTATTGTCTCTTCCTGAGTAATGAACTAGCCTATGTATGCACTGTACATTGAATGGTGGAGACCAATAATTCAAGCAATATCATTACAGTGATATCAGTATAGGACATATTAAAGGTTTTTTTCTAATACATTAAAAGGTAAACTTGAAGTTTATGAAGGAGAAGTGCTCTCAGTGTTTTAATGTGTGCAATAGAAACTGTAAATAGCTGACAGAACACTAGGAAGTTGGTAGTGTTTGAGTGCCTCACCACCCCTCACTCAAACCATCTGTCAGGCACTTCTTCAGGCAAAAAAAAATAAATTCCACAATTTTTAGAAATGTTTGTTCTGAAAATGCAAATTAGTAATTTTTTAGATTTATTTATTTCCAGTCACGTAGCTGGATCTTACACCATGTCTGCACAGAGATATTGTGCTTATTTAAGTCCTTCAGGAAAAGGTTGTGAAGGTTCAGGAGGCCCATGGAAGGTAAGTCTGAAGTCTCTGTTTAGCTTTGCTAAGGAGAAGGAGGGGAGTGGATGAGGACTCACAGACAGAGGTTCTATGAGTGTCCAATTCAGTTGCAGATGCTGAAAAAGCCAGTTTTGCCTCATCCTCCAGCCCCCATTGCAAATGTATTGCTGGTGTCACTGCCAGTGCAGCTCACACAAGTACTGGTGCCAGCAGAGGAGGGGTGATGGAGCAACAGGGCTAGGGACATCAGGAAGGGGAAGCTCATCCTGCCCCTCTAGTCTGTCCTGGTGAGGCCCCATCTGGAGCACTGTGTTCAGTTCTGGGCTCCCCAGTTCAAGAAGGACAGGGAACTGCTGAAGAGGGGACAGGAAAGGGTCACAAAGATGATGAGGGGCCTGGAGCATCTCTCCTACGAGGAGAGGCTGAGGGACTCACGTCTTTTTAGTCTTGAGAAGAGAAGACTTAGGGGGGGATTTGATCAATGCTTACAAATACTTAAAGGGAGGGTGTCA
>JAOTQQ010000023.1:57077854-57089554 GCA_026546715.1 Gallinago undulata
CCCTGCCCATGGCAGGGGGGTTGGAACTGGATGATCTTTAAGGTCCCTTCCAACCCAAACCATTCTATGATTCTATGTTTCCTGGCAGGGTTTTGGCTTGTGCCAAAGAGCAGCCCATGCCAGGTACAGCTGAGCACAGCCTGGAGAACAGCTTCAGGGCTCTTCCCACCAGGTACTGTGTGTGACACCTCTCTGTTTCGGGAAGGCATTAAAGATGCAGGTCCTCCGGGAGAAAGAAGGGGCTCGAACCTGGTTCATTGACCAGCATAGCTAGAGCTTTGCTGTCTTCAGTGTTGTCCCAGTCTGGTTGAAAAGTAATAAGGTCCAAATTAAAAATCCAAATATCTTTAAATGTGTTTGGATTCAGATTTCCATACCAGTCTGTTCTGTCATCAGCACTTATGGTATGGAGGGAAAATCTAGTTCTGCACCATTTCTAACCGCTGTGCTGTCTCCCGTGCGCTGTCTCCGTGGAGAGGCAGGTGAGGGAAATGAAATCTCTTGGAAGTACTGCACTGTAAATCAGCTGGTCAGTCCCAGACAGCATAGTTAAAGATCCCAAACTGCAGACAAGTTTAGGTCGCCAGCTACCTGATTTGTTGGCCCGACTACTTCTTTACACAGAAGAAGGTTTTATTCTTGATTGCACCTACCGGCGCTTCACTGAAGCTAAACTTGAACCTTTCTGTTTTCTCAGGACTTATATGTTTGCTGTGCTTTCCACAGATGTTCTTCTGCAGTTGTGGTAGCTTGAATGGCACAGAGTATGCAGGCAATAACTTGTTATATTCAATTAAACAGGTAATGCCTATGCAGCCATCAATGTCCTGCTGGGATGGCACTGGAGGTCTAGGACTGACGAGGACTAGAAAATCTGTTGGGCTGGTTGACTGTCAGCGCAGTCACCTATTGTGGACTTTATATTGTCTCCTCTAATAGACTATTCTACTCTTATTTCCTTTAATATGTCTGAAGCTATATCTGACCTCATGGATCCAGTGATTTCACTGCCTTCCAACATTTCCCGCTGTCTTATTATATTTGGCTGCTAGAATATTTTTGACATTTTATTCTTTTCACTAAAATCCATGAAAATTTACACTTCAGCAACATCTGTTGCTGCAGTCATGAAATGTCTTTAGCCAGTTTTCTTGCTCTGAAACCAAAGATGCAATTTTGATTTTTTGAATGAAAAGTGTTTCAACCTAAACTACTTAACAGATCTTTACACCTACCTAGGGCAGAGAAAGTAAGACAAAATTATGACCTTTAATTTATTACGTGGTTGTGAGTGAGGCTTCCGTGCCCAGTGCTCACAGGGTTAGCTGCTGCCAACTTTTGTGTAGTTTCAGAAATTTCTGGAATATTGAAGTATAATTACAGTTTAAATGAAGATGCCACTTTCATTTGCTCTTTTAGTCATTTCTTCAGTCCAGGGACCTTGAGCCAGGAAAGTGGATGGCCATGCTGTAAGTCCAGAAATGAATCTCTACTTAGACATGCTGGTATCCACCAAATGACTTTCTTTCCCCAACTGAACAGGCTTCTTGCTGGTTCCTTAACAAAACATTGTCATGACAGTGGCAGTTAAGATTCTTACCTTTAGGGTAAAAGCATTTAAAAATGCTTTTTAAAGAGCCTGTCAATGTCTTTATTGACCAAAAAGGCAATCTGACTCCTTTTTTTTTTCTTTTTTCTTTTCCCATCTCTAGTGATTCCTGATAATTATACTGAGACCACAACTGAAATTGTTAACAAACAACATGCAACCTCTTGGAATTCAGTAGTGGCCACTCACATGAAACATCCACTAATTCTCAAAAAGTAAGAAAACCATGTACATGCATGCTGATGGTCACTGGCAATGGAAAAGTGTCTGTATTAGTGTACTGATTTGGGCCAAATCCTACTTCTCCTCCTATAGGTGTGTAAGAAATATCACTGTCTATGAGAAAGGATGGAGGGCGCAGGGTTGTAAAGTCGAGCACAATTAAGCATTTGTTTAACTTTAATCCCAGGAGAACATTACTGAAATCACTAGGTTTGTTCCTGCACTTAACAGTAAGTACATCTTTACATACCAGCTTGACTTCAGACTTTACTGCACCATACCTACTCCATGCAATTTTACCCAGCTCCCATTGATGCAGGAATTATTGTGCAGTCCTTAGTGGGTCTTAAGTGATATTAAATATTCCATTAGAGAAATGTTGTTTCCATTACAGTTTACAATTTTAACATTTAAAGACTATCATTAAAATATGTAGCTTTATAACATACTTTGTTCTTATAGGTAGCAGATTGCTACTTACTGGCAACTGGTCATGTATTAATTTTTCAGAAATGTGTTTCCTGAATATGACTAATGACTCACATCCCTTTCATACCTCTTTACAGATGAATGGTATATGGATTCTGAAATGCAAAACATATGCCGAACACCTAATTGGGCTGACAATGTCTCAAAAATATTAGAAGTTGAAAAAATCAGTTAATACAAAGTTTGCTGTCTGGGTATTTCACATTTATAAACTTGTGGTGTTCAGCAAATAGAGTTGATATTGATCTTCTAACTATTAGAATTGGTTGCATCACGACAAATCAGTACCCTGCTGGAGATCTCTTTTTCTGATTTCAAAGCAGAAAATACAACATGCTCTGTGATACCTCTCATTATGAAGAAGAAAAACAGTTTAAGGATGAACTGAATTTTTCATTGAATGCTTCTCCACGAAATCTTCATATGGAATCTCCATATAATCCATATAAACTGAAAATCACCAAAAGTAGTCACGTTTGCAGAAAGAAAGGTTAATTGCGACTGAAAAAGCCACCATAAATTGGTAGGAAGGTAAGAGCTACAGCTTCTGCAGCCAGATGAAAGCTCAGTATGATTTATTGTTCTCCAAGTGTGGCCAGTTACACAGCTTAGAAAAAGAACTTCCTCTTTTACTCCCCTGATCTTGTTTGTGATACACCCTCTTCTGCCAGGCAGCAGGTGGTTTAGGGACTGAGCCTCTGGGCACCTGTGTGCATCTGGGCCATTTCTTTAATAGCCAATAACGGACCATCTCACAGCTAATGAGGTGGACCTTGTTTTCATAAAATCATAGAATGGTTTGGGTTGGAAGGGACCTTAAAGATCATCGAGTCCCAACCCCCCTGCCATGGGCAGGGACACCTCCCACCAGAGCAGGTTGCTCCAAGCCCCATCCAGCCTGGCCTTGAACCCCTCCAGGGATGGGGCAGCCACAGCTTCTCTGGGCAACTTGTGTTGTGTCTCACCACCCTCCCAGGAAAGAATTTCTTCCTGAGATCTAATATAAATCTCCCCTCTTTCAGTTTGAAACCATTCCCCCTTGTCCTATGGCTCCACTCCCTGATCAGGAGTCCCTCCCCATCTCTCCTGTAGCCCCCAGTAGGTACTAGAAGTCACTGTGGTACCCCACTGCATTCTTTGACCCCAGGCCCTCGTTATGTCAAGAAGTGGTTCTTTTTGCTTGTTTTAAATCTGCTATATCTGGTAGTTTTCCTGGAGGGAGGGAATGAGGGACAGCACCCTATTAATTTTTAAATTTTGAGAATACCAAAGTGAGTGCTCCCTTCTGGCTCACCCTCTCATCATGATTAATAATGTAACAGATGCTATCGAAGGGATGGCCACCCGTCGTAATCCACAAAACCCTTCCTGTGCCTGAGAACCCCGGTGGCTGGCGCTCGTGCCTCGGGACCTGCATGTCAGGGAGCTTGAGGAGGGTTCACAGGTAGGAAAAACCCTCTCCCAAAGGGCTACCACCGCAGCAGCCACCGCTGGCTCGCAGCCGGCCCGCCCCAGGATGTAGCCAGCTGAGCGGTCCCGCTGGGAGCAGTGGGCAGAAAATGACTCAGAAGCAGATTTGGTACATGCCACCCTGGACATCTACAGCTCTGTAGCATTTTTATCCCTTTTGTTTCTGAATGACTCCCAATAATTGCTCTGTTCTTGTGGCCACCGCTGAACACTGAGCCGACAGTTCTGCAGAGCTGGCCGCGATGACCTCCAGACCCCTTTTTTGCCTGGTGACAGCTAGTATAGACCCCGTGACTGAGTCTGGAGTTAGATCTCTCTTTGTTGAGATCTCTCATTGCTGACAATGAATTTTACTTCCCTTTTGTCTCCTACCTCCACGAAACCTCCAACGGTACAGTGTCAGGTATTACAGAGGTTTTAATGTCCTGTATGGCAGGTTGGTTCAGACTGTTACAAAACTGGTAGAAACCCTTCAAACTTTTATCATACACATTTTCAAACTGTAAATATATTAAGATGTTTATTCTAAAACATATTATTTTATTTCTTTACTTTCCAGCTTAAGTTTTGATTAAATTCTTCATGGGAATTTTTGAGAACAGTATTTCTTAGGAACAAAAATTTTGAGAGCAGTATTTCTTATGAACAAATAAGTCCAACACGGAAGTGTGATAAACTGCAAAGACATAGATTATCTGTTAATTTCAGTGAATCGCAATTTCAGATGTTTTGATTATCTACTGTAATGGACGTGAGCAGAATTTATATCACTGACTTCACAGTGAAGGGCTCTGAAGAGCCTCAAAACCGAAAGTCCCCCAGTTACCCAGTTCCACAGGTTTTAATAAAAACAAATGGTCTTGTTAAAACATTTATTTATGATTCATTAATACAATGGCTTTATAATATAAACAACAGTGTTGTCTGTCTCAACTACTTCGATAGCAAAACCGATGCGTTACTCTGCGTGAATAACTCAGTGGCATGAGACACAGGTAACCGAAGGCCGCTCTCGAGGTGTGTCAAACAAGTCATGACAACAACTGTGTGAAGTTTCCTTTGAGGCTGTTCAACCGAGTGATCAGCTGAAGAGAGAGCACTATCAAAGGTAACTACTCTTTGGCAGTAAAGCTGTTCACTCATTTGTTAAAAAAGCCTAATACCTAAACTGCAAATACTGTGTATTGCCAACACATCCATGCCTTGTACCCGTTATCCCCAAATCTAATATTTTCTTACAGTTATAGAGACAATTCTTGATATTTATCCCACTTCTGGCAAACGTGGCGATGTAGGGGAAAAGCTCATACTTGCTTTCAGACAGAGGATTTATTTTTATCTCAAATTACTCTGCTTGCACATTAATTAGACAGAACTAGCCTGGATTACGTTTGCTCATGTCCATCTTCACGACCTTCCAATAGCTGTTCACAAACTTTCATAAACCAAAGACTAATTTCCAATTCAAATCCGAAGTGTGGAGGCCTGGCAAATTCAGGAATGGGAAAGAACTCAGGTTAAGTCCAAGTGGTGCAGAACGTGGCTGAGGTCCTTCAGTAGGTGGCACACTTTCCTCTGGATCAGTGGCGAAGGAAGGTATTTGCAGGATGCTCCGGGCGCTGGCCTGTGGGAAGATTCCTGAGATGCAAAACCAGGAGGGCAACCAATGTGGTTAGGAAGGTTCCCATGACATGTGCCAGAAGAGTAGAGGAGGTAGGATAATACGGCCAAATCCCAGGTAGCTGCAGCTTCGTTCATGTCGTTTTTCTTATCCAAAGTGCCCTCTGCCATCTTGAGATGCCAAGATATTCTCCTTTACTCTGTCTTCAAGTTGTCACTACTCACTACTAAGAGTGGTCGGCCCCTCTGTCTCTCTCCAGCCTGTACATTAAATTCTCTACACACCAAGGACTGGAACATGACGGAGAACTGAAAGCTGCCTATTTGTGGAGAATGCTAAACGAAAGGCTATCCCGGTCTAACAGGAATTTAAATAGGCTTTTAGAAAATAAGCTTTTAGAAAATTAAGTTGCTTAATTGTTCAGGTTATATACAACTCAGAAGCTGCTAAATCCCACCATGTCTTTGATAGGCTTTTCCTTCAGCCATTCCTAGAAAAAGTGGGGCAAGGTGGGGGAGAGAAGCGAGTGCAGTATACAAAATATATGGGAGCTATTACTTTTTATTTAGAGAGAAATAACCAGAGCCTAGAACACGGCCCACTTGTTAGTGAGGCAAAATATTTGCTCAAAATGCCTAAGAGTCTTTCAAAAACTTATTTGGCTTGGGATATTAAAAAGGATGATCAAAGAGAATCTGGCTATAGCTCTTCCAGGGTTCATTTATCTCATATGAGAAGTGCACATAATCACTTGGCTCAGTTTCTGGTCAGCAATGTAGATTTTCCTATTCAGCTTGTTAATTAGCCGTGAAAAAAATGGAAATGAGTAAAAAAATAATCAAATTTCATTTAAAAGTCTTTTCCCAGAATTCATGGGCTTTAAAAAATGTTCCCATGAAAGGGCATAATTTCAGAAAATTCTGCCTTTTTCATTTTTTTCCCCCCATTCCAAGGTCAAGTGATGACATGTTATTATCGAGCTGTTGATACACACAGCACGTTAGTTCTGCATCTGGAAATACTTTATGTGGAGAAAATAACTTTTTTTTTTTAATTTTATTTTATTCTTTTTTCTCGGAGGGAAAGCTCATTATAGCAGGAAAAAAAAATATTTTTCCTTCAGGAAATCGAGCCATTTATTCATTACCAGGCAAATAGTGCTCCTTTCCTTTGGGCCCTCTGCCAGAGTTATTTACACACGGGCTTGTTCAAGAGAACCACCTTGGCTTCTTGCTCCTTCCCACCATTTGATGGTGCACGGGCTGGAAGCTGGGGTGGATAAAGAGACGCTTCACTGGTGACTTCTTTGTTTTCCTGTGGAGGAGTCACGGGCACGCTCCCCTGTGAGGAAAGATCATCCGTGTTTACGTCGGAGAGTAGACAAACAAGACACAGCAGCCCAGATTCAGGGAAGACACGGGGAGAGGTGTTGGGAGGGTTGAACCTCGGTTACCTCTGAGAAGAAGAGCTTGCGATGGTCAGTAGAAGGTAGGTATCTCTCAAAATAAGAATCCCCTCAGTTACCCCAATCGATGCCGCTCTACAAGCTGCTTTTGCGATGCGTTCGGCATCCAAAGTAAAGCAGGAGACAAATGCAACCCTGCCAGGACTCTCGCCAAGTCTTCTGATCTAGCTGGGTCTCCCTCCTCGCCCTCCTTCCCAGCCCCAGAGGTGCAGGGGGTGCCCCCCCAGGGTCTCCAGGAATCCCTGAGGGGGGGCTGACAGCAGGTACCCTCACCCTCGCCGGCCACTCGTCGCTTCAGCATCCACCTCCGGGCTCTTCTCTCACTCACAAGGGGAGAAAGAGCAGGTCCTCCAAAAGAGGAGGAGGACGGAAGAGGGAGAGGAACCCCCTTCCACCATCAGAAAGCCAGCCCTGAGTATCTAAGCACAAGGAGCACGAAATACTAAATATAATAAGCACTAAATAATAAATCTATAGTAAATAGGGAGTTAGAAAAGGCAGGGGTGGGGGCGGAAGGGGCAAGGGACATTGCTGTCCAGGCAGTCAGAAAACGGAATGAAGGAAAACGGAAGGAAGGTCCTACACAAATAAGCAGAGAGCGATTAAACCAACGTTGATAGGAAACTATTCGTATTTGTTTGTTTATGAGGAAAGCCAGTCCCAGGCAGTTTCCAATAGATTTTCTTACCTAAGCAAACTTAAGAAAGAGGATAATAAACAGCAAAATAACACCACAAAATTTTAATTTGTGCCCCTACCCTCTGAGGCTTTCAGAAAATTGGATACAGTTTACTTTACACTACTCACACTGAAATCAGTAGATAATATCAATCCCCTTATATAAAGGAATTTTTGCTTTTAGTGCAGCTCTACCTGTAACAACTTCGTGAAGAAATAGTTAAGAACTTGTGGGTACAGGTTCAGGGACCAAGTAATCTTTCCCCAAGAAAGAAAGGATGAATTGCTTTACAATTGTTAGCTATTTTAGGAATGGTTATTTAACATTTAAACTCAACTGAACTGTTATAGAAAAATTATGTAAGGCTTTCTATTATCTACTTTGGGAGCAGGAAGGTTTACAAAACTGATGGATTCTGTACGCTCTGAGATCAAACCAAGTCTTCAGAATAATTTACAGTGTTTAATAAACTGTGAACACCATTGCTGAGTATCATCATTCCGTATCGTGCCCGCTGCTCGCGGCAGCTGGGATGGCCAAGGCGCTTTCCAAGCAGTGAGAATGACTTCTTCTCTGATGAACCTGCAAAATCTGTGCTTAAATAACAGCTGTAAATCTCACACCTGAAAGCTCCCTTAGCTCTCTTCCCAGTTTAGTTAGAGCGATAGTTTTATTAAATGCTGGATGTAAATGTTAAAAAAAAAAAAAAGAATCTAGAGGGAAATGATAGGATGGACGTTATTAAGTTTGTGGTGGTGTCACAAGCAGGTGAAAGAAAGTGATTCAGATGTCTGCTGCCTCCCTGGGGAGTTACTGGTGAGAGTTTGTGAGGAAAACCACCCAGAGCATCCCAGCTGTGGCCCCTCTGCAGGACAATGCTCCTGCCCCCGGCTTCCCATGGGAAGAGAAAGGGGCATCGGTTGGGGGTGAAGGTAAATTTGCACCCAGTTACACCTGTTCCCCTGCGATGGTGCACAAAGGGGGAGTGGGCTGAAGGAACCATGTGAAGATCTCCCTGCCTCTTTGCCTGGGGGAGGGTCTCCTCCAAGCTAGGGACTCTCACAGCTGCAAGTTGTACAGCTTGTCAGGACCTGCTCTGGGGCTTAAGCACAACCAATTAGTGCAACAGGTGAGCTCTCTGAGCACACAAGCACCTTCAGTCTCTTTCCCCAGGACCACTAAAGTGCCCAAGAGTCCAAACTCCATGTGTGTCTTGTGGAGCTGCAGTGAAGGAAACGGCTGTGGCTCTGATGCTCCTGAGCAGAAGAGAATGTGGGAAAGGACACAAAGCAAAACTTGTCAAGATAACCAACCTACATGGAAAAATATCCGTATTTTGCAAAAACATTATGGAGAGAACAATATTACTTTGCTTTGAGCATGGTCGTCAATAAACGGTTTATTTAAAATTATTTTGCACATCGAACCTTGTTGCACTGACTCTGCGGGCTGGTCTCTGGGACAACAAAAATGGACTTTCGAAGTCTTGCAAGAGGCAGGAGAGAAGCAGATCATGCTGGGTGCACAGCAAGAAGTCAAATGTGCTGGTTCAGGAGTCTGCGGCCTCCCAGAGGGGAAAATACTGGTGGCTGTCATTTGGGGGCAGAGGTAAACACAGTTCATGGAATCATAGAATGGTTAGAGTTGGAAGGGACCTTAAAGATCATCCAGTTCCAACCCCCCTGCCATGGGCAGGGACACCTCCCACCAGACCAGATTGCTCAAAGCCCCATCCAGCCTGGCCTCTAACACCTCCAGGGATGGAAGTTGCTGCGGTGGAAAGGGGCAGGATGGGAAAAAGCTCAATTTAAAACAAATCCTTAAGCACTCTCATCTCCTTCCGACTTGTTCTGACACGACATCAAACAAAGATCACAAGCCCAAGGCCGATATGTTTACTCGGACAGAATAATTCCACTCAAACACTGCTTGGTGTCAGGAATGACAGTATCACACTGAAAACCAGGAGAACAAAGACAGATGAGCTCATGGAATTCTTAAGGAGCAGGCAAGTCCCCGTTAGCTGTGGCTTGGTCCTCTTAGTATCAAACATGCTGGCAGGAGCAAGCCTTTAATGTAAGAGGTCATCAGCTGTCCTAAAGTGATGACCATGCAAGATGTTTGCACCTGTATCACTTGAGGTGAGTCCCAAGAAATCCTGAGACTCTCCTGTGCCTCCTGGATTGAGCACAAAGAACCTGGCTCAGAGGCCACCAAAGTCAACCAGGTGCCAAGGACCATGTCAGGAGAAGAGGATCTTTATGGATATGCTGACCCCAAGCACTGAGCTGGCATTTTCATAGAACCATAGAACAGTTAGAGGTAGAAGGGACTTTAGAGATCATCGAGTCCCAACCCCTCTGCTGCGGGCCTGAAAAGCTGCAGGAATGACTTAAAATTCTTAACTACCAAACATCATTAAATAATGGTTTTGCTTCCCCTGGCATTTGCCCCAAGAACTGCTGCTTTCAGGATTCCGCCGTCCACTCCTCCCTTTTCACCTGGGGATTTTTCCCCTGACGTGAGCCGTGGGAATCACCTCAGGTGCTAAGCTCGACCTTCGGCATCACGGTGACAGCGAGGTGGCATCGCTTCGGGATCCCCTCACGGCAGCCTTCGGCTGGGGCTGGATGGCTTTCCCCCCCCCCAAAAAAAAAATTATTTTCCCTTTGATAACGAAGCAGTAATAGCAGTGGAGCGTGGAGCAGCTCTCCGGACCCCGGCACGCCCCCGGCACCACGGCGGAGCCAAGAAGGGACCCTCCGCGTCCCAGCGGCCTGGAACACACCTCAAGGGTGACAAAACGCCGTTCCGCACCCGCCTGTAACTTAACGCGGAGCCGTCGGTGGCGGGTGGCGGTGCGGGACCCGGTTGAGCCGGCGGTCGGGATGAGCGGCGGGGCGCTCCCGGGAAGGCTCTCCCCGGCCCGGGGCCCAGCGGGCATTCCCCACCCGCGGCGCCCCTGCCCCGGGGCCGCCACCGGAGGAGGCTGCGGGAGACCGGGCCGAGCCCCGCCCCGCCGCCCGACGTTGCGGGCGCTCATTGGCTGCAGGGCCGCCCCGTCAGCGGCGGGGGGAAGCGGGGGCACGAACCCCGGGCGGCCGTTAGCCGGCGGGAGGTGGCGGCGGTGGTGGTCCCCCCCCCCAGCCAAGGAAGGGCTGCGGCGTGGTCCCCGGCTCTTGCCGGCACCGTCCGTTCGCCCTCCCGGTGCCACCGGCCCCGCTCCCGGGGAAGGCCGTTCGCCGGTTGTTGAAATAAACGCCTGTGTCCGCGGCAGAGCCCCGGGGCGGGGGGCTTGGGGGGGGTTGGCTGGAGCCTCCTCGGCTCCGTGTGCTGCGGGGCGGCGGCCAGCCCCGACGTGCCCCCGTGAAAGGGCAGGGGGGCCGAGGGTCGGGTCGGGGTCTGTGTGTCTGTGACACACTCTGTGTGTGTGTGACAGCGGGCAGAGCCGTGCCCCCGGCTGCGGAGGCGCCGGCGGGCAGGTCGCGAAGCCGGGGCGGGCGGTGTATTGTTCTCCCCGGTAGATAACGTGACCCCGGACCGGGCAGGAGCCGGGGGGGTGGGGGGGCGGAGGGAAGGAAAAAAAAAAAAAGGAGGAAGCGGAGGGAGGGGGCAGGAGGATCCCACGTCCTGGGAGGAAACTCTCCGGCCGCGGCGAGTCGGCACCGGCTCTCCTGGGAGTTCCCTCGGCGGGAGGGGGAAGGGGGAGCGGCTTGGCCCTCCCGAAGCCCTGCCTCCTCCTTCCCTCGCCGCCTCACACTCACTCACGCACACACACACACACACACACACACACGCACCGGGAGGCGCCCATCACCCCGCGGCCGGGCGCTGCCGGTCGCGCCCCCGCCGGGACAGCGCGGGGGGAACCCGGTGACGTCACGCGCGGCGGCGCGCGCTCCCTCCCCTCCCTCCTTTCCTCCCCTCCCTCCTTCCCTCCCTCCCCTCCCCTCCTCTCCCTCCCCTCTCCCCGCTTCGCCGCCCCGTAACTTCTTGGTTCTGGGAAGTGGTGCCAGGAATAGCCCCGGCGGATCCGCCTGCAGCGCCCGGCGATCCCGCCCGCCCTCTCTTCCCTTCCCTTCCCTCCCTCTCTCCCTCCCTCCCTCCCGCCGCCGCCGGGGCGGGCTGCGGCTCCCGGGGCCTCC
>JAOTQQ010000023.1:57091150-57134445 GCA_026546715.1 Gallinago undulata
GGGGAGGTTGGGGGGGGGGCAGAGAACGGTGAGGCGCCCGGGGCCACCCGGCGCGGCGGCGTGCAGGGTGCCGTGAGGAAGAGGTTGGAGGAGGGATATGAGGGGGCTCCGTCCGCCAGCGCGGGGGGTCTCCGAGTGTGAGGGGGGGCTGTGTGTGTGTGGAGGGGAGGGGGGTGGTGGTGGGAGCCCCGCCGTGGCGGGGGGTGCGTGTGTGTGTGTGCGCGGTGCCGTGCTGCGGTGACTGTTCCCTGAAGTGGGTGGGACGTTGGCCCGTTCCGGGAATGTTCCATGACGTGTAAACGCCACAGGAAGGGGGTTAACGAGGGGCTCGGCCGGGGCCGCCGCCGCCGCGGCCCTGCCCTCATCTTCCCTCCCTCACGCCCGCCCGGCGGCGGGGGCTGCCGCGAGGCCCGGCGGGGGCACGGTCCCTTATGTAACGCGGGGCGCGCGTGCGGCCGGCGGCGGTTATGTAACCGGCACCTCGCGCCGCCGCGGCACCGGGCGGGGGGGGGGGTGTGTGTGTGGTGTTTGTGAGGCGCGGGGGGGAAGCCCCGGTTTAGCCCGGGTGATGGCCCCGCTCCGACCTCCCCGCGGCCGGCCGCGGAGGGCAGGGAGTCGCCGTCGCTGTTCCAGGTGTTGCCCCGCAGAGCCGCTGGGGAGGGAAGCGGAGAGAGGCCACCGGCGGGAGGGAGGCCCCTCCGCCGCCGCCTCAGGCCGCCTCCGGCCGCCGGGCCCACGGGTCTAGGTCCGGGTCCGGGTCCGGCCGGCGGCCAGCCCGCCTTGTCGCCGCGGGCAGGCGGCCGGGGCTCGCCCCAGGACAACGATAAACGTCCTCCGGGCTTAATTTCCCAGAAAAAGGGTTTTCTGTTTTTCTTATTAGCTGGCAGTAATGGTCAAACGTTATTTTGAGTTTGGCTTTATTTATTTATTTATTTTATTTTATTTTCCTCCCCTTCGTATGGCAACTGCAGGAATTAAACTTCTACTCAAAGGGTGTCTTTTTTTATTTATTTATTTTTTATTACAATAAGTCATGAATGCGCTTTTAAATTAAACTAATAGACTCACTAATGAGTTTCAGCAGAAATATTTTGCTAGACAATTTCCCTTTGCTCATTTCGAAATGAAAGTCCACTTTAATGTGAAGCTGGTCTGGTTTTGTACCTTATTAAATAATATAGAAAACGCTTTATACCTACTTAGTCAAGGGTGTTAGGCTTTGGGGTTTGGGGTTTTTTGGGTGCTTCTCCCACCCCCCCCTCCCCGAAAAGGTCTAAAGTGTGAATTATTATGAAAGAAGCAAATCGAGTGGTCGAGGTGGGGAAAAAAGCCGAGCATTAATGGCCAGATCTGTGTCACTGCTGTGCCTGCAGCTCCCAGCACAAGGGGGCTCCGCTCTTCATTAGGAGTCCTGGGGACACCCAGTTAATTACAGTAATTACTAAATAGAAAGAACTACTGGTCTAACAAGGTGCAGATTCAGCGGGCCAGGTTTTTAAGTCCTGCTGCTGTTGTTGTTGTTGTCGTCGTGAATTACCACTGACCTACCGGAGGGATTTGCCTTTCAGGTTATGAGGACGCAGTTGCTGAATCCTCAGTATTTTGATAGTGAAAATGATACGCAGACACGTGAAAAATGTGCATCTGTTTTTAAAGATAGGAGAGTCTCTGCCTCTTAGGTTTGCAACGTGGACATTTTTAGATAGGTGCCCTGTAACCTGGGGTTTATAGTTATTTACAGTTAGATGTTAAATCTTTCTTTATCCTTCCAGGCAGGAGATAGTTCATACCTGCAGTTTCAGAAGTATCTGAAACTTTCTTCATGATTTTTTTTTTTCTTTGTCTCATTTAAAAAAAAATAATTGTTAGTGTTGTAGATTAGGTTGCGAGGGTTTGTTGTGTGTCCCCCCCCCATATGAGTTTTAAAAAGTTACATGCATTTACAGATGACAGTAGCAAAGTCACTGTGGTTTTCAGCTGTGCAAATGCAGCAGTGATATGGTACGAAGTCAGGGTCGTCGTTACTTTTGCGGACAGAGCAATCCAAATTTTTAATGTTTTATAGGCTATTGCATTGACGTTGTTTTCCAGTGGCTGTTGGGCACAGCAGGCACATGCATCCTGGCTGAGGTGGCACGGTAAAACATCTCTGCCGCGGATCGGAATAAAATAACGCGGCACTTGTCCCAAAGCACGAGTGTGGAGGACTTTTAATTGTGTATCTCAGTCCAATTGTGTGGCAACGGCGCAGAACGCTTCTTTACAAAGGCAGATTTTTAGATTCTCAAGTGACTTAGATTGCCTCATATGTGAGATCTGTTTACAAACCTTCTTGTTACTATGAAGACAAAACAGAGAGCCATATGCATTCATGCGGTCCTTGCTGAATAATGGTACATGTGTCTGCTTGAGTGTTTGGCAGTATATCATGTTTAGTTTCTGTGGTGGCACCCTACAAGGCCATTCTTTTTTGGCTTTTTAACTATTTCTAATACCATTGGCTGGACTCACGTTACCATGAGTAAACTTATGACACTGGTCCGTGTGTTTGTAACTAAGCTGGAAGTTTTTGGGACAGTCATAGTTGAGCAATTTGCCAAACTTCTGTGTTTATTTGTTTATTTAGGTGCTTGTTTTTAGAAGAATTAAGGTGAATTAAACAAAAGTGAAAGTCATGAGTACCATTTTGCATGTCCCTCTCCTTGTTGTTTTTGAGTCATCAGCAGGGGCAGTTACTACTTTTGAAATTTAACTGTATTGGGGAAGGTGAAGGGAATACAGGAGCTCTGTGTCTGGCAGAAGTGGTTTACTAGTGGAATACTGCATTAGCTACCCATCAAAGAAAAAAATGCTTGCCATTTGAGCGTATTACTGTAGAGGTACCAAGTCACAGTTTTGGGGCTTTGTAATAAGCCGTGGTCGGTTATATTGGTAGTTATCCACCCAGCTCTGTCAGTAAAGCTCAACAAGTACTACTACCATGTCTTTCTCGCTTGATGCTGCCTAAGAATTCCAGGTAAATTGCTAGAGCTGTGTACTAGCTCTGTGTACTAACTTTCTCTGCCTGTCCTAGGTCCTAACATAAATCAGGCCCAGCGAAAGTTGTTTCTTCATGTCAATGGTCTTCACACGGGGTAAGGAGGACAATGTTTTACCCACCTTACCTCAGTCATTGAGAAGAAGTGAACCTGGCAGTGCGTGGTTTTAAATTAGTGGTCCTCCTGGCAGGAGGAATACATAATAATTATTAGATCTGATGGGTTAAAGTCTTCAGCAAGGGTTAATTGCTAATACTCTTGGGAGCTCCACAGAAGCATTGGGTGCAGAGGCTGCATACCTTTGTTATTTGAAAAAGGTCTGATAAGTTATGAGGAAACTGCTTTAAAAATTCTTTTATTTAAAGAGGCAGTTTATTTTTTCTTAACAGACTTCTTAAACAGCATCTCTGAAGTGGTATGTTACAGATTAAGATAACTATTTTTGAAGTTATTTGGTTTTCTCCTGCACTTTAACTGTGGGTTGGTTTTTTTTTTTCCTTCAGTAGAAGGAACTATTTAGCAGTTCTTGAAGAAGTGAAGAAACAGAAAGGGGAAGCGTAAGCTGGATGGGAAATGGAGAATAGTATTTTTCACATTTCAATTAGTAATTTTGGATGCTATATTTAATTGAAGTAGAACAGAATCATCATAGAAGAAGGAAAGTTTCAAGCTGGCTGTGCTATTTTAATAGGAAATCGTGTTGTAAAATTTTGTTTCTTTTTTTGGGGCTAGAACATTTTTATAAGACTTTGCAACAACTCTTCTATTTCAGCAGGAAATATTAAAAAGCAATTCATTGGGGCCATATTTTTCATTCTCAAGTGAAATTAGGACTTGTAAAAGTGCTGGTCCGACAGCCTGAGAGCAAAAATCAGTTGTAAGTAGAAGCATTAGAAGTTTTTCCATGATAACCAACCAGCAAGCCCCTATTGAACCTTAAGAAATCATCACTGAATTTAAAGAATATGTTAATCTCTGGAACCATCTATTTTATTTTTACCAAAATAGCAAGTGGGAGGCGCCACATACCTCTTATTTTAGCGTTCTAAACTTTTCTTCATAAATTAAACAAGCGGCTTTGCCCTAACCACTTATTTGTAGTAAGTTCCCCCCAGTAAGATTTCTCCCCAGAAATCTCTCTCCCAAAGACTGTGAGCATGGAAAAAGGGTGAGAGGGTTACGGGTATGGGAAACAGGCTGATGCGGTGTTTCCAAATCCCTAATGTGAAATAATCAGAAGACGTACAAGTATCATATGCAACTTTGCTTGTCAAATTAAAAGTCTCTTGCCTTTTTTGTTTTTAATTTCTTTTTTTTTTTTTTTAATTGTCTTGTGGTTAATTTTTCACTATCACTAATATGGTCTAAACATACGAGTTTCTTCTTGCTCTGAGGAGGTTTTAGATTTATATATGAGTAAGCAAAGATCTATACTTATGTTTTTTTTTCTCCACTTTCTTTGGATGGGGGTGGGTCTCAGAGTGTACCTACCAAAAAATATACCAGTTGGATGGTAATATTTGTAAAGTAAAGCAGCATACCAATGTGGATGTAATTACCTGACTTAATTTCCCCTGGTAAATGGTTGATATGACTAGTTTGCATAGTGAGTGTAGTTCCGTTGATATGACTAGTTTGTATAGTGATTGTATCCATTTTTCTCCGTTTGTTTATACACATTCTACCTCTGTCAGTGTAGACTCGGTCTCAACAGAAAAGTTCTCTCTAAAAATGACGTAGGAGCCATAAATGATGTAATAATCTAATTGGTAATGGGTTTATGGCCACTTCATGCACACGTGGGTTTGTTTTGTTGCACCTCAATTGGTGTTTAGCAGGAAATTATTTTATTGTTTGGCTTCTTTCTTGCGATTGACAGTTATGTCCTAGTACGCTTACAGAGTCTGAAAAACACAACTCTAATATACAAGAAATCTCAGCCCGCACAAAAAAACATAATGTAAAGAATATCTCTGTTTTGAAAAATGTGAATTCCCTTAATTGCAACTTAAGTAAGTTGTAATAAACTGCTGCAGCTTTGGCTAAAATCCCTGATTTATGTAAGCTGCCAAAGGGAGTGAAAAAAGCCTGTGCAGAATTTTTTGGAAGGCATGCTTCAGTTGCTGTTGTGTCATACAGGAGGAACTGAAGGTTCGATTGCTACAGAGTTTCTTTTTTAGATGGTGGTTTATCGGAAATTCCATACAAAGGAGAGCAGTTAGATAATTTGCATGTGTAGTTCAGTTTAATAGAAAAGTAAAAACTGGAGGAGCTGAAAGGAATTGAAATTACAGTGTCAAGTGACACGTTAAACGTAACGCAGTAGAGTTTGACCCTCTTCATGAGAAAATGCTCATGGGAAAAAAAAAAGAAAAAAGACAGACCCCTCCTCCCCCATGATTTTCTCTAAGTTATAGTGAAGTTTAGACTTTTGGCTACAGAGGTTAGCATTGGTGCAGGCCTGACTGGACTAACCTAATCCTCCTCACCTCCCCAAACCCTAGTAGTGTGCCTGCAATTTTCCTCTGCTGGGGTTGGTGGTGGACTCTCAGAGCTTGGGTACACTCCTGATTGAGTGATTTATGAATATGGAGTAACACTAGATGTTTTCTGATAAGCGATTTTAAAAAGCTGAAATGTCCAATTACACATTGTAGGACATGATATAATCTCAGATAATTTAGTAGAGCAGAATGCTTAATTTTCTTGAAATAATATTATTTAATGAACAGTTTCCCCATAGAGTAATATCTACGCTTGAGCAGAAAGGAGCCTTACATTTAGAAAAAATCTAACAGTATAAGATAAGGATCATCAGAATTAGTCTTATTAGATGGTGGGGTTTTCTTGCATATTGGTGGTGGGTTTTTTTGTTTAAATAAGGTAAATTGCCCAATCTCTGTATTTATGTATTTTGTATTTGTGGTTCGCATTAAAACAAAACACATGTAGTGTGTCAAGTAGGAAGAACATGAAATAATAACTGGGTTACCCTTCCTTGACAACAAGACATGATTCTAGTTAGAGTAAAAGCTATTTAGTTTAGACCAAGGTCTAATATTCAACAGAAACTAAGTTGCTGGCATCTATGGACAGTCTTCATCGCTGAGTATAGTTTAAGTGTAGTCTGCTTGCAAAACTCCTGGAAGTGTGTGGAGTTTCATGGTCCTTGCCCTTCAAAGACAGCTAAAATAGTTCAGGTAGCTGGAAAATACATCTTTATTTGCTCTAACTGTTGTCAACTAATGCTTTCCGTAGAAGCATTAGCAATGAAGAAGAGATGCTCTAGAGAGTAGTGCAGAGCCCTGGTTAACTGACATCTGTGCGTGCTGGCAGTGCTTAACTGAGTCCTCTATGACACCTCTGAACACCGACTCATCTTGAGATTTGAATTTCTAAAACTATTTTGTTAATGTTGTAGAAGACAATCGAGTACAATTCATGGTCTTCTGTAACAATAGAGACAGACTGATTTTGACGTCCTCCCATTTAAAATCAGTTGTGTGTGTCAACATAGTTTCTGAAGCTGCTTATGAAGGGTGTTTCCCTGCTTTCATCTGAGAAAGAGTATCCCGTAGTGAAAAAGATACTGATGTTTGACAGGACGTTCATAGACTCGTACAACCAAATTCCCTGTCCTGGTTAGGTCAATAAAAGTTTCTACGCTTTGGTAAAAGTAGAATTTAACTATGAACTTTCAGACTATCAAGATGGACATCTGGATGGTGTATGACATGATAGTCCATTCTGATCTCCAGGAGAGGTTGTGGTACTAGGGTCTTAAAGAGATTTTGCCCTAAAATCTCTGCAAAACTATGTGAATAGAATTACTTCCAACATTCTCAATAAAATTGTGTGAAATAGAACTTGCAGCCTATTCCATTTTTTTGTGCTTTGAACTACAATACTAGCAAATTTCCTCAAAAAGTTAGTGGATATTTTCACAGTGCTGCTTGGCTAGAATCTTTGTTTTCTTAAGGCTTAAATAATGGATAAGCTACACGTATTTAATTTTGTGAGGTACAGTTGAATTTCACTGCGGGCTTAGCAAGATGTTACTAATACATCTGAAGAAATTTGTGCTAAGTTTGAGGGTAGGAGTCATTTATGTAATATGCTTGAGTAGGAAATGATGTTAGTGATGTTAGCATGATGTTTGTTTGTGAAATATAAACTACCGGGAAGGTGTTTGTTTTAGAGCTAGAGACATGCCAAATACAGTGTTGCTCCCTCTGCGGTGGGTTGATACCCTGGCAAAATGTTGGGGTGGAGAGGGCAATAAAGTTACTCTACGTTATCTGCTGTTTGATACACGTTGTTACATATTGTTCACATCTTTTTTTTAGTTTTTTAATCTCTGATTTACTTAATTGCTAAATAAAAAAACACTGAAATTGTACTTGTCTTTGACCTAATTTATTGTAGTGGGTAATGTTAATTATTGGTGAAAAAGTTCAGAATCAGCCACACATTAGTAAAACTACTATGTAATTTGGAGTGATTGGTAGGGCAGTTTTCAGTCAGGTATGTTTTTGTAAAGGAGTAAGGTTGGAACTGATACACGATGGTATGAAGGTTCCTGCAGCACCTTCATTTGGTCTGGTTTGTTATTGACAGGACTTTGGTCTGCAAAATGTCAGGAGACAAAAGGATGGCATATAGTACCTTCATGTTCTCTGCTTTGTTTTTAGCTCAGCTCACAATAGTTGAAAACTGCTACCATGTAGCTGGTTGCTGATTCCATTAAATTAATTAGTGATCTCTTTGTGGACAAAAATTCATCATTCTGTGTGTTGCTCTTATGAACAGGTTTGGCAGAGAGCTGAGAAAATCATAGACAAGGAAATGGAAGTGTATCAGATCCTCCAAAACTTCTCTTTTGGAGCAAGGACAAGGTGTGTTTATACACCACCTTGGAAATGCTTGTTTTGCTTCTGGGTTGTGCGGATTTCAGCGTGAGGAGTTGATAAACCTTCCATGATATGGCAGGATGGCCTGCACACATTCACTTGTGAAAGATAAATGTACAAAAAGAACCTTTGCTTTAGTTTTGGTCTGTGTCCTCTACATGATGCTCTGTAGTGGTGTGTCTGGGGTCTTTGCTTGTTTTTCTCTGGTAACAGCAAAGTAGCTTTCAGTAGATATACCCTGACTTTCCTTCCCTTGCTCCCCAGATCACCCTCCGCATGGCAGGAAAGAGAAAGACACATAGGACGGTGGAGTTCCTTTACTCACACTTCTCCAAAGCTTCAGTGCAGCGTGTTTTCCACAGATGGAGTGACTATGAGAGAAACCTTTTAATTTTCTTTCTCTCTCACAGCCTTAGTAATTAAAGAAGAAAACGAGGATGCTAAATACACATTTTTTGGATGTATGCTGGTTGAGAGTGAGGCCTAGAGGGGAAGATAAATAAGATGGGGAGGGGAAATTTTAATGTGACTGACAGCGGGGTATAATTGCCTACAAGAAATTCTTTTTATCAACTCGAGTCTCCCTCTAACATGAGGTCTTTACCCTAAAGAATTCTAGTACTACAGCCTTTAAAGTCCTTGTCCAGTGGCAAGTTGTACAAGCATGCCTTGATGAGTAACTATGACCCAATAGAAGGCACCAGCTTGGATTCAGTGGTGGCATCCTCTGACTTCTTGTTGTTTGACACCTCCGTAGGTAATTCACACAGAGAACACAATGGTTTCTTATCTTGCTTGATGCTTGCAGGTATTTCTCATTACATTTGCTTATGCGCTGTTCTGATTTTATTTAGTTGCAGTATCATTTGATCCTGGTCAATAGTTCAACCCACTTCACTAGCAAGCAGGGGAATAAATGAAACCTATTTTGACTAACTCTTTCTCAGTCAAGTGGGTTGTCTGGCCGACCAAGAGTGCAATAAATAGGTTTTGGGACTATTTACAGACTCTCACACTAGAAGAGAGAGCCGTGCTTCCCAGTTTCATTACATAATTCAGACAGTGTCACATCCAGATGAGGGGATTGCACCTGTGTTTTTATGTCAGCCAAAAATGCATATTTTTTTTGGCTCATGCTTTGATGTTTTCCCATAAAAAATAAACAGATTACACCAGAAAGTTGATGGGTTTTGCTATATTTCATGAAAGTATATTTAAGCATGCATATATATACATACACACTTTTGTACCTTTGTCATCGTAGCTTTTTCCTAGTTGTCTCGTCTCAGTATGGTATACCTGGAATAACTTCCCGAGAGCTCATGGTTGCAGGTCTGGCTTGTTTGTCACTGAGAGGAAGATTTGCCCTAGATTCAATGTAGGTTCAACTTCTGCTATTATTTAAATATAAAAAAGAATTGAAATAAATAAAATAATTTGCATTATTTGTGTGTGAGTATTAGCGTTTATTTCACAAGTCTGTATATGGGTGCGTATACACAGTCATAGTTTATTAAACAGGTAAAAAAAATCATATTATTTCTCTGTGATGAACTGTTGTGGTTTCACTTTGGTGCAATGGGTGTCAACCTGCCCAGGTGATATTTCTAAGGTGTTCCTCACTGTTCCTGGTACGTTGATGATGATGCCAGTAGAGTCAGTCACTGAGCGTGGTCCATTTTATTGCCTGTGACCGATTCAGCCAAGGTCATGTCTTCTTGGACCCTGAAGATGTTTGCCTTCTTAGTTGGAGCTCTCTGAATTCCTTTTATATCCTTTTGTTTCTGAAGGACATAAATGTATCACCTAGAAGGTTCAAGGATCATTTCTGAGGCCCTGTCGTTGGTGGTTCATGATGCTCAACTTGTGCGTGGTGCTCATTAAACCTCACCCCTCTGGTAGGACACATACCTCAGCCCCATGGCTGAACTAGTGGTGTCAGGTCTTGTGGCTGTAGAAACATGACCAGAAAGTAAATCCATGAACAGGCTACCTGCGTAAATAGATTATGTAAGTGAAAGATGTCATAAAAAAACATTTTCATCCTGCCAACGCTTGTTATCTTGTTGCTTGACCTTCAGCTTCTCTGGTGTCAAGCTCAGATCCATCTTGCCCTCATCTCACAATTTTCTAATCAGTGCCCCAGAGCTGAGAAGATGACACCAAACTGTGCTCGGCACAGCTTGTGTTACCGTGTGAACTGCCTCATCGCTTGCGGATAAAATAAAAACTCTTGTCATTTTGAGTCTGACTTCATTAAAAGTACAGAATGGCAAGTTGTTCCTGATTTTGGTTTTTGCTTTTTTTTTCGTGAGGCTGGGGTTTTGCCATCGGCCGTACATAGAACTTTTACTGCTGAAATAATGTTCCTCGTGGCTGTCCCAGCCTATAAATGGAAACCTCCAGGCTGCGAGGTTTGCTTTTCACTGGGTATGGTAACACTAGGTGAGAATATTGGAAAAACTGCATGGAAACAGCCTCTGGATACTTCAGGCAGAGAAGATGTAAAACAAAAGGCACTCTCAATAGAAATGATTGTTCCCTTGCCAGATGGTATAAGGTAATTTGGAAAGACAGTGAAGATATATTATCTACCCCAAGGTGCTTTCGTTGCAATTTGAATATAATAAGTGTGAAGTCTTGGGTACAAGTGTTGAAACTGACAGTGGCTTAGAGCTGTGGTTTTAGCTTTTTTTTTTATATATTTATTTTTAGTAGTTATAACCCATCTGAGAAAGGAACTTGCTGGGTTCCCGAGGGCATTGTAGTTCCAGCAGAGTTGCTGAGCTTGGAGCCCGGACTCTACCCTACCTGCACTATGGGCTCCTTTCCCCAGTGAAATCCCATTATCTGAGTTTGGAACTGCTTGTTAAGATGTGAGAAACTTGCATTTCATTGCAGTTTGTGCGTGGGTTTTTTTTTTTTAAATGAGGTCTGATACCTTCTTGTTTCGAGTGGCATAATCTCAGAGATTATTTCTTTTTCCCATTTCTGGTGCAGTTCAGCACAAAAAAAGATACAAGAAAACAAATATTTACAATAGGTTTGCAAGGTTCTAGTGTGATGTTTTTATCCTAGTTTAACCTACCTGTTCTATGTATCCAATCCTCCAGCCGAAGCCCAGTAGTACCAACTGGATTGCCTTATCATCGATAACTGGGTTTCTCTTTGCACCTTTCCATTTCTAGATGTAATTTTGAAAAGAGGCTTGCACCTGATGGCTTGATTTGAGGGGAGATGAGCTATTTTCTTCTATTAAATACTACAAACAAAATAAATAAAAAAAAAAAAAGGAAGAGGAAAAATCCCAGATCAACCAACCAAAGCTTATGACGTGATTTTAGAATGCATAACCTTGGGCAAAAGGGGCCAGTTATTGGAGTAGTTCTTGAGTAACCTAATTGTTTGATAAGGATCCTTGCCTGTTTAAGTTGTTGTTGGTTGTTGGAAACATTCCATTTCTAAATTTGTGCCTTACTGCGTACCCTGAGGTATGTGTACAACCCACTGTAATTGCACAGTTTATTATTTTATTAATGAGAGCTATGATAATGTGTCGGCTCACGAATTCCCTCCAGTCCAGGTACGGTCTTCCTAATTGCCCAGGGTTCTGCCATTCCATCGCTTGTTCCGGGGCTGGGGATGGTGATGGAGAGCAAAAGCAAAAGCCTTTACAAGTTTAAAGAACTGGGGCCTTGCCCTAAAGCCTGTACTTGGTGAGATATTGCACCCAAAGGCTGGAGGAAATGATTTCTGTGTGCAGATACCAGACTCGTAGTAGAAGAGGAGGGAGCAGCATCAGCGGAGGTGTGGTCTGTGGAGGAGTTGGGGAAATCCAGTTTACTGTGGCCGTAGCTCTGGAGACAAAACTTTTCCCGTAAAAAAGCCACGGCAAAACCACCACAACCTCAAAAGAGCTGGCATTTGCTCCTCAGCGCTGCCCGGCTTCACTGGTACGCTGTAAACCTATGTGGGGACCTTTCTGAGGACACTGGGGCAGCCCAGGTCCCCCCTCCCCAGCCTGCAGGATGGGCTGAGGGGATGAGTTGCCACCGAGTTGCCTCCTTACTGGGGTTACTGGCTGGTACGGGTTTCCACAGCTTCTGAAGCTGCTCATTGCGGCGCTTGGCTCTTCTACAAGGGCTTTTCATAGCTGTAGCCCCTGTGGCTTGCTGCAGCATGGTTTTCTGGTGGAACAGATGGTATATTACGTAGAAAGTTACTGTATTTTTGTATCGCTGATTTTTTTTTATTTATTTCACTGTTTGCCTTTTTTTTCTCTTTTTTTTTTTTTTGATTGGGCATATAGCTTAAGTGCAGAACTTGGAATCACTATTGGATCTGCCTTTGATATATCAATCTTTATACTTGTGTATGTGTGCAGTATTTTACACTGAGTAGTGTGAGCTTTCTGATGTTTTAGTGCACAGATTTTTGTCATTTGGATTGAAATTAGTTCACGATACTGTGAGGGGAAAAAAGCCGATGGAAGAAGATCTTTGTAAGGACTTTTTAGACAAGCTTTGTACTCTGTACTGGAGTACAGTTTCATTTTTAAATCAGTAGATGCGCTTTCTGTATCTAATCTTTGTTTTTTTAATTGCTATCATCTGGTCAATTTGAGTGAAACTGCTATTCCCATAAGAAAAATATTTATTCTAAATATTATTGTTGCCTAGGATCTTGTTGAATTCATGAGATACAGAAGCAGTCAAGTTGATTTAATATTTTTAACATTTTTATAGTGTTTTCTCATTGTTTCCATGAAAGCAATTTCAATAAATATTTTAGCAATTGCTTTTGGTTTCTTGAAATTGGGTTACCTATTGTTGAAAACTGCAGGTTCTTAAACATGGGTTTCAGATCTGCTTTGTCTTCATTAGACATTGGAAATGAAATATAAATACTTGAGCAAGCCCCAAAATAAAGGCTTGCCTTTTCCCTCACTTGGCTTCCAGGACTTAATGTGTTTTTGTCCCAAGGAGCTCCCTAAGTCATTACTAATAAAAGATAGTTACAATCCCAGGGCTTTGGTTCCTCTTAGCCAAATCACTTTCATATGTTAACTTTTATATATATACAAACATATTATTTTATGTATATACACTCACTCATGAGCGTATGTATGCCCATATGTATACACACACCACACACACATACGTGCTCTCATGCTGTATGTTCCTATATGTTCTCTATATGTCTGTAGACACTCTCACACACCTGCAGTGGATGGGATCATCCCAATTTAAGGTTTATGTTTTCATGCTAAACCAAATCCTTACCACGTGATCTCAGTAGTGTTTTTCCAGTAGCTCCTAGATGCGAGGCTGAGCATCCTTGAGTCTGGAGACCCCCTGAGATACATGGGAGGAGAGACCAGTGCTGGTGGTGGAGTCCTTCTGGGGCAGGAGAGCTCAGCATGGGGCAGCTGAGTGCGGTAGAGGAGAAGACGGACGATGGGCCATACTTCAGGAATTTCTGATGGCCATTACTTTACTGGTGGTTGGACTCTGTCCTTCAGCGGTGGGCAGTCCCTCACACTGCTATATTTAGGATGGGTACCAGGTTGACAGTGAAAAACAAGCCCCCCCTCCCTTCAGTTTTCTGCCACATATATTTTGAAAATAAATAATTACCTGCTATTGGGTGTTTGGCGGCTTGGACCTTTATTTGCCTTGTTTTCCTCATAAAAGTGGCAGAGGATATTTTAATGATCTGTTTACAGGATTGCTTGAGAGAATTCCCTTAGTCATGAGAGACTTCAACAAAAAAATCTCAAGATGATGGCTTTTCCACTTGCACTTCTCAAACGGAAGAGAAAGAATTATAAAAGCCCTGCATAGAGTTTAAATTCCCAAGTGATACAATGTAGTGTCTTTGTTCTAAGTATCGGTTGAAAAGGGTAAAAGCGTAACTGGGTTTGTGGGAAATCTGTAAAGCTGTTAAATATTCTGTAGGTAGCCAACGTTGTTAAAGAGTTGCTTTTCAAATGTATTTGTACTTGCAACCAACTTCTGTTTTGGAGTGGAAAAGCATGTGTTTTCACCTTCATTCCAAGGGCCCTTTGCTTTTTGAACTTTAAATGAAAAAAAACCCACAATGCAACAACAGATACAGCTCTTAAAAGTATTAGGGTCATATTTGGATGCAAGAGATGCTGCAGAGAACATAAGGCACTTTCTCACCTCAAACCATGGCAGTAGAGATGGTATAATACCATTTTTCAACTAACAGAACAGTAAGATGTAATTACCTGAAGATTAACTCTCAGGACGTGGATGGGTGTGTGAAAACACTGCTCTGCCTTATTATATTCTCTGTTCTCTAAGAGACACTGTATTGCAACAGGCAGCTGTACGTGTATGGAAAATGCCTGTTGGGAATACTGTATTGTGCCTGTTGTGACACCGTGGGCTGAGTGGTTGCCCGCCGGCTCCAGTTGTGCCACATGGTGATTGCCTCTAAAGTCTGGTTAAAAGTACAAACTGTGGGTGCATTTCTTTCACCCATACGGGGATAAAAATATTTGGCCAAGCTTTTTCTGAGTGTGCGTGGTACTTTGTGGTCAGATTTCAGATTGGGGAGGTGCAGGTTGGATGTTAGGAAAAATGGTTACACTGCAAGGGTTATTAAGCCTTGGAATGGGCTGCCCAGGGAAGGGGTTGAGGCACCATCCCTGGAGGTTTTCAAAAGAACGGTTGACATAGTGGTGGGGGACATGATTTAGTGATGGTATTTGTCAGAGTTAGGTCGATGGTTGGACTAGATGACCTTAAAGGTCCCATCCAACCTAGTAGATTCTATGATTCTGTGATTCAGAACATGGAATGTCTCTCTCATGTGTAGGATGCGGTGCAGAGTGGAAGGGTTCTTACAGTACTTTGAATGTTTCATCCCCTTCTTCCTTCTATCAGGAGAACATCACTACTTAAACCCGTCGTTGTGTATGGTATGGGCCAGATTCTGTCCCAGCACCCACATTTTTAAGGGTCAGATTCTGATTACTTTGCTCTGATTGAACTAATCCAAACTGTCTTTGCTAAAGTTAATGCTTCTTTGATTCGATGCAGAGTTAAAATCAGATTTTCTTCCTCAAATTGTGTATTGTGTACTGCAACTCATTGCCAACACTCACAATTTGCATGTCTTCTTTTTTTTTTTTTTTTTTTTAATATTGAAAAGAGTCCTGATGATTACTTCCAGACTGACAACCTTCAGGATTTAAGTCTTGAAGCTAACATCAGAACAGGAGGCAGGAGAGGTTTCTTCATTCTGACTGGGCAGTGAATCTTCAAGATAAGCTGCCTCTGAAAAATTTACCTCTAAAGGAAAAAGTAGGAAACAACCAAGCTCGCTCATGTCTTTGTGGAAGAACATTCATTTAACAGTATAGCCAAAATGTTTAGTTTATAAAGAATTAAAAATATTGCCTTTGACCTTCTTTTGGTAAAATGAGCAGTTTTGGTACACCAGTAGCATTGCGTATATCTCACAAAAGATACAACTAATATGAGTCCGAGATACAGACTGGTCCTTCCCTAGTTTGAGCTCTTTACTGGGGCTGAAAGGCTGGTTTCAGTTCCCGGTGTGACCACAGGGCGGTTATTGCAGAAACATGGCAAAAATACTTCTCCTCAGCTAGTGATGGTAGTATGAGATGAAAACGTGGAAAAGCATTTTCCAAACTCCTTGTAACCTTTTCCGTTGAGGTTCGGTGAATCAACTTGTCCACTTGAAAATTGGCTTCTGTCGAGCAGAGCGCTGCTACCCGATCTGTCACGTTCAGTGTACACAGGAAAAGTCTAGTTTCCCCGACACCAGAGGTTGTTGCTGGGATATGCTGATTGTGGAATGGCTGGATTTATCACTGTATTTTGACGTGTTGTTTAGAAACTGACAAAAATGGGTGTAGAATGTGTCTCAAGAGGGAGAGCGTACCGTAAGCATGTCTATCCCTCTGCCCCAGGGTAGGATCATAGAATGGTTTGCGTTGGAAGGGACCTTAAAGAACATCAAGCTCCAAGCCTCCTGCCATGGGCAGGGACACCTCCCACTAGACCAGGTTGCTCAAAGCTCCATCCAGCCTGGTCTTGAATGCCTCCAGGGATTAGCTCTGCCCAAACCATTTCCCATGGGTGGTTGTTCAGACTACTCTTTAAAACTTGCAGTGGTGGAGATGCTGAAGCCTCCTGGGTGGTTCTGTTTGGATTCTTAATGATGCTTTCCATTAAAAAAGGTCTTCCTAATGTTTAACTTAAGAAAGTGGATAGGACTGCAATCCAGGTTGCTCGTCAGGCAAGTATCCTGATGATTTTTCCAGGACAGCCTTTGGGACAATCAGTTATGGAACACTGAACGCCCACATGCCACTGCACAACTCCTCTGCCTTCACCCTTGTCATAGAATCATAGAATGGTTAGAGTTGGAAGGGACATTAAAGATCATCGAGTTCCAACCCTCTTGCCATGGGCAGGGACACCTCCCACCAGACCAGATTGCTCAAAGCCTCATCCAGCCTGGACTTGAATCCCTCCAGGGATGGGGCATCCACAGCTTCTCTGGGCAACCTGTTCCAGTGTCTCACCACCCTCACAGCAAAGAATTTCTCCCTAATATTTGATCTAAATCTCCCCTCTTCCAATTTAAAACCATTACCCCTTGTTCTGTCACTACACTTCCTGACAAAGGGTCCCTTCCCAGCTCTCCTGTAGCTCCCTTCAGATATTGGAAGGCTGCTATGAGGTCTCCCCGGCGCTTTCTCTTCTCCAGGCTGAACAACCCCAGCTCTTAAGCTTCAGAAGGGCAGGGACCAAACTGCAAAGAAGCATCGGTGTTCACTTTGCTGGGTTGTCAGCCATAGGGAACGTGGTTGTCCCCCACAAGGGAACCCTGTCGTTTTACACGCGAGTTTTGCCCCAGATGCATTCACAAAATGTGAATCCGTGGGATCCCAAAAATCCTTAAGGCTCGGTTTCCAGCTGCTTGCAGAAGCACGGGCTGGAGCGGGCGCTCGGTGCGGTTCTATATTGCAGCAATATCCTTCCAGAAAGCTGTACAAGAAAAATAAGAGCAGCATGGCTCCTGAGCAAATATTGTTTCTAGTCACATACGATGCTTTGCAGCTGAGCCTGGTGACACGCTGCTGAGCTGTTTTGCTATGCGGGCGCGGGGAGCGCTGCTAGCGATAAAGCCGCCGCTGGTTTCTCCTCCAAAAACCTCCCTCCTTGCGGTGCATTGGAAATGACTGAACTTTGGCCCTCGATCTGCTGACACCCTGAGGGAGTGTAAATGTAATGACGTCTTTGCTTGTTTCAGCTGCACAACAGGAAACGCTCATGGCCTCCCCTTCTTCCTGCTCTGAGAAAGTGCTGCCTGTTTTTTTTTTTTTTTCCATTTTTATTTTTTTTTTTCCCCCCCCTGCCTTCCCCTGCAGTCGAGCAGGCTGAGACCTAATTTCAGGTCCGGGCTCGGCAAGGTCCCCCGTCGCTGCTGCCTGCTCCTCTGCTGGGGTGGCGATGCCACAAATGCGAGCGGTTTAATTTTATTTCATTTATTTTTATTTAATTTTTAATTTTATCCCCCCCCCCTTCCCCTGGAGAAGTGACTGAGAAGAGAATACAGTTATGTGGCCGTGGCTCGCTCCACGGAGCATGTCACTGGATACAGCTCGGCTGCAAAGACCAGGACGGTCAGGTGATGATTTTCCTTGGGGAGACCACACCACTTGCGTAATATAGAGGACACACTGTCAGGTGGGCATTGAGGGATCCTGGAATACGGTCCAAATAGTGCTGAATAATGCTGAATGTACAGGGCCTGAAGAGATTTCTTTGCCTTGCTGGAATACGGAGACTTGCTTCTTGCAGAGCGTTGACGGGAAACCTGTTTAACCCTCTCCGGCTGCTGCTCTTACACTTGGTAACCAAACCAGGGAGATGAGTAAGAATGGTTATTGAGAAACACGAGCATTTTGCAGCTATCTCAGGGAGGAGGATTTTGTCTCAGCAGCGTCAGCCAAAACATTAAAGCAATACAGGGCTCTTGCCAGTGTAATTGATTGGTTCAATATTCAACTGTTAATCTCTAATGATCGGGGGGGGGGGGGGGGGGGGGGGGGAGAGATAGTGGGGGAGGGCTCTTTAAAAAAATAAAACGCATTTGCATAAAAAAATAAAACGATTTTGCATATTGGGGTGTGAGAAGAGGCACTGAGCAGTCTGGAGTACAGCATCCTGGATTTGAAAGATTTAATTACCTTTGAATGTAAACAGTGCCGGTGCGGTTGCTTATTCGTTTGCTTAATGTTGCATGGGCGTATGATTTGGGGAGCAGCTCTTGTCTGGGGCTCTGCAATAAGCAGGTTCAGGATTTACCTCGTTAGTGGATCACACTCCTTAGCTAAATAAATAACTGCTGTTTTTTAACAAGCTGGGGGTTACGTAAGATGAACCGCGCACGGCGAGATGCTGGCGAGCAGGGAGAAGCAAGGCAGGGAGAGGAATAACAGCACCGACCCCTTCGAGGGATGGGACATGGTTGGGTTTTGAAATGAAACCCCGTGTGTTGGTCCTCTCAGCCCTACAGGCGAGGACCGGCTACTCCTTATGAGGCTGTGTCTGGAAACAAACTCTTGGGATGGGAATGTTTAACAGGCAGAAGAGTGGATTTGCTCAGGCATGTGCAGTCCTTGGAGGGTTTTGTATACGTGCGTGCCAAATTCCACACACACCCCCCCTCCTCCTCCACCACCACCCCCCTCCCCGCCTGTTGTTTTTCCTCTGGAAAAGCACTGTAGAAAAATAAATGGGAAAAGTCTCTTAAATAGGACTGACTTCACATGTAAAAGAAAATAACTTGTGATTGCCTATGTAAAGCATCATATAAATCTCTTCTTTTAAATATGCCCCTATAGGGTCATTAGGCAAGTATATACTAAATAGCCCTCTGTCCCAAGAGGCTTTACAACCAGTTTATGGAAAAAGGGGAAGCAAGCAGTTGTATGTACGCATTAGAATAAAAGCAATTGATTTTAAGTTAAATCTTCCTTTAGTAATGTTTCCTTGACTATTTTCTCTGCTGTTACTCAGTTTTGATCTTCAAAGTCATGCTGAGTTGTTAAGCCTGGAATGACCTTTTGCTTTCATGACGTGGATACAAATATTAAATAATAATATTAGGAAATAAAACCATGAGACTAACAGGTCTTTAGGAAAGGAGTGGGAAAAATTACTTTTTTTAGGAAAGGATTGCTCTTGGATTCTCCTATAAACTGTCCTGCTCTCTGTCATTTTTGACCAAATAATTCTGTATAACTATAGGTGAAATAGCTGTAAACTGTGCCCTAGGGTTATTAACTACTGTATTTTGAGATTTTTATCCTTTTAAACAATGAATATTTAAAAATGAGTGCTGATATTTGTGGTCTTCTCTTATATACTACCATATGTAGTGGTGGCTGCTTGTGCCTTAGTGCAGACAAGAGCTATGATGTTCTGATGAGAAGCAGTTACATCCGTAAAACACTTCTGCAGCTCACCCCGTGGCTGGTAATCTCAGCACGGGGAAGAGGAGACGGACGGAAACATGTATTTTGTCACACGGGAGGCCACCCGGGTCATGGCCAAGGGATGTCCAAGAGCCACTATAAGGAAGCGGGACCGTGTTGCTCTCATTATGTCCTTTTTTTCCAAACAAACGCAGGATTTCTCTTGGGCTATCGGTGCAACATCCTTCAGAAGGAATTCGCCTTCTATGAAAAGTTAAATTTCAGTCTTCAGGAGAATCTTAGTTTATCGTAGTGAATTGACTTAGTTTTGTGTAGCCGTGTGTTACGGCGACAGCGGCAGAAGCTTGGAGCTGGGGATCTAAGTGGTGGCACGTAAGGACACCAAGATCTTGTAGGTGGAGAAAGACCTTTTCCTCAATCTGCACGATTATAACCAAATATGGAGTTCATCTAACGCTTTCCATTTGTATCGACTCTGATACTCTTTTACTGGTGACTCCACAGCAGTTGTTGGCTGGCTACTAGTAACGCCCTTTCTGCAGCGCTGTGATTTTCTAACGCGGATGGGTATTATGTGGGGCATCATATTAAATTGTTGCAATTTTTGTGCACGCTGCCGACAGTAGCATGATTGCAATTCACCGATGTGGTTAATTAGGAGGGCTTGAGTGTCCTTTACTTGAATTTCCCTTACTGTTTTAGATGAGAAGTCCTTGTGGTTTCAAGACCTGAGCTTTGTAAGGCTGGGAGGGTAAGAGGGAGCACCGTGGGGCCCAGGGGAGCTTTCACCCCACATTTTGGCAGAGTCTGTGGGACGGGCATCGCTGCAGAGGGGGTCATTGTGGCTGCCTTACTGTGTCTGGTGAGAGCCAGTCCCTGCAGTCTTTCGCTGGGGGCTAGCAGAGGTGGGCTGAGGGCTACCGGGGTGCAAGCCATGGCTGTGCTGGCACTGGTGGGAGCCGTGACACGGGTGCTGCTGGGCTTGATGGGAGGGTTGTTCATCCCCTGCTGTGGGAGGTGGGGGCTGGCCTTGATTTCCGGTGGAATTTCTATTGAAATCAGTGCAATCTGAGCAGAGTCGGGTGAGTATGTGGCTGCCAGGAGAAAGAAAGGAGTTGCCACGAGTGACACCGATGCAGAGGGGGTGTATCGTGTGTGGGTGTGTGTTAACTCCACTTGCTCAGAAGTAAATTCTCACATCCTGAGGTCCTTGAATAAATATTCTCACATCCTGAGGTTAATAGTCCTGGTCATAAGGCTCTGCAGAGAAGGATCTCTTGCCCTGGAAGTTGCTGTACGCAGTTGTTCCATTTTCCTTGCTTTTGTTCAAAGCCCGTGTGTATCTTGTCCATTCAAATCCTTAAGTGTCTTCAGGTTATTGAGTTGTTCCCGATTTGCAGCAAAACTTGAAATAATTACCAACTCAGTTCCACCATTTTTGCCAGTTAAAAAGAGGTGAAATTTAATTTACCCTAATTATTTAAGTACATGAGATGCTCGGCATGAAAATGACGAGGTGCAAATGAAGATTAAATAAGTAAAGCAAAAAAAAAACCCACTGTGCAATACATTTTTCATATTTAGCGTTCTATTTGTATTTCATTACCAGTCCATCTGCAAGAGGACTTCTCTTAGCAGATTGAAGCATTTTTTTCAAGGAAAAAAACCCAAATGTACAGTTAAACTTATAAAAACAAAGTTTTAGTCTGAGCAGATTAAAAGAGGAGAGTTTTAATAAAATCTTCTCATTATTGCAGGATTACTTTCTCTTAACTCTGGTTACACCACGTGCCTTGGTATGATCTCTGGGGCTGTGTGAGGACCGTGCTTTCTCCAGGTTGCCTTCCTGAGACACAAACGTTGCGTGGCCTTCCCAAAGCTACTGTACCTGTGTGAAATCAACCCCTAGGGAATCACCAGCTTTGTAGAACTTCTGTAGAACTTCGTATGACCTCAGCTCCTGGTCTGAGGAGTGGATTTTAGCGTGGAGAGCGTTTGCCTGGCTTGTTGAGGTCCTGCTACCCCGTGGCTTGTCCCGTGTGGAGATGCTGCTGCTTTGGGAGAGGCTGATCACAAGGCATGATGGCTTTGATGTTTGTGGGGATAAGAAGCAAAAGCTTTTGTACATTCACAGACCATGAGGGTGGGCTAAATGCACCATCACTCTTACCAGGGTGGGCTCAGCACCGTAGTGGTGTCACCGTGCTCTGTGTTTCTTTGGAAGCACCACTACAACACACTTCTCTACCCTGGAGAACTTGTTTCACTATCCAAAAATACGTGTGCTGCCTTTCTTTACCTCAGCTGACCCTTGCTTTGAACTTTCCCAAACTTTGGGAATGTTTGTAGCGAGACTTTTCCCTTTGTGAATGGAATTTGTTTTTCTAAGCGTGGTGTGAAAGGTTTGGTTTATCTGCCTGGAGCACGCTTGCTGGAGCTGTTGCTTTCCACGGTGCAGCACTTGGAGATTAAAATCCTTTCTGTTGTGATCGTGCCAGCCCGATTCCTTCTGCAGCAAGGTGCTCGGTGGCATTAGTGAGAAAGGAAATTCTTCGTTTCTGCTGATGTGTCATTCTTGTAAGTTCGAAATGGTAACGGCAATTTTTTATAAGTGTTTTTTGCAGTTACTCTTAAAACTGGAATAAGACTCCCTGCTGCAATGTATAGGTATATTTTATATCGCCTGCGAAACAGCCCTGGAACAGGGTGCCCAGAGAGGTGGTGGAGTCTCTGTCTCTGGAGACATTCAAAAACCTGGACACATTCCTGTGCAACCTGCTGTAGGTGGACGTGGTTTGGCAGGGGGGTTGGACTAGATGATCTCCAGAGGTGCCTTCCAATCCCATGTGATTCTCTGATTCTGTAATTCCCGCGTTTGCACGTGGAACTTGAACGCTTTGGATCAGATCTGGAAATGACATTGTCGTATGCGTGGAATATACCTTTTACTTTATGGTGGCATGTCTTGCTGTCGGTGATGTGTGATCACACAAGCTTGACAGCACACAGCTGACTTCACGCCTTTACTGTAACTCTCCACCTAAGGAAATAAGGTCTAGTGAGTAGCCGGCGAGGTGGGGGCTTCGTACCCACAGGTTCAATTCCTGGTTCTGCTACACAGTTCGTGAGCTCGGGGTGAGAGTCACAACACCTTACACTGATTTTCATGTGAATTATATTCATAAAGATGAGATAGGCACGAAAATACTGTTGCCGTGCGGAGTTCTCTTTCTGTTAGTTTCATTTCCTTATCTTAAAGAGCTGCCCTGTAGGCAGATGCTGGGTTCTGCTCTCCATCCATAGGGAGCCAGTAGGAGTTTTATGCTAAAACTGACTGTGGGATTTGAACCTTAATTTTTTGGCCCATGTGGCTGTTTCTAAGTGACTGTTCTCAGAGTGATGAATAGTTGCACCCTTGCTCACGGTCTTTTTTCAGTGGTGCCCAGTGACAGGACAAGGGGTAACGAGCAGAAACTTGAACATAAGAAATTCTATCTAAACATGAGGAGGAGCTTCTTTACTTTGAGGGTGGCAGAGCACTGGAACGGGCTGCCCAGAGAGGTGGTGGAGTCTGTGTCTCTGGAGACATTCAAAACCCACCTGGACAACGTTCCTGTGCAACCTGCCCTAGGTGGACCTGCTTTGGCAGGGGGGTTGGACTAGATGATCTCCAGAGGTCCCTTCCAACCCCATATCATTCTGTGATTCTTTGATTTATGCTGTTAAAGATCATATAAGGCATCACAGAAGTCAGGCTACATGTTGTTTTGGAGCCCACTTATGTCTTCTTAAGGATGAAAATAGCCCCAACTAAGATAAAGTCAGCACCTGAGGCATTAGAGAAGGGCAGCACGCGCAGACCTGAATGCAAATATTAAATACTGTGTTTAGAAGATGGAAGGGTAAATTTTCCTCCCAAACAAACTGTTAAAATTCAAGGTGGAGATTTGTAACATAAGGTGTTGTATTGCAGCAAATGTTAGGGATTAGCAGCTTTGCAGAGCAGAGGGAAAGTATTCTTTTGCTGCTGAGCGGGTGCATGTGGGCAACGCAGAACCTGCTGGTTTTACTCTGGCTTTTTGCAACTTTGTCAAATTTGCATTTTGAAGTACCTTGGCAATTCAAAGAGTAACTGGCCTGAGCAAAGTCTTGCTTAAGAAAGCTGTTGGGAATGTAACAACATGTTTTGGGGTCTGTAGAACACATCAGCAACTTCCTAAACCAGGACAGTGCCCTTGAGGATGCTCTCAGCCTCACCTGGGCTAAACCTCCAGGAGGCGTGAATCAGCTCGACCAGCCCGAAAGCCACCCTGATTTATGCCAGGTGATACCCGTTCCTCCAGGCCTGAAGAGTTGCTGTGGTTTCCCTCCTGATCCGGGACATTGTGACTGAACTCTAATTGTCCATGGGGATGTGGTGGAGGGACATGGATGTGGTGGAGGGAGTGCTGAGGATACTCAAGAATGGAGCCGGTTTTGCACTGTACACGTAATCTTTACCCCGTCCACTCGTTAGCACCCCACACATCTCACTAATGGGCATTTCTGAGAAAATATCAATTGTCATTGCTACATGCACAGAGCTCGTAATCTTTTGGAATTGCAGTCCAGTGGCTGAGAGCGGGCTGTGCCAGTTGACCACGGTCCCCACGTAGTGGTGGTCAAGGTTGGATCCACACCTCACCAGCAAGGGAAGGCAGCCCACTAGGGGTTTTTCACCTCCCACTGCTTGCTAGGTTAAGACTTAAACAGGAAAAAAATCAAGTAATTAAAGTTACTCTTTTTGTTCTCCTCTGTGTTGCCATTGATGCTTCTGGTGTACTTGGGGGAAGGATGTCCTGCCTCTTCACAGCCCTTTTGGCTTGGCTTGTCCTCTGCCCAGCGACGTTTGTTGCTTGGATGCCTTCTACATGCAGGCGATGCACATCTTGGCTAGTTTGGCAAGTGTATTGCTTAGCAAATGAAGAAGATCTCATGCCTGATGGAAAACATAACATACATGAGTGGCAAAGAAGCCCCTCAATACCTGCCAGATGTATCTGGTGCTTACTTAGCAAAACCCTTAAGTGAAACTTGGATTTCAGGCAGATTCCTAAGTCGTAGTGAAATCACTGGGTCATATGCATGCTCCTGAAATTAAGTATATGCTTATGTATTTTGTGGATAGAAATAGCTTATTGAGCTGGAGCCAGCGTGGGGAATTTTGGGACTCCTGCTGTATTTTGCAGGAGAGTTTAAGGCTGTAGAATGACACCAACTGGATCCGCAGAACAATCTGCTCCTGTTCCCGTGAACTCCAAATTATTTTCCTTCTCACATGCAAAGTTGTACCAAGAGCTGCATTTAAAAACCCATCTGTTGTCCACATTATATCAATAGGAAGAAAACTTTTAGACTTCTAAAATATTCTGGTTACGTGCTCCATCCTGCTGTCATCTGTCTTTCAACTACAAACCATTCCTTGTAGTTGCACTTTCCTCTTGGCCGCTCAAGTCTTTTCCCTTCCACAAACAGATGAAACTCCGAATTGCCTAAACTGCGGAAGTGGAAGCAGGATGCTACAAGCTGGTAGAGGAAAGAAACAACCACTTTCAAAAGAAGATGTTTTTGATAGTACTAAATAAATAGTGGGAGGTGTCCCTGCCCAAGGCCCAGGGGGGTTGGAACTTGATGATCTTTAAGGTCCCTTCCAACTCTAACCATTCTGTGATTCTATATGATAGTTTTTTCTTATCAGGTGTGGGAATAAGTAATAAATTAGTTTAAAAGTTGTTTCTTCATATTTTTCATTTTACAGAAAGTGTATTTGAAGTATCATCAATGTCTAAATGTGTTTTAATATAATTTGCAACACAAATATGTGGTGGGTAGCAAAATATTGCAGTTTTTATTTTTTTTCTTTTTTAAATAAACAAAATAGTGTTGCTGATCATAATTCACCTGCTGCTGATCCCACTTTCCTGTGTTGCAGTGGCAGTAGCACAAAAGTATTTCTTGGCAGATACGCTGCTTTTCTGTGGGGCAGCAGTGAAGTCTGTATGTCTTGCTCATTTTAGTTTTGTTACATTTTGGTAAAACAGCCAACTGTGATGGAACTAGAGAGGCGACATCCTATCGTTTCAGGTTTGCAAGGTTTTCTTTGCAGCTGTAATGAGCACTCAGGTGTGTGCACGGGTGTATTTACGTCTGTTACAGCTTGGTGGCTTTTCCCCCACCGTTTTCAAAGCAATAGCTTCTTGTGGAGGACTTTGGGATTTTTCAGATACTGCGCTGTGTCCTCCCTGGAATTCTCCATGGGAGACACTCAGGCGGTGGGAGCTTTGTAGCCTTTTCCCAGTGAGATATAGATCACAAACTCAAACTGTCCCTCCCATGATGGTTGGATCGCTAGGCCATAGGACTCTGTTCATGAGAAATTTGGTCCTGATGCCCATCTCTGTTCCTCGTTAATCCCCTGTAAGGATTTGTGCTCAATATTTGAGCAACATCTGTGTTGGGAGGTCACCAGTCTTATTCTGTTTTTCCCCAGTATGAAGAGCACAAAAGCCTTCACCACGTGTGGTTAATTATCTGTTAAACAGCTCATCTCACCAGGACTTCTGCTTTCCAATACCTAAATCCTAGACTCTTATGCTAGTACTCTCTTCAATCATTTAGTATTTCCAAGCATTCAGTTGTATGGTACCTCTCTTGAAACCATCCCCTTGGAAACGGAAGGTCCCTGATGGCAGGAGCCATTCCTTAACAGGTTCACGTGTGGTCCAAGAGGATGCCATTGATGTCTGTCCACAGATTCCCAGTCTTACGGAGGTCTCTCTCTGGGATTAGGTAGTGAATCACATTGAGGAAAGTCCCGATACGGAAGGATTTTTCCCATATGGGGGGGATTTTGAGGACAAGGTTTGGGCTAGAGATGATCTCACAGAGAGCGACTGACAGAGTTTGCACTTCAGTGAGGGAATCACTAGCTCCTGAATTTAAGTGCTTGGGTCAAAGGGCAGCACTGGTTTCCTCTGTCCTATTAGACGAGCGCTTTGTAAGACCTCTGTTGTGATGCTGCTGGAATAGGGGCAGAACGTATCAGGATAAAGCATTGGTGGAAAAAGCGGATAAAAAAGACATAAGGCAGCCCCCTAAGAGGAATATATAATTAATAAAGCTGTGAAATTCTTGTAGAGTACTGTGTTGTCTAAAATATTTACCCGATACTTTCAAAGAAGCTTAGACGCGTCATGGACCTTTCTGCTACTGAATTTCAGTCCGGAACATTTGCAGGTGGTGACCTGTAAAGCAGTGAGTGTTTTCACAGCTTTCTGAGTGGTCCATATTTCTATAAAATAAGCTGTATGTGTTGTTCATTGATTTGTTGCCTGAAAGTAAAGGCTCTAAAGTTTGGAAGTATGCACAGGTTACTGTTTTAAAACCTATGACAAGTACTGGGTATAGGCTGTGTGGGGAAGAAACCGATGTCTGCTGTAGTGGATTTTTGAGGCAATGTGAGACTCGGAAGAGACTCTTTGGAAGTGCCCACTCTGGAGGGACATGGAAGCAGGCAGGGGCTGTGGGGAGCACTGGGCACTCTGAAAAGCAGCACTTAGGCAGCAAAACTCAATTCCAGAAGCAGCTCCTGTGGGGACATCGCCCAGTCGGTGCTTTTATACTTCTTGACTTACAGCACTGGCTTTCAAACTTGGGCCAAAGATGGAAGAGTGGTGGGACAGAAGTTCAGTGGGACATAAGTTTGGATAACAAACTTTCCATGCGCCAGCAATGTGCCCTTGTTGCCAAGAGGGCCAATGGAATCCCGGGCTACATAGGGAAGAGTGTGGCCAGTAGGTCGAGGGAGGTCATTCTCCCTCTCCACTCTGCACTGGTGAGGCCACAACTGGAATACTGCGTCCAGTTCTGGGCCCCCCAGTTCAAGAGGGACAGGGAACTACTGGAGAGAGTCCAGCGTAGGGCAACAAAGATGATTAAGGGATTAGAACACCTCCCTTACGAGGAAAGGCTCAAAGAGCTGGGGCTCTTTAGCCTGGAGAAGACAAGGCTGAAGGGAGACCTTCAAGTTTACAAGTTCCTAAAGGGTGGGTTGAAGGATGTTGGAGCCGGACTCTTTTCAGTGATTTCCAGTGAAAGGAGAAGGGGCAATGGGCACAAGCTGGAACATAGGAAGTTCCATTCAAATATGAGGAAAAACTTTACGGTGAGGGTGAGAGAGCCCTGGAACAGGCTGCCCAGGGAGGTGGTGGAGTCCCCTTCTCTGGAGATCTTCCAGACCCACCTGGATGCAGTCCTGAGTGATGTGCTCTGGGCAATCCTGCTTTAGCAGGGGAGTTGGACTAGATGATCTCTAGAGGTCCCTACCAGCTCTGACAACTCCATGATTCCATGACATCACGGTGAGACAAGGGTACATGTGTGTTTGAGAACCTTCCCGCTCCCCCAGTTCTCTGCTCCTGCAGCACTTCACCCCCAGATGCACTGGAAAACACCTCCATTTTTTTTGCTGTGCAGCAGAAATCACCAACCCCCAGCTTCCCGCAAGCACCAGTCTTTTGGATGCGGTCCCTGGCCGTATTTGGGCTGCTGTGTGAAAGGAAGCAAAGGACTGTCCCTTCAACTGATGACCAGTCACATCCATGCTGCGAAGGCAGCTCTCCTGATGGCAGGCTCATCCCGGGAGGAGGTGGATGGAATGGTCCAAAACCACGCAGAAGGCAAGGTCTTGAGCAGTGTGCTGCAGTGCTCAAACTTTTCTCACTTTTATTTAGCCATATGGGTGTGCCTGTAGTTGTGAACTTCAGCTTTCAGCACAGTTTTCCATCTCTGTACCTCTGTTTTATCTGGGGATTCTGCGCTGTCCCATGAGCCAACATGGCAGGTTTTCCCCTTAATTGTCTCTTGAAGAATCGGAAGGAGCTTCTGGCAACAGAATAATTCTGAGATTGCTACCTCTTTGTTAAATGTCTTTAGAGAAGTTATTAAGGGAAGACAGACAGACAGACACAGGCGTGATATGACACACAGTGTGTGTTGCAGGGTTTTTTTTTTTTTTTTGTTTTGTTTTTTTAACGTAGGAAACAAGGCTACAAAAGAGATCTTGGGAGGAAGGCAGAATTTAATCCTTTGAGAATGCTTTCCGGATAGGAAGCCGTGTGAAAAGGGTAAAATGTTGGAATTGTATGATATAAGTGATATTTTTATTACGGTGACTGTTATTTTCCCCGTGGTAACATCTGAAGGCTTCTGTGAAGATGTAGGCTTCCTTGTCTTTATGTCTTCAGACACGCCGAATTTACGGTGTAAGTGCCCGATAGATGATGACAGGGAAGAAATGTTATCTCAGGGCTCAAAAAGGGAGCCAGACTGTGAGATGCCCTGCGCGCTCGGATGCGAAATCCATGGCAGTGAGGAGCCCAGTCTGTTTCTCAAGCCCAGGAGAGCTGGTGGTGTTCCCAGCACCCTACCTCACTCGGCAGCACGGAGGTCAGTCTGGTGATACTGCGTGAGCCTTCAGCTCCACGCTGAACCTTCAGCAAACCAGCTCTTTCCAGCCAAGCTCTTTGACCATACTTAAAGTTTATTACGTGTATCTTTGTGTTGCGATTCAGACCTAGGTTTATTTTATTCTGAAGTTTAAAGGTCCCGTCTGACATTAAGCACATTGATTTTGGGCGAAGATTTATGGAATAATGTCAGATGCTGCTATTTAAAAAAAAAAAAAAGGTTACTGCCTTGCAAAAGTGAATTTCTTGTTTCTTTGTCTAGGAACGTATTCAGAGCACTTGAAAGGAAGTTTTGGAATAAGGAGATTTCTACCCGGGGGGGGCAGGGGGGGGAGTAGTATCCTGTGCTTTCGTTAGGTCATGTCAGGCCATTGTTTTGCTTTTCTTATCATAAAGATCTTGTGTCTTTAGCCGTGCTTAGCTGTGGACTTGAATTTCCTGGAAGACAGTGAAATAATTAGGAACTGATACTACAAAATCATATGTTCTCTGTTTGTAGCTGTTGGAGGCAGTTCTTAACTGTAGTTACCTATAGTAATTGGTGGTTTAGATACATACCTGTAATAAGTTATAGAATCATAGAATCATAGAATCATCTGGACCTTCAAAGACCATCTAGTCCAACTCCCCCCGCAGTCAGCAGGGACACCCCCAACTAGACCAGGTTGCCCAGGGCCTCGTCAAGCCTCACCTTGAATGTCTCCAGGGAAGGGGCCTCAACCACCTCCCTGGGCAACCTGTGCAGCAAGTTGTGTCTTGTATCGATGGTTCTCCATATAGCTAAAAAGAAATGTGATTATTCTCTAGAAGTATGAGAAAACTATGAGAAAACATAGACTGAGAGATTCAAGGTCAGCCATCGCCGGGGTCTCTTGTTCCCTGATGGTTTTAGAATCATGGAATCAAGTGTTTTCACCCCTCCCTGCCAGCAGATGTTCTTGGTGGCTTTGTCTCTGCCAGCGGATTACCCAGTGGCAGGGTATGGGCAAGGGCAGGTTTAATTTGTTGCTGTGGGTGCAGCCGCTGGGGAGGATGGAGAGGTACGCAGTGCGGTGGTTTATCAGAAGAAGAAGTCATTAAAGTTGGGTGATTGATGTGGTGCCAGAGAAGGACATGTGGTGTGTTGTGCTTGCTCTTAAATTCTGTGAACGGCAACACAAGGTCACGTAGCCTAAATACGGCCCCAGTGAAGGGAGCAGGAGTAGGAAGAAGGGCACTCCCAGCCTAAATTGAGCGCTTACATTGCTGAGCAGTTGTGTCATGGGATGGAGGAACACCTCCCTAATGACTTGCTGATGGGCTGGCCAAAGACTCTTTGTCTTGCCTGGTCAATGTGGTTCTGGTGTGACAGAACTGAGACATTATTATATGTGACGTGAGCAATAGCCTCCCTGGTTGCATGCACCTGCTTTGCAAATAAACAGAATTTCTAGCTCTGACAGTGCTTTCCCCAGGACTAAATTTATCCTTAAGTAGAAGGAGGCATGAGAAGGCGAGGCTTGCTAAGTCTCATATGCCTGGGACTCTTGCTTTGAAAGGTATTATTCCATTTCCTCCACGTCTTCCTCGGGGAAACAATTAATTTGGATTTCCTATGGATTTTACCATCTATTCTTACGTAGTTGCTATCATCTGCCTCTAGATTATGGCCACAGTTTCTGTCTACTTTATTCTCTGTCAGCCACTGCCACTCTGCTTATGGACTGTGCTGTGGCATGTGGGCTGTGGGCCACGTAGAGGAGAAGGCAGACGTCTTGGGAGATGGTGGGAGCAGAGCAGGGGTGCCATGGATGACCCCATGAAAGAGACGATAGACTCACAGAAGCCAGCAGATCTGGTCACCCACCAGGTTAGCCCTTGAAACCGCCTCCAGCAGACCTCATTTTCTGCTCTCATATCACCAAAAATAAATAAATTTCACTGCAGGTATTGCAGTCTTTCCAGGGGACAGCTCTGCCTGTGAGAAGGTCTCTTCTCCCAAGTCACAGGCTAGAGGACTGGAGGAAATGACCTCAAGTTGCACCAGAGGAGGTTCAGGTTGGATATTAGGAAAAATGTTTACATGGAAAGGGTTATCAAGCATTGGAATGGGCTGCCCAGGGCAGTGGTTGAGGCACCATCCCTGGAGGTGTTCAAAAGACGAGATGACGTGGTGCTGGGGGACCTGGTTTAGTGATGGGGTTTTTTTGTCAGAGTTAGGTTGAAGATTGGACTACGTGATCTTAAACGTCCCTTCCAACCTAGATGATTCTATGAAAGAACTCCTGGCAGAGTTTACACTGAGGCTCTCTTCTTCACATAAGTGGCAACACCAGAAAGAGCTGAAGCTGCCCAGCCATAGGGATAAACTTGCAGAATCTGAAACTCCCACTTCTGGCTCGTCTATCACATGCCATCCTTTTCTAGTGCGAGATGAAATGTCCAGCACCAACCTTAAGCTGTCCTCAGCAGATGCACCATTACCTTCTGTCTCAGTGCGCGGCCATAATCTCATCCTGAAAAATAAGATTTTTACCTTCCACTTACCCTTCTGGAGACAGCTTGTCAGAGCGACATGGTACCGCAAACTTATCCTGCTTAATGTCGTCTAATTAAATTCATTTTTGAATATAGTACTAAGCCAATTTAATTCAGTCTTTCAGAGCCTGCAGAGACAGTTGTGACTCTCAGATGGGTTTCTGTCTCTGATTAGTGATCAGATCTCTGTGCTTTTTTAGACTGACTCTCCGCCTGTCTTTTTCTGCGTGTCTCTCACCTGTGCTTGTGGTATTACGGAACGGGGTGTTTTTTTCAAATGCTTTCACAGCCTCTGCTGTCGCATCTGACAACATCCTCTGTTTTAATGACTTCTCTTCTTTGAAATCCAAGTTTCGTTACTGCCGCTGGAATAGAAATACAAATTGCAGTGGAAAAACTCTTGGTGTTGGCTTTTAATTTCGGAGGTTGCTTTTCCAGAGTGTTGGTCTTCGGAGGGATGGGCGTCTGGGTGACTTTCTAACTCTGAGCTCCTATTCCAGCCTCCGGATCATCACCCACATGACATCCAAGTGCAACAGCCTCCAGTAATGTTTACTGTCTGTCACTCTCAATATATTTGCTGATCACTGGCGTTCATGAAAATGAGGGGCAGAATTAAAAAAAAGAAAAATACTCCAAAAAACAGAGAAAGGTCATAGTGTGGAAAAAGGGCAATACACTTGATTAATTAAATGGTGCTGTGGTGGAGCGTGGCCTGCCAGACACGATCCGATGAGTATGTTTTTTTGATTTTAAATGTCCTCTCTGCAGGTTATCAAAGAAAGTCGAAGAAAAAAAAGTATTGTTTGGGGGTTTTCATGCATTATTTTTTGTACAGCTCTGGCATGTCCCTCACCCCTCTGTGCAGCTTTGTGCCAGGGGCTGCCTCTCACCTCCTGTTTCTACATCCCCTGATCCCATCCCCCCGGTTTTCGGCTGCATTTTCTTTCTGTCATCCTCTTCCCACTTGTTGATGGGGCTTATTTGGGACCTTACAAGCACAGAACTGACTTGCCGTTACCAGCATCATAATTCCCAGATACTGGGAAACTCCTGCTCTTGTTGGTTCCGGAGTAGAGCTGGCGTGTGTGGGGACACGTGGTTTGAGAAGAAGCTTCTACAGTCGTTGTGCAACGTGCTTGTTCTGGAGGGAGAAGGAGGCTTCAGGCTGTGTGGACGTTGTCTGACATTATTATTTTATAGGCAGTAGATTTGTCCATCCATTTTTTGTGCTGTGCACTAAAGTATACAAGCACTGTCGTGTCTGTAATGAAGCTTCTGATGTCAGAGAGAATTAAATGCCAACTTTCTTCACCTTTATGGAAGTGATGCTGACATTCTGAAACAGAAAGACAGATGCCAGGAAAGTAAGACTTGAGACTGTAATTTTTTTCTTAATTCTTTAAATTCATTGAGAGGGAAGGAAGGAGAAGTTTTTTCACATCATTAGTTACATTTTTTCTTTCATTTTAAAATATATTTTTCTGAAAGGTTACTCACAGGTATATGTTTTTGAAATTAGAAGCTGTAGTTTGTTTTTTTTTTTAATTCAAAATAAATATATGTATCTGGGGAGTGTTTTAGGCTTAATACTTAGACTTGATGTTAGTAAACAATTCAATGCATATATCTAATCAATCTAAGCATTTCATTTAGATACTTTGTCCATTTTGTAAGTCCTTGTTCATTTTTCAGATGAGCAAATAAGTATTTCTTGAAGGTGAAGAAAGAATTGCCACGATCCTGGGAAGTCCTAGAGCACAGCAGGGGTTTTATTGGCACTTTCTAATACCCGTGGTTGTAAGGGCTCTTCAGCTCTGTTGGTGTGAATATGCTGTGTACATTAATATATTTATAATGCAAAAGATTGCATATTTGCTTCCTCAGTGCTGTACTTTACTGTAAGAAAGGAGTTCTTTGGTGTGAGAGAGTAACTTATCTGTAGTTTAGTACGTGTAAATACAATTTTAGGATTGTCTTAAGACAGACTCAGTTTTGAGAAGTGATGGCACACTTATGTGCAAGTAAGTTGGCAGCAAAATTACATTTCAGCTTTCATTAATTTTTCTAATTTTGCCTAATGTTTGCATTTTCTTAAAGCAGTTCTTGTAAAAATGAAGGTCTTAATTGATGGCATTGGAGATTACCACTGTCTAGCCATAGAAAATAAACAGTTTGGACAAGAACTGTGTGTATTTTCTTACAATTCTCTCTTTCTGCAGACTGTATTGATTTGTATGTTTAGTTCCCAATCTTTCTCCAACCAAGATTTTAAGTGCTGGATCCCCAGTGTATTCCTGTCAACACTAGCTATTTCCATAATTGCCAGAACCACGTACATCAATACCTCCCATATAATTTCTATTTTCAGGTTTCACAAAGGCTTCCATGCTTCTGCTTCACTTGGAAAGACTTTGCCTTTGCTTTGAAGAGGCTCTTCCAGGACTCGCCATTCCTAAGTGTATTTTCAGGACTTTGGTGTTTTTTGCTCACCGAAGGAAAGGCACTAGGAAGTCTCTGCCAGAAAGGTCTTTGTGAAAGGTCTTGAAAGTTGTGACATTCACAAGTAGTTTAGTTGAATTTAGCTGCTCCTTAGTCCCTCCTGTTGCGCCAGAAGTGGTTTGTGTTGAGGAGTTTTGGCTTTCTCCTACCTTAGCTCTGAGATCCCTCCAGAGAATCATAGAATCATGTGGGCCGGAAGGGACCTCCAAAGACCATCTAGTCTGACCCCCCGCAGTCAGCAGGGACACCCCCAACTAGACCAGGTTGCCCAGGGCCTCGTCAAGCCTCACCTTGAATGTCTCCAGGGAAGGGGCCTCAACCACCTCCCTGGGCTACTTGTTCCAGTGCTCCACCACCCTCACTGGAAAGAATTTATTCCTAATCCCAACTGCAAGCACAGGATGAAAATGGGGCATAACTTGTGGCCTTGAAAATCTGCACCATGGCTTTGACTCGCCCAAAGAAGAGGCCAATGAAGGAATCTGAGCACAAGGCAATCAAATGTAGAATTACAAACTCATTTCCTACAGGACACGGAACAGCAGGAAGCCAATGGTCGCTGGTGATGGCTACCAACCTGAATTAGGTTTCAACTGATTCACAAGAGGTGAAAGACTGCATTTCACTTGGTACCGTGTGCTGTGATAGATTTCTGTTGAAGATGGAGCTATTTTGTGGTCATTCTTTTTGATTCATGTGGTGTTTTAGGGGTTTTGTTTTAGAATACTCATTTTGTGAGAGCACAATTAACAGGCAGCAATAAAAAAAAAAAAGGAAAATAAAAATGTTGAGATAAATTATTCACCTGAAAAGTTCTGTTAGTTTTTTAAAACAGTGTGTTTTAAAACATGCAGGTGATACATGGTACAATGATTAGGTGCAGACATTAGGGACAGATTGATTAAATGACTCCAAATAAATCTGCAAGCAGGTCTTACTGTATTTTTCCTGTTGAAGACGGCCATTTTTAGCAGCATCCTTTTGTGGCAAGGACGCTAGAAGTGATTTCTCTGGGAAGGGAGATTGTTTTTAGACCTTTGAGGACTTGGGAAAGAATTGCTTCTGGAGGTAAAAGAGTTAGAAGGGAGCAAAATTTAAGCGGTTCAATAGAATGGCTATATCTCAAGCTCAAAAAAATGTCTGTTTTAGGGATACTCCTCTACAACATCGAGCCTGGATGTGAAGAGTTAGGGATGTATCTTCCTTAAAAATTGTAAGTGTACTTTGTAGGTTAAAACTGTCCACCAAATCCCTTCTCCGGTGCCTGTCAGTGTCTGGGGATGCAGATACTCGGTCATCTCGTGGCGTTTCTGAAAACGAGGGATTGGTGAGCCCTCTGCCTGGGCCTTCTGGCAGAACTTCCCAGGCAGTGAATGGCTTTCACACCTTCGTGCTCTGAAGTTCGGTCACAAATGCCAGTTTTGCAGTGTTTTGGCTGTACTGCGAGTGCCCTCTGGTCCCCAGCCTGCCCGGTGCTGCAGCCCTGATGGAGGGCATTTGCTTGGTCCTCCCTACATCAGCCAACATGTCCGCTTACTTACTGGTAGCCCCAAGCTGGCTTCATCTACATCCATGGCTTCCCGGGGAGCCATCTGTTGCGTGAGCAGCCAGAGATGGCTGTGACTGAAAGGGAGGGAGCCACTGCTGGGGCTACAGGGTGGAGGGGATGAGTGGAGGAGATGATGCCCCAGCCAGTGTATTGCTGTAGGAAACTCCCACCTCGGCACAGAGCTGGAGGAGCTGCCTGGCAGGAGGGATGGGGCTCTCCTTGGTGATGGGACGTGGCAGAGCATTGCACCTTCTGCCGGTCAGGGCTGCCTCTGGGTGCCGATAGCAGCCACTGCTCCGTCTTGTTCCCTACTGCTGGATCCCATGCCGGGGCTCAGCAACTCACCTCAGTGCCTGGCATTTTAAGTGTGTGTATCCTGGAATATATGCGTCCACTACTCTCTGCCCATTCTGTTTGCCAACTTGTGTTTGTACTGTTTCAGAGCAGGCAAACATTAGATATTACCCATTAGCATTGTGCCTATGTGAAGTGCACCCTTTACCAATAATCTTTTTGTTGTTGTTTTGGACCATGGAGTATGTTCTTCATAACTTAGTCATTATATGTTTTTTACACTTGTTATTGAAGACCATATATATAGTATAGAAGACACTGACTTGTTCAGGTAACAGCAAATGAAGACGTACATGGTGCTAGTGAACTGCGTGACGTTGTGGCTGGCCAGTGAAGCATCATAAAGGCAAGAGCTGAGCCACTTTGGGGGTATGAAGAGTCAAAGAAGCATTAGAGCAATTTAAAAAATGTAAACTGTGGCTAAAATCTAAAAACGTAATTTCTTTAAAATTCTTTGTTGTAAATAACAGAGACTGTAAATACCGTCCTGAAAACCTCTTACCCTGGCATGAGACGTGCTTGTAGAGCAGGAGGAAGCTCAGCCTCTGTTTGGGGAGGCTTGATTTAAAAAATTATGACCCCAGCTTTCTCGCTGATGTGACTTCTTCTCTGGGTATCTGTACATGTGTGTGTGTCTGGGTACATTTTTGAGTATCCTGTAAGTCATATTGTTCACATTTTCAAAACAAAGAGAACCCAATTAATCTCCCTTTAGTATCAATAACTGTGTTTTATAGCTTTATCCACATCCTCATGCATCACAGGATGGGTCAAGCCAATTAACAATCAATAGTTTCTTAATTTCTGTTTCAAATACTTATTTATGGGGATACACAGTCCAAGTGAGTTTTCTGTATCTAATGCTGTAGACTTTGAGGTTGCCTGAACTTAGATTTGTTTTAATCAGTTGTGATTTCACCATTAGTTTTAGTAAGAAAAAACTTTTTAAACTCTTAAATTAGAAAGTTTGTTTGTTTGCTGCCACGTGTCTTGTCATTGGAGACAAGCTCATTTTTCCACACCTGCACTGGTTACCTACAATATATATCAAAATATTTAAAGATGGACTCAACCATCAAGCGATTTGAAATGATAAAATAGTTTTAAGTAATGTGCTTGTAGTCACCAATAGGAAGGAAAGGCTTTCCTAACATCCCTTGTTTTCAAAAAAATAGTTGATCAGGGAGCTCCAGTGTTGTGTCTTCTTCTAAACCAGCAATTTTCAATGTTAAAAAAAAAAGAAAGAATAGAAAGGTGGAGCCAAACTGGCAAGGCACTGGTGAAAAGAATTACACGCTTGTGAAGGACCTGATGAGTGGGAAATCCGAAATTCTCTATCTGTCCATCAGAAAGTTAGAGCTTCTGCATTAACACTGAAAATTAGTTTTCATTGCTTTGATAGCGTGCCTGAAGTCTGGTCCGGAGCAGTGGGCCAAAACAGTTTGGCTACCTCAGGACAATTTTACTTGCTGTCGTGAACAGCAAAATGTTTTGTGTAAGCCTGGGAAGAGCGCAGCTCCTGTTAATGTGGAGGAGGAGTATGTGGAGACACACAAGTGTCCTCAAACCAGGACTTGGTGCTTGATGCAAACCCCTGAATGCGCTGAGCTCACTGTCTGGATTTGTTGTGTTTTCAGGTGGGACCCTCTTCTGATATGTGATCTCCAGCGAGCTCCGTTGAGCCGTACGATGACAATGTTATCACTGCCACATCTCTGGGAACCAGTTATTCATAAGTATACGGTATGTGAACGTCTGCATCTTGCATTAACTGTTGGTTGTTGGGACAACGCAGGAACAATAACACGAAGGTGCTAAAAGTCACTGAAGTAAATGTTAAGCCACATGCACAATCAATTACACGGAGGCCTTCCAGCAGATGTTCTATCTGCTAGGCCTGGTCTGTGTGCAGAACGGTGACCTGTTTTGGCTTGGAAATGTATTTATTTACAGATATTGATAGAAACATTCTACCAGTGTTTCTTTTGGGTGAAGTTATACCAGTAGAGTGATGATATGTAGATGTACAGACTATTACTCTCTTGCTCGTATGGGAGGGGCTGGTAGCAGTAGCTTGAAGGGTTCTGTATGTTAACTGTATCGCTGCACTTAAAGCAGTACTATTTTTGCATTTAGGAAAGGTCTTTAATTGCTTTTCTCCTTCACTCCATTTTCAATTTCTGGTCAATCTAAATTAGATTAATTTCACACACCAGTGAATCCCTAAAGAAGTGTAAATTAACTCCATTTTACCAAACTCAGCCAGATGATGGCAGTTATTCCCTTGATGTTTGGCTTTACATCACCCACCATCTTTGACCAAGATTTCAATAGGAATTTAATCCATTTATTGAGCCTTTTGTCCTCACCCTGTATAAGGAATTGGAGACTGAGACCCATATCTAATGAAGGGAGGCTATTTAATTTATGGCCTTATGTGGCCAAAAATGTAAGGTCCCTGAGAGCTGGCATGTTTTTCTTTTCCACCGTTCTGGCTTGAAATTGTTAACACACACTTAGGTCCTGTAAAACCATGAGCAAACTGGTTTTATGAGAGTGGTTACATCATTGTTTCATGTTCGGAAGCAGTTCTTAGCGCAACGCGTAACTGTTACTGTGGAGCATCTTCATCTGATTTATGGCCCCGATGCAACTCCTGCTGAAGCTGGTTGAAAAATCTTTCTGCTGCTGAGAGTTGAATTGCACTGCACGTAACACCTGAGACTTTTGTTTAAGTAATGTTCCCTGCGTGATTTTTTTTTTTTAAACTGATTAGCCACTTTTTAGGCATTAAGTATTAAAGATATAAGCATAAAACAGAATCACAAGGAAATGGATTGCTGAAATAACCTAAAAGAGGACTCAGTTAGAGAAAATGCTTGTCTAGCTTCAAAAGTTATAAAGTGATGAGGAGAGATGACTGTTTGCTCCAAAAGTCTATATCTGGGTTTAATGGGGTGTATTTTTGTATATAGTTTTGAAGATAGTGTTTGTCAGTGTTGTGGATGATTTGCTGCTACATCAGCGACGTGAGAGAGGGAAAGCAAAATAAGTCTTACAGGGAGTGGGGAGAGAAAGGTCATGCTCCATTGATCAGTTTAGTGTGTTTTGGAAGAGCAGTTCCCAGCTTGGGTGCCTTGTGTGTTGAATGCTGAAGAGGTTTCCAAATGTGGCTGGACTCTGGGTCAGTTTGAAGAGAAGCTCCCAGAGGGGACATCTCGCCCTGAAGTGAGAGAGTGTTGGTCCTCCTTGAGCTGGCAGAGCTTCTGGCATGCTTGTGTGGCCACCCTCAGTAATCCCTGCTGGCCAAATACCATAAAGACAACCCTTTGCAGACTTTTTCTATGCATTTCATGGAATTGTCAGAGTTGGAAGGGACCTCTAGAGAACATCCAGTCCAACTCCCCTGCTAAAGCAGGAACGCCCACAGCACATCGCTCAGGACTGCATCCAGGCAGGTCTGGAAGATCTCCAGAGAAGGGGACTCCACCACCTCCCTGGGCAGCCTGTTCCAGGGCTCTGTTACCCTCACTGTAAATAAGTTTTTCCTCATATTTGAATGGAACTTCCCATGTTCCAGCTTGAGCCTGTTGCCCCTTGTCATATCGCTGGAAACCACCGAAAAGAGTCCGGCCCCATCATCCTTCAACCCACCCTTTAGATACTTATAAACATATTTGTTCAGATGTCTTCTCTGTCATCGATATCTAAGCATCTTTTCAGGAGGGATATAGGAATAATAATTTCCGTTCCTCTCATTTCTTCTGAGTTGATTCATTTTCAAATGTTCAGAATTGTTTGCTGGTGTATGTTTGTGTAAGTTGGTTTGGTGCATGTGGGAGCATTGGTAATGCAAAGCTGCTTTGAAGAAGATGAGTTTTACATCCTGCAGGGGCAGAGGTCTGGAAGGGACCTGCTCTGCTTTCCTGCCCTCGCAGGTATCTCGTCATGAAAAGCAGGAATGTGTCTCGGTTGACATTTTCACTTTTCTTGTGGAACGTGGCTTTTGGCCGGTGGAGGAGACCTCTCAGCGAGCCGCGGGGAGAGGCGGTTGTCAGAGCGGTGACCGCTGGCAGATCTCCGTGTTCCCTGGGCACAAAGAGGGAGCAGCCACCTCGCTGCCGTGGTTTTAAGGGGCTGTAGAGCAAGGGACGCCCTGTCTCACACCGTGTGAGGCTTCTTCTCATATGTGGGGATAACCTTCGCGGATTTTCCATCTACCCAACCCCAAATGAAATTCCTTGGCGAATGCAGGAGTCAGAAGGAAGAGAAGGTTTTCACGTTTGTTTTTCCTTTTGGGTGTTATTTTTGTTTTCCTCTTTTACCACTTCTCATGTGGCGTAGCAAACATTTCAGGAAACTAATCTGCAGGAGCACAGCTCATAAAGGATGGGCCTGCCAGAGGAAGAGGCTCTGCTTATTACAGAAAAGCTTCTGAGACAGTCACAGCTAAAAAGATTACAGTCGTCCACAGGAAATTAAATTTGATGCAATACAGTGAAAGAATGACAAAATGGAAAGGGCCTATATAATGTATGTGCGATTATTAAGTGGTAGAAAAATGAAAACTTGAGATCCAATAAAGTGCATGTAATTTAGATATGGTTACAAAATTCCCAATAGTTTTTAAAAAATGTGGCCCTCCAATTTTCCTTTGCCCTCGCTGGGTGGTGTTACCTCAATGTGGAAACTCATTAGCGAATTATAAAATGATGACAACTTTTGGGCACGTCAGATGATAAAGCATTTATGACAAGTTTGAGAGAAGTCCCATGGAGTCCAGTCAGGCTGCGTGACACCAGACTGGGAATTGGAGGCAAGAGCTTCCTTCATTGCCTCGTCCTTCTCCCAGTTGGACGTGCCGCACTGATGGAGGGGAAAGATGTCCTTCCCCATCTGCCCATGCCCCTCACAGTGTGGTGGGGCTCGATGGTGGAATTTCCATCCCCATCCCAGCCACCGAGTGGCCGAACAGGCTGCAGACCCACTGGGGACTGTTCTGGTGACACACGTGCTGAAGAGATCTGTTGGTACCGAGGTCCTTGCTGGTGGCCCAAGGTGCAGGAGGGTGACGTGTCCTCTCTTCCTCTCCTCCTTGGGGTCAGCGTAGGCACCGTGGTGAGCCGGGGGCTCTCCTGGCCAGGTGCTTCATGGCAAAACGTTTTCTTTCAAGGGGGACAGTAATAGCGTGCAACATTTTCATAACTCTTCCCATAAGATCTGGTTACCTGCAATTGGAAAGAGCAAGCAGGACTCTGGCAGATTTAACTTTATTAACCCTCATAAATCCTTCCCCCTTTTGACTCTAATCAGTCCCTGGAGTCCTGTTAATGCTCTTGACACTGCACTGGCCTTTCATCACAGCACAATATACGTTTTCCTGTAACTGGAAGACCCACGGTGAGAGCCTTACGTAAACCCGGGGTAGCGGAGGCCGTGGTGGGGACGTGCGACTGTTGGATGCTCGGTGACAGGAGGAGAGGGAAGGGTGTTGTGCCAGCACGGCTGTTCCCTCGACGGAGGGAAGGAGAGGGGACACAATGGTGGTGGGCACTCGTAGGGTCTAGCATGGACCCAGGAACGGGGGACCTCCACTTTCGCTCTGGCCCGGACAGACAGACGGAGCGACAGAGGTGCTTTTGTGTCTTCTACTGGCAAGAGGTGGGGACACTGCCTCAGAGAGCCCCTCCATCAGCAGTCCCCAGGGCAGTGAGCACCTCCTGGGGAGCTCGCCAGTGGCCAGTGGGCTGACCCTGCCACCTGGAGCTGCTGGCCAGGAGGGAGGTCGCTTGTGGCGCAGGGATGGGGCAAACCTCCTGGGACGGAGGCGCTGGGTGAATGGACCTTTTCTGTGCCGGGGGGGGACACACACAATGCTAAAAGGAAGGAGTGTTACCAGGTGGTCGAGGGGCAGGCCATCTGAGGAACAAACGCCTTCTTCATAAAATAACTGCCTGGTTTATTGCCTTTCTGTGTCCAGCCCGGGCACAAAATCCTGTGGAAAACGAGAGGGGAATTCCCCGGTCGGTAGTCTGTCTGTCTCTCTGCTGTCCAGGAATTCATGGGATGGAGAAGGCATCCCAAGAATCTGCCCCTGTGTGCAGGGAAGCTAAATTCCCTCTTGTTTTTCCGTATACACAAGTCAGCGAGTTTCTTCGGCAAATGCTGTAATTTTAAGCTTAATGCTATGCAAATATTTAACTTTGGACAGAAAAAGCCTCAAGCTGGCTTCAGACCATGGACCGGCTTCCAGCTGTTTCTGCAGGTAGAGATCCAATGTTTATGCCCACGAATGGTTATTTGTTTGTTTGTGTATTTATTATGGTAATATTTTTATAACGAACCTGGATGTTTGCGTACCCTGGTTTTGCTTCGAACATAAAAACCTCTGTATTTGCAAGGTGCATATGCAAACCTTGCAAGGTTTTCAGAAGCTTTGGCAACAAGCTCAGATCTGCTGAAGATAATCACCGGAGGCTGAATCGTTAGACGGCACAGAGTTATACTGACTAATTTTTTCTCTAAAACTGAAGTGCCCAAAGCTGTGCCCACCCTTGAAAGCCCACCAGCCTGGGTTATGAAAAAAAAGGTATGGAAAGATCTGGTGCCTGCTTGCAGGAATTTTGTACTTTCGTTTCATTGTGTGGACAAATGGATGTAAAAAGAATATGCAGAAAGAGCGTCAAGAGTATTAGCAATAAGTATGTTAACTAGGTTTCAAAAATCTGCTTAAATGCTACCTTGACATCTAATGCTTTGCTGCATCCCCATATATTTCATATACATGTGCTTTCTCCAGACCTCCCCTCAGCTGCTCTGTGCCTGCAAAAACCAGCCTCTTATTAAAAAGGGAAAGTCCGTAGCCTTGTGGACCTTCTGCGATGCGCTCGGCGCGCGAGCTCTCGACTTCATCAAGACGAGAATAGCTGTGTCAAGTGTGTTTCATTTGCATGTGGCAAGAGAGAAAAAGCAAACCCCGTGTGAAGGCGAGCAGGCAGGAAAGACGCCGAGCGAGCGAGCGAGTGCCTGAAATGCTGAGGGAGTTAATGGCATGCAGTGATTTTGCTGCTGCTCCGAGGAAGTGTAAGAACAGCGTGCTTCCTGGCGTACATCATCGCCATCTCGACTGCAACGGGTTCAGTTCCATGGCAACACGAAGAGCCCGATTGTGCTTAAGGTGTGTGTGTACTAATGCATTCAGAGCGAGGGGTTGGGAGCGAGCTGGGGAAAAAGAAAACATGCCCCGATGTTTGCCGTTTAGTTATTTTATATATAAAGTCAAGCCTTTGTTCTTAGATAATCATAACTGACATGAATACACCCGTTTCCCTCCCCCCCCCCCCACTCTCACCCCCGAGAGGGCAGCAGGGATGGCCTCTGCCACGCTCCCTTGGGACACCCTCACCCTTTCTT
>JAOTQQ010000023.1:57134545-57168484 GCA_026546715.1 Gallinago undulata
CCCGTTTCCCCCCCCCCCCCCCCCCCCCGCCAGTTCTCTCTGATTCTTGTCTAAATGTGTTTTTCTCAGGCAAAAAGCAAATGAAGAGGCTGTTTTGTTGTTATTTATTTATTTAATAAGAGACTAAGTGCAGCAGCACTTGAATGTTGCAAGAAAATGCTATTAATTCCTGAGACTGCTGTGTTTCCCTGGAGAGAAAGTCTTTGGGGGGCGGAGGGGGACACACGGTATTTTTTTCCAAGATCTAGTGCTTTACAGAGCGGAGTGAAGCAGTGTTTGGGTTTTTTATTATTATTATTTTCCTTCATCTTTTTGATCTGCCCTCTTTCTGCCGTTCTCTACATCCACCTCCAGTTTCCCCCACCTCCCCTGCCTGAGGAGCAGGAAACAAGACTGGAGCTGTGTTTCCTGACATCCAAAGAAATCTAAAAACATGAGGAAACAGTGTATTTTTTGGACTTTTTTGGGTTCGCTGACCCGCAGTGGGAAAGCACCTGCTCCCAGAAAGGGTCAGGAGCCACTCTCAGGAGCCACCGGGCACTTGGCCAGGGGATAACCAGGAGCTGGTGGCTACGTGAGTCGTGTTTGATCAGCTTGGTTGGCTGCGGGAACGTAGGATGGGGCCTCGTGACAAACCTATTTTGCTCAGGGTGGAGGGCTACCTAGGGCTGGTCCCACCAACTGTGCTGGTGGGTGGATGGATTGCCGCCTTCCGAGGTTTAAAGTCCAACTGGGAACCTCCAGATGTTGGTATTTCTGAGGCTAGCAGCAGCGCTAATCTGGCATGGGGAAGCTGACAGAAACTGGCAAGTTAAACTGGATTTACAGCTGCTTTGCGTTGCTAAAACAGGCAGAGCAGCCAGAATGTATCAGTGGAGCTGGCCTATAGGTTTCTGTGAGGTTTCTCCACGTATCTGGGAAGAGAATATAGTTCTTCAATTGGAAGTTGGTCAACCGCTCTCCTCTTGCTGTGCCAGGAGGAATAAAATTTGTCTCTCCCTTATCTGTATCCTTTTTTTTTTTTCTGACTAGCAACAGGAACATTTTTTTCTTAAAAAAATATCTGTATCCTTTTTTTTTCTTTTTCTTTTTTTTTTTTTTTCTGGCTAACAACAGGAACATTTTTTTCTTCAAAACAAGGCTTGCTTTCATTGAGGTAGGAACGCTGTCTTTGAGATTCTACCTGGGGGAAATAGCCCTGTTCAGGAGACCCGCGCAACATGGGTAAATCTTTTCTAAGGGAATAAATAGAATGGAAATGATTACATGACCCTGCCTTGCCGTTGCACGAAGGGGTGGATTTCACCCTCGAGGCAGCAGAACTGCAAAATAAGGTGGTGCCGGTTTTAATATCGTCGTTTCTAGTTTCTGCACAGCCCCCCAAAACAATAAACCCAAATTATGTGGGACCTTCATTTTTCTGACTTTTGACAAAGGGACTGCGTGTACTGAAGGGAGAGCAGGAGTCTCTCCAGCCAACAGCATGGTGAGGGAGGTGAAGGGTTCCTGTGTAGGTGTCCCGACCTGCCATAACCCTCCCACCAGACCAGCTGCTGTTTGCAGGCTCCTTCCCAGTGGAGCATCTCATTCGGCTTGGCAGGAAGGATGAAGCAAAAGCACCGAGAGGAACATCAAAGAGAGAAGGAAAAGGAGGAGAGAAATCAAGGACAGGAAGAGTGAGGAAACAGAGCAAAGGCAGAAGGGCAAGCAGGGAAACAACAGGGGGCTGGGAAGAGCACAACACAGGAAAGAGATGATGCTCTGCTGCCTCCGAGGGAAAAGTTGTTATTCGGATGCTAATGTAGACCAAAAGAAAAAAAAAAGAAGAAAAAAAAAGAGCAAGAAAATTAAAATAGATTAATTCGGATTGGCACGAACAGAAAAAATAAAGAAAATACACAGATTAATTCTATACACTGGTCCAGCCAGTTTTAAATAGTGAGCTGCTAAGTTTGTAGCATCCAAAAGAACTTTTGACATCTCCAGGTTTTGGGGAGCTGGTGGGGAACAGCAGGGCCACACTGGGAGGCTGCTGTGGCCACCAGAGTGGGTGGTTGGAGGCACATCTCTTCTGGGCACCTTGGCTGGAAGCCTAAAACCAGTATGAATATCCCTGAGGAGAATTGCCCATCCTGCATTTGAAGGCTGGCAGTCAGAAAAATGTGTCTGGTTCTTTCTGAAGGTATCTGAGGAAGGGCTGTTGCCACGCAGGCAGTGATAAGGGCTCCCTCTAGATCCCTCTTCTTCCACTTGCTCAAGCTATCTAGGCTCCCCAAAATAAACAGCTGAATGGAAATTTTCGTTCTGGCTGTGAAAAGAAGCTTTTGAATGAATTCTACATCAAATAAAGACTGTCTTCTTTCCTCCTCCTCTCCACCTACCTTGTTCCTAAATATTAACATTTCATGTCACTTGAGCTAAGTTCAGTGTCAGACTCACCAGATCCTGCTGAAAAATACACCCCTCCTTTGTGGCAAGCCGAAGAAGATGAGAGGCTTGTGGTGTTTTTCCTTCTCAATCTCTGTTCCGCTGGGAGAAGCAGCTAAGGCTGTGTGAAGCTGTCTCCTTCCCACTCCCCTCAACTTTGCTCCTAAAAATGCTTCTCCCTCAACGGCTTTTGCTGCTTCTCCGGAGGAGGCCTGGCTTGGCCCACTTAGTGCCATCCTTTGCCAGGGGATGTTTTCTCAGATGGCGGTGACTTTCATCGTGATAGAAAGCTGAGGAAGACTGCTGTGGAATAAGTCATGGCCACCGCTAGCTGTGCCATTTGAAAATTGTTACTTAAGCATGAAAGAGAAGAAAAGGATGAGGAATTATGATTATTTAAACCTTGCCCGAAGCCCCAGACCTCCAAATTATTTCTGCCATTTCTGCTTCCTGTTTTCTAAACACTTGGGCTTGGGTACTTGTGTTTTATTTTTAAACTTTCCTCTAAAACCACAGAGGTGAGAAACACCCTTTCTCTGAAGTCGCTTGTTCTGTGGGCAGCGGTACCAGCATGTCTTCTCCCGTGGACCTTTCACTCCCCCAAGAACTTCTCACCCACCTCCTTCACATCGCTGGTGGGAGGCTGCAGGGCTGGGGCCGCGCACCCTTGCTGCCACCAAGGTGGCCATGCAACCCCTGGGGGGCTGAGCTCAGGGATAAATTATTGAAATTTAGTGGAATTTGTTGACTAGGAGAGAAGATCTGGATGTCTGCAGAGGACGAGAAACGGGCGTTGGAATAGTGGGTTTGTTGTAGAAGAAGGGGAATGGTTCTCACTGGGCAGTCGTGTCTGAAATATTCTGCCGTAGGTGGTATTTACAATAAAGATGTATGCTTTTGGCATCAAAGTGTTCAAGGGCAGGCTGGATGGGGCTTTGAGCAACCTGCTGTAGTGAGAGGTGTCCCTCCCCATGGCAGGGGGGTTGGAACTAGATGATCTTTAAGGTCCCTTCCAAGTCAAACGATTCTAGGATTCTATTTACAACACAGATGAAGGCTTTTATGGTAAAAAGGTAAAAACTTAGAGCTTACCTGGAGACCCTAATAATTTTTCCTACTGTGGAGAAAGCAAGTGGTGCAGAGAAATGATGGTTAAAACAGACCTTTTGACAGTGAGCGAAGTCTTGCCGCCGTTTGTGGAGTGAGGTGGGATGTTCCTATATCTCCCTGTAGTTATGCAGAGATCTGCTGATACTTGCTTCTTTTTGATCAACGCTGAAGAAGAGAAGGAAAAAAATTGAATGTGGCTTTGGGGCACTGTGATACAGGGCTGAGAGGTGGTGGAGTCTCCTTCTCTGGAGACATTCAAAACCCACCTGGACAAGTTCCTGTGCAACCTGCTCTAGGTAGACCCGCTCCGGTGGGGGGGGGTTGGACTAGATGATCTCCAGAGGTCCCTTCCAACCCCATCTGATTCTATGATTCTATGAAATCAAAGCCCATTTGAGATGGAAATACAACAGCTGGTGTTTGTGTTAACCCCAAATCTCTCAACCTGTACCTGAATTTACTTCTTAGATGTTAAAGAGAAATCACCCCTTTCCGCAGATGCCATGTGAGCAGGTCAGGTCTTTCTGCATGACAGGAGGAGATCTTTTCCCTTCCCTCGCTTTTCCCTTCCCTCGTCCATTCCAGCAACTGGGAATCAGATTTAACCCTTAATGTTTGTTTCAGGCCTGGCGAGTCTTTCATTCTTTTCCAGCAGCAAAACAATTATTTTTGATAGACACACTAGTTGTTTGTTAATTTGTTTATAATCGGTTTTCCAAGAGGTTGCTTTGATGTGGGAGGAACTGAATTCTTTGGGTGCAAATGCTCGCTGCTGACTCTCCTCTTAGTCATTAAGGGATGTTTTTCACATTAAGGCGCCTTTGCTTTTAAGGGAAAATGTCAAGCATCTTCTGATACCAGACATATGAAATGTGGGGCTGCCTGAACAGACACCACTCTCTGAGCTGCAGCAGCACGTGAGGGTGGGAACATCCAAGGCCATCCCAAGCCTCCTCCAGCCTCCCGGGGACACCCCAAACAGCCCCATGTCCCCCCTGCCTGCTCTGCTGCTGCAGCCACCACCGCCACCAGCCCCACAGGACCTGAGACCCCACAGATGCTGGTTCCAGCGACCGACCTACATCCCCGTGGGTATGCTTCCATACTAAAAGATGTCACCGTTCTTTCCTAAGAAGAAAATGTCTTGGGTTTTTTTTTTTCAATTCCCTTGCCACCTTTTTGTATTTTCAAACCACAGCTCTTTTAAGGCTCCCTGCCTCTGCAGTTCTTGCCTTTGTGTAGGTTATTTTTGGAAACTGGGGAAGCGGGAGGAGGGATGAAATGTAGGGGATTTAAACCGCAGTAGAAGCGGAGAGCTCTCTCCCTTGGTGAGCTCTTTCTTCCTTCTCCTTTCTTCTCGTGACCTCCGCGGTCCGACCCCCGTCGCATCGCTGGTTCCAGGGGTGAGCAGCAGCTCCCAGCAGCGGCCACCGCTTCTCTTCTGCTTTTCTGGGCCAGCCCCTTTGCCAAGAAGTGGTGGGTGCTCAAGCGGAGTTTTTGAGAGCTGCAAAATACCGGTAGGACTTGGGAGGTCCATGTGCCTTACGATAAATCCTGTGCGGAGAGGAATGCGGTTCCCTCGTTATTTTCCTCGGTGGGGCAGCCCCATCAAGGTGGTTGGCTTCTTCTTTAAATGTTGGTGGGTTTGTACGTCAGAAGTGTTACGTGCTGATCTCCAAACCTTGCAAAAAAACCCAGATTTTTTGGAAGAGTGGGGAATAGAGATTGAACCCTGAGCTGGTGAGAAGACCAGGAGCTCATGTTTTGGTAGTAGTATGCCCAGACCCCCAAACCATCCAAGCTCTTCTGCACGGGGGCGATCGCTTCACGTCTCTCATTTTGAATGAAAAAATGTAGGGAGAAATTGTCTACAAAGCAGCACCCAAGGACTTTTCATTTTTCTGTGTAGGTTTTCTAAAATCACATAGGAAGACATTGACCACAGAGTAGGTCAGGCTGCCCTTTTGATAACTGGGACAGTATTCAGATAATTGAGATGCCTGTGATTGCCCATGAAAATTTGCTGATGTTTACACTCCTGTCAGGTATTGAAGTCACACCGTAATATTTACTGTGAGGTCTTGCAATGGATTTTAAAATGGATCGATATCACAGCACAAAGTGGGAATTTTCTGTATTTTTTCGGCAGTTATGAAAAGGCCTAAATAGCAGTATAGTGCAGTAAATGGTAAACATTAAAAGCTGCTTTTGTGTGTACTGATAAGGGTAGATTGGTAGAGGAGGAAGTAACTTGAGTTTGGTTGGTAAGGCTGATAGGAGTGTGGTGGAAATCAAAGCAGGGGATGATTGCAGACTCAAAGACTCATGCCGTCTTTGAAGGATGGATTTGGATCAGTGACATAACAAGAAGTGATAATGAGGGGGACTTTAGCCCTAAATTAAAAAAAAAAAAAAAGGAAGAAACAGATGAGTCTATACAAGAAGCTGCAAAGAGTCAGCCAAATATAGAGAGAACGAAGTCAACGGAACACTAAGTACTCTCTTAAAATACATAGAAACGGACGGGTTTTTACTACTGTACTATAGCAGAGATCAATTAAACTGCACAGAATGGTTATGCAAAATATTCACTGTAGGGAAATCACCGTTTTCCGTAGATTCTAGGAAGGAGTGCTGGCATGCCGCCGGCAGTGATTTATTTTCACCCAGCCCTGGTGCTTGTGGCTAGCACTCAATGAAATCTTCCAGGCTAAATTATTTATTTAATTAAGAATGGCCACGGTTGCACGGAGAGACTGGCAGCCCAACAGCAGGAAGTCTGTTAGAGATTAAGTCTAACTTCTTACAGATAGGCTGCTTCGGTATACTATAAATAATTAAAATTGTAAATAAATGAAATGTATGCTGGCCTTTTGGTTTAAGCTTATTAACAGCAGTTCATAACGTTGAATGTGGTGTATGTACTGCCACGTGTTGTAGTCCTCTAATTTCTTGATTAAGTAATCCAGCGGCTCGTGCAGCGAGCTAAGACATCAGATTGTGGCTGACTGAACTTTTGAACTTTTTGTAAGAAAAAGAGGTGTCAGTAAGAGAAGAGTCAATTTTACGAGTGTGTAAGTATCAGCAACCCAGAAACTTCCATTTCAGAAGGCATCGCTGTAAGAGCAAAGAGAGAAATCCCCCCTCTTCTTAAGCCAAATAGGCAAGGAAACGCTTTCTTCTTGGTTTAACATACTCCAGAGATAGCAGTTACAGCTGATGGTTTGAGGGAGTCCCAGGAAGAGAGGAATTCAAATATAACCAACGAGAGAAACTGTCATTTGTGAGGAGAAATCTGGAGAGTCTCTGCAAGACCTCGTATTGTATCTGTGTTATGGTGGCTATTTGTTTTTGTGGTTTTTTTTTAAGTAAAGATCTGGCAATGTGATTTGATAATTGTACTTTTATGAATAAATTTGATTTTTGAAGACTATGTGCCGAGTTTGAGCCTTCTTGCTTTCTTCGCCTAATTGTTGAGTAATAAGGAAAAATCTTGCAAGAGGAAAAGAAGCCGCTTCTTTTAGAGGAAAACCACTCACAGATTCAAACCGCATAGTTTGGCACAAAGGGAAAAAAAAAATGGACAAATGCTTGAAAAATCTCAGAAATGGACAGTTTCGAAACATCAGACATACTTGGTTTTGGGCAGGCCTGATAAGCAAATCAACGCAGAGCTAAATTCACCTTCCGGTGGCAAGTTCCCCTTTCAGTGAGCGCTGGTGGTGGGGGCTGGCAGGCGGGCACCCAGCGGCCCAGGTGGGGCTCTCTCCTTTGCATGGGGTGGTTTGGATCTTCCTTTCTTCTCCCCTGGTGCTTCCTCTATAGTCCTGTTGGCTGCCTGAGGGTCCTCACCAAAGCTGTTGGCAACAGTATCTGAAACACCTCTTGACTTTGAGAGATTGTCTTTTCTCTCTGCAGCCTGGACTCTCTGGTGCTGCCAAAACTTGGAGTGAGTGGGTGGTTGGGATTTGAGGAAGAGTTTGCCATCGTCCTGGCTGCCATTCCATGTCCTAGCATGCCTGCTCCAGCTTCCAGTCCTCCAGGACGGCCTGCTTGAGCCCACACTGGGCTGCATTGGGCAGCTGGATGGGCAGTGAACTGTTGGGCAACCAGGGGTTTCTGGTGGATTAGCACCTTGGATTGGCTCCCCTTGGGCACAGGAAAGCTCTAGAGCTGGAAGGAACATGTGGTTGGTATGTGGGAGGAGAAGCAAAGCAGCATCTCCCCCTCTTGGATGGCATCTCGCTTGGGACTGACCTGCCAGAGCATGACACTGCCATCCTCAACATTCAGATTGGATCTTGTAAGTGTGAGGTCCTTCACACTTTAGTACCATGTTTTATTATCACAATAATCAGGAAAGATGATCTAAGAAGATGATGGTGAAGGACAGCAGTGTTTCCAAGGCTGCCCTTTTCCTCTCCCCACTTTTGGTGACCCCAAGTCATTCTCTGTGATTCCCTTTCCAGATAAAGTTAGAAAGGGGTATACATTCAGAATTGTGTTTTTATTGGCAGCACTTGAGAACAATTATTCATCTACCAGTATCCCCAAACTCATTTCTGCAGGGCTGCTCTCAATCCATTCATCCCTCAGCCTGTATTGATACTGGAAGTTGCCCGGACCCAGGTGCAGGACCCCGCACTTGGCCTTGTTGAATTTCATGAGGTTCACATGGACCCACTTGTCAAACCTGTTAAGGTCCCTTTTTATGGTGTCCCTTCCCTGAAGTGTATCAACTGCACCACTCAGTTTGATATCATCCACAGACTTGCTGAGGGTGCACTCAACCCCACTGTGTCCTTAATAAAGGTATTGAGCAGTATCAGTCCCAATATGGTCCCCTGTTGGTCACCACTTGATACTGATCTCCATTTGGACATTGAGCCATTCACTGCAACTCTTTGGATGTGACCATCCAGCCAATTCCTTATCCATTGAATAGTCCATCGACCAAATCCATCTCTCTCCAATGTAGAGAAACAGGGGTGTTGTGTGGGACTGTGTGAAAGACCTTACAGAAGTCAAGATAGGTGCCATCAGTTTCTCTCCCCTTCCCCACCAACACAGTCACTGTAGAACAGCATGTTTTGATGGTTAACATCAAGTCCCTTCAAGTCCAGTGACACACGCAGGATGGGAATAGACCACTAAGACTGCTATTATTTTTCATCACCGTATTCTAAAAACACTTTAAAAGAATTTTAGTAAAGAACAGATCTCAAAAGTATTTTTTAATTAGTATTTTGGAATAGGAATGTACACGTTCCTCTACTTACAGTTACTCAACTGTAAATGAACTAGTTATTTAACAGACCCAAACTGAGTAGAATGGAATGAAGAACCCTCAGATCCTTTTGCTGCAGCTGCAGAGGAGCCCACTGCTATCAAATGTTAGTTTCTTGTTTCAGCAAAACCTGGTTCCAGGTGCTCAGGCAAGAGCTTTCCTTAGTTTCTTGGTTTGATTTGCTTCAAAACTTTGGCATAAACCCTGTAATTTGCTGTTAACTATGCTATCAAGCATGACCAGTTTAGACTATATAATAGGTAGCGATAATTTGAAATTTAACTTCAAGAATACTTATTTCCAAAACTCAAAATGTTTTTTCTATGTTAAATATCTAAAATAAGCACAACTCCCACCACCACCATCATTACTTGTCTTAGATTTCTTTAGGGGTGTTTGCATGCAAAGGGAAGTATCAGATTCCTACTTCCAAATAGAGAAAAATCATTATGTAGTCTCCGAAGCCTCTATTTCTATAGTATTTTAATTTTGCTTTTCAATTATAATCAATATTACCTGTTTTGCCAACTCTAGCATTGGGAGAAAAGCCCTAAGAGGTTGATGTGCAGGCAGAATGAGAATAGCATGACTATTTTTATGTTTCTGACATCAGTGTCCTGGCTTATCTAATGTTGTATGACACGGTGACTAAATGCTCCACGCTGTTCCATCCCCGGTGAGCCACAACACGGCTTCTCCAATATTGCCCCTTCTTTCCAAAGTTTTAGAAGCTTCTAAAAAGTTTCTAAAGTTGCTAATTTGGGGTGTACTCTTTCTGTCTGTTTGGAAAGCTGGCAGTCTCTTTACTTTTTATAAACAGTATTCCTACACCACATTAATCCAATATTCCTAATTGGATACTCAATAAGACCAATCGATCATCTTCCTGCTTCAAATACGGTGTTTTTAAAACTACCGTGAAGTTTTGTTACAACATCTCTGCACTCTTTTATACTTACTTAGATGGGTACATTTAGTTGCCATCGTGATTCCTGTTCTGTCCTTTACCTGTTTTCCTTATTTTTTTCTGTATATTGAAAACCAATAATTTTTTTTTTTTTTTTACTTCTGGGAACCGTAAAAGCTGCTCCTACCGAATCCTCATTTTTCCACATCTCCTTTACCCCACAGACACCACCTTCACCGCCCACCTGCCGCATTCCCACATCTGTACCTGTTCCGTACAAGGGTTTGCTGGGCTCCTTTACATTTCAAGAAAGCAGGCTTTTGAGAAGTCTGTTGGCTTCCAGAAGTCGTGGCACAAACCAGCCTTGTGCCAGGTCTCCTGTATCAGAAGGGACAGAACCAGTTGTACACAAAAGAAGAAAAGCGAACTATGCTAAAAATTTCACTTTCCAAATGGATTAGAATGGCTGTTCTGTGTGAGCAGAGGGTTTTGACTATTCCTTGTCTTTTGATGATGGAGAGGTTTGGATTGCATCCCCTTAATGAGCATTGACTGAGTCTGTGGTGTTCTTTCCCCGGGGGGTGTGTGTGAAAGTGGCTTTAGCTGTGATGTTGTAATAAGGTGCTAGAGGAAGGGAGTCCCAGGACTCTTCCAAAAGGCCTGGCCACTGTGATTAACCCTTTCTGTGTTTCAACAGGCAAATGGGACGTGGGAAATTAACTTTCCAAACGCAGGTGGATGTTGTGGGGGCAGCCTGGCGCTTCCCAAACATTTCAGGAGTTACTGCTTTACAGCTGCTGCTCAGACACAGAAATAAGAGAGTGTATGACACAGCTTTCTTCTTCCCAATCGATTATAAACCGGCCTTTTGAGAATGATGAATGTAGCCCTAAAAGAAGTCAGTCAGTCTCCCAGTATTTATGCTGAGATCTTCAGGTCCTTGTCTCCCTCCTATGTTTACTCTGATTAATGGTTGATACGGACACCTCTGGGGCTTTACGGAAATGCACAGAGAACAGCCAGCTCCCTCCAGCCTCTGCCTCCTGCGAGGAGGAAGGGCACAGGGCTTTAACCCCGATTTCCACACAGCCTCCCCACCCCTCCTGTCCTTTTGGTGGCCCGTGGCCGCTGGGGTGACTCACAGCAGATGCACCCACCGCCGGAGGAGTTGCCAACGAGCTGTCCTGGCAGCCTGCACTCGGAGGCCACCTCCTACTGCACCTCCCTTGGTGCTGGGGACACCACGGGCACGGCGTCTCCGGGGTCAGCTCTTCCTTGGCGGGGATTTCCTTCCAGGCGGGGGGTAGGGTGGTCGATCTCCCATTTGGGATTTGGACACCGTTCCGTTTGCCTCACCCGTCACACGAGAGATGGCGTCCAGGGTGTGTGTGAGCATCCCTGCCCGGTGGCGGATGGGGTGATGGGTACGTGTGCCTGGTGGTATCCAATAGAGCCTCCCTGGAGAGGGGCTGGGGCAGAAGGGAGGGGAGAATGTGATGTCGATGTCGATGTCGATGTGAAAGAAGAGGCAAGTGCCCTCCGCTTGCCTGGTGGCAAAAAGGCTGTGAGTTGTGAAACTGATCCATCACTGACTATTGTTACATGGATTTCAGAACGTGTGGCAAAACATAATATATGGCTTATAAGCTGTTTAAACGCTCCTGATGAGTTGGGGTGTGTGTGTGTTATAATATCCACTTGTGAAGGGCTTTGTGTGTTTCGCGTGGAGCACCGCAGGTTGTATCTTCCCATGGAATTTGCAAACTGGCTAAAAATATATTTAGGTACTTGGCAGGTTCTTGGTGACGTGGTATCTTGCACATTTACACCTCTCCTATTTGTCATGACGCTTGTGTTATTGTAAGAGCTCCTACAATTGCGAGCACTAGGGGATTTGAATGTTTTGGCTCCCACGTCTTCTGTAGGAAGGGAATTGTTTTATTCCAGGACGTTGCATTGAGTGGGCACTGGCCAAAATCCTGGGAATGACAGAAAAGAGAGACCAGTACTAGATGTCTGCAGAAAATTGGTTAGGATATAATCAGCTAGAGGGCACCAATGAATATTTCTTCTTAGGACTGTTAAATTAGGCCATGCGGACTCCAGCATATACGAGATGCATGAGAGAAACGTGAGGGCTTTGCGAAACAGTTGCGCTAAAAATATTTTTCCCTGTTATTTTTAATAATGCTATCACAGATGAAGAAAGCGAGGTAGAAGTTTGTAGCCTGGGACATTACAGGGTAAACACTATAAATCCTTGAGTGTTTGTTTGGGTAGGCAATGCTTTCCAAAAGTATGTCAATGAAGTAGGCATTGGAGTCACAAAATACTTTCCTATATTTAGATTTTAAATATGCAATAGAAAGCCATTAACTTTTAGACTCCTGAGCACCAAAACCTCTTCTGAAATGGGGGCTTAGATGCTAAAAATCAGTTAATTAAAAAAATAAAGGCTTTCATAGTGCCAGAAATGCAAAGGCAGTGCTTCCCCATCAGAAGTGACGGTAGGCTCCGTTGCATCCTGATAAGTTTGATTACTGGGAGGGCGGGGGAAATATCCTGAAGCTGTCGAAGAGGACAGGACCTATTGTGGGATTACTAGTCGATTGGTTCATTTAGCAGTTTATATTTTTAATTTGATATTAATCCCCCCCCCCCCCCAAATCCAGAGTCATAGAGTACTACAGGTTAGAAGGGATCTCTATGGGGGGGCATCTTTCTAGACCCTGCTCAAAGCAGGTGCAGGGTTTTGCACGTCATCAATAACTTACCTTTGGTTTTGATTGGTGCAGGAAACATTAACTATTCAGGTGGGGTTTTTTGAGTGGGAGAGAGGCAGATGCCAGGGAGGAGTAAAAATGAAGCCAAAAGTATTTTACAAAGAAATTGGTCCAGGTATCATTGAAGCATCACCAAAAAATGCCACCCGTCTTCGCATGTACGGATACTTTTATTTAGAACAAGCCTCACTCCTGGGTAGCACAAAGGGACTTAGTTTGAGCATTTGTGAATTAATTTTAAATTGTTCTTTTCATCGCTGGCTAATACACCGAACGAATTGGTAAATAGTGAGAGCAAAGGCTATGCAGCATTTTATAGCCCATGGTTCTGTTTAGACTTAATCCCTATAATGCAGTGTTAAAATTTACAAAACAGCTTGTAATTGCAGTAGCTTATTTAAACCAGCTATTTGTGGTTATGTCTGCTGAGGAAACTTAAACTTCAACGTTCCCCAGCCATCTAATAGCAGCAAATTGACTGCGGGTCTCTTGTAAGAATATCTAAATGTAGGCTGTTGAATAATCCCTTTGGGGGCCCTGTAACTATTTTTGTGCCTGGATATGCGTCATCAGTGGGTATTTTCTCTGGTGACTAGCTTACATCAGTAGGTCTCCTACCATACACTCTATCAGTGAGTGACTTATGATTGATGGGAGTCACGGCTGCTGTTTAGCTTTTTATCTGTGACCTCAAATAATGGACAACAGGAATTTCCAGGCTGTTAAATTCCTTGAGTGACTGACTGAAGGCACGGGATGGCTCTGCTGATAAAGGCAGGTAGTACCCAGATACGGGGTGTTCACCGGGGGGGGCCGAGGTGGGGAGGAAGGAGACGGGGGGAGTGGGTGGGTGGGGGGGTGTGTGTGGGTGTTCCTCGGCTGCGAGGCGGTGAAATCCGGCTCCGCCACGCAGCCGAAAAGGTAGGGCTGCCCCGGACGACGCCGGGGAAGCGGCCGTACCGGAGGACCGGAGGAGGACCGCCGGGCGACCGTGATGCTCTGACTAAACTCCCGAGCTCTCCAGCCCTCGGTGCCCCACCGGTGGCCAGCGGCGTTTCCGTCTGCGGTTTAACGGGCTGATCTTGAGGGCGGTCGGTTGGGCGGGCGGTCGGTCCCTTTTATATCCCAAGGAGAGGAGCAGTTTGCAGCTCGGGTGCTGTGGAATTTTCGGCTGCAGCCTGGCTGTTTGCTTAACCCTTCTCGTTACTGCCCACGAGCAGTGAGAGCGGATTTGCTGGAGGTGCTTAACCCTGGTGCTCTCCGGGCTAAACCTGAAGGTGCAGTAGGCTACGTGCTTTTAAGGTTTAAGTTGCACCTGCCACAGTGACCCACTGAGCCGTGGGTCATTTCCTGGTGCTCACTACCTCTTCTTGGGGAAATCAGGGCTGCAGATACCCAGTTATCCCTCTCTCTCCTTCCACTCTGCCTTTCTGTCAGGAGCTGGCACGAGAAATAGGGCTGCAAGACAGCTACGAGATTTTTGGGAGTGTTACCTGGGATGGATTTAGCAGCTTGAGTCAGCCCTTTGGGGGGGCATGGGGGGCACTTTGTCATCTCTTCTCTCCCCCTCTCTGTTCTTCCCGTCTCTCCCTGGGCTCAGTCCCTCTGATACAGCTGTGATGGGAACCAGGAGACCAGCTCCCGGTGAACTCGAGCTCAGGAGCCTCTGAGTAAACCAACCAGGGAGTAAAAATGACAGAGGTGGATGCTTTCGGTGTGATGGATGATTAAAAAAATTAAAAAAAAGAAGGTCCTTTGTTCCGTTTATCGCGCGGCATTGTTTGGCTGAGGGAGGACAGCAGCTGGATCCAAATTCCTCCTCACCACTTCTTCCTGTTGGCAAGTGGCCCCTCGGCATGGGCTGGGCTTGCAGGCTCTCACGATGACTTATTTGAGTACCTACTATTGGTTTTTTTTTTTTTTTTGTCACTCAGGTGACAGCAGAAGAAGGGGGAAGGAGGGGGGGTTGGTTTCGTGCAGGATTTGGAGACTGGAAACCGTGGAGAGGGAAAACAAGGAGGGGCATTTTAACTCACCCACGTGTCTCCTCCTCCGCATGTACTAGCCCAGAGGTCGGAGTTAATGAATGAAACCGGGGCTTCCTGCCGGAGCCGGGTAACCCACGTTCTGCACCTTTGTTGACACGGCGCTGGGTGGCAAAGCATGTGCTGCCGTGGCCTGGATGCCCTCGCTGGGAGGGATACAGGTTGTGGGTACCTTTCCCTTCCTCGCGGAATGATGCCCAGTGCAACCCCCACGCTGGGTCCAAAGCAAGTTTTCCTCGTCTCCTCTCTGACTAATTAAGTGCTGGTTAAGAATTATGTTGGACAGAAGTAGAAGGAAGAGCAGCGGCGATTAAAAAAGAGGCTTGGAAAATCAAGGGAGAGGAGGGAAATGAAAAGGTTTTCATTGAACTGTGATTTACGAGTATACTCTTCCTTTGTTTCTGTATTTATTTTTTTTTTCGCAGTTACTTCAATAAGATTTTGTGATTCATGGCAAACTGGTTATATAATTGAAAATCTGTAAAAGGTTAACCACAAAAAGCTTGATGAATCTTGAGTCATTTGCATTAAAATTCAGTGAATTTTCCTGGGCTACTGGGCTTAGAAAATGTAAAGCTTGCTATCTGGTTGATGTTGCTATAGCTATTATGTGCCACAGCTTTCCAGGAATCATTATGTCTGGCCACACATTTATATCATTGGAGTAATATTCACATCCTTTCCCCCCATTTTTAGGGGGATTGTATTTTAAGGTAGAGATAGTATTTTAGGGTGGCTTTCATTTCCAGTGCTCATGTGAAAGCCCAGCATCACCAGCGTTCTGGAAAGACTCTGCAGGCCTTCAAAACATTTCAGGAAGGGTCATCATTTGCTAGGAAGAAGGATTATGGAGTTGCCTGCCGTTTCCTGATGCTTGGCACTGGGTCTGTCTACGAGGCGGAGGGGTGAAGTCGGAACTGGGATGGGGTAGTGCGTGTAGGTACCTCCCTGGGTGCCGTGACAGAGGTGTCGCGTTGGGGACAAACTAGTTTAGGTGCTGACCCAGCCGTGAAGTCACGCCAGGTGGACGCCTGGGTCCCTGTGCCTACGCCCTGTTGACTTTGGTGACTAAGTGCAGCCACCAGATTCTGCTTGCACAGCTCGAATTGAGGAACGATGACCGCGGTGGCTAAAGCTTTGTTTATCCAGAAGAGCCTTCGCCTAGTCAATGGCCACCTTTAAAATCTCATCAGTCGCCCCGGACAACGGCTAACCAGATAATTCATCTTGGTAGTTCAAATAATCAGGTGTTGTGAGCAAAGGACCCTGCACGTTCACTGGAAGTCAAAGCATCTCCTGCTGCATCTTGCAAGAACTCCATCGGCAAACCTCCCCCTCCTCCAGCAAAGCGTGATGGTGTTTCAGCGTGGAACTAGTTCCCAGTGGGCACAGGACTGTAATTACCATCCTTGGGAGGCGAAAACGGAGACTGAATCTGACACGGGAATATCAGGGGCTTAATTTTGAAATTTTTTCAAGATTAAACACAATTCATTTCTCTCCTACCTGTTAAACCTGTGATTGCAGGCTCTGTACAGCTGCTGTAGCGTTGGATATTTGTTGAGGGCCATAACAATGAATTGGTGTTTAATAGTTTTTTATTATTTTGACAAAGTACTCCCAGTGCTTAAACATTCTCGAGAATGAAGAGGTGCCCTGGGACGGGAAGGACAGCAAAGGTAATACAAAGCTCACCTTGCCCAGGGCACTATTTTGTTTGAAGAGTGACTGTATGGAGCAGGCGGTGCTATCACTCCGCTCCCTGATGGAGTCTCTCCCCATCTCTCCTGTAGCCCCTTTTAGGTACTGGAAGGGGCTATAAGGTCTTTCCAGAGCCTTCTCTTCTCCAGGCTGAACAATCCCAACTCTCTCAGCCTGTCCCCCTAGGGGAGGTGCTCCAGCCCTCTCACCATCTTCTTGGCCCTCTGCTGGACCCGTTCCAACGGGTCCATGTCCTTCCTGCGCTGAAAGATGTTGTGGGTGAAGCCTGTGTACTCTGGCAGATGGGAAGGTACCTCCTTTATGCCAGCAGCCCGGCCCCAACTCCTGTAAACCCTGGCGAGGTCTTTTCTTCGTCTCCGGCTTTGTTTCCTGTATGTACGCAGCCCGGTGGTTCCCGCAGGGATTTTTGCTCTTGGCAGCGTTTTCTCTTTAGTGCCACAAAGTGAGCATTTTTCCTGCAGGACCTCAAACAGCCCAACGAGTGGTAGGCTGCCAGTGACTCAGCCCAGCCTCCCTGTCCATCTGCTCGCAGCCACCAGCGCTCCCTACCAGCCTCCTGTTTTCAGATGCCAAGCCGCACGTGAATCCTCAGACGGGAGCGGGTGAGGGACGGGGTTATCCTGGGTAAAGAGATCCCGTACTTCCAAGGAGACGGCGAGGGAAGAAGCTCCCTTCCAACCCAGCTTAAAATCTTCCCGAGGCAGATCCACAGGGTGTTCATATTGGCTTGGAGACTTGGTGTAAAGGAGAAAGAAACGCCGCACTCCGACATCCCCAGGAGCCTTGATAATGTCAGGGCACCAGGCAGTAGAGCGGTACTTCAAAAATATCACTGTCGTGAAGGATTTACATGATGCTGCAATAGCTAATAACATGAGTGCAGTACAAGGCACTAATTCAAGATTGCCGAGGAGTTTGCCAAGTGTCTGTAGTTTCATGTCATGACTTTGTCCCTTTGCAGGCAGGCCTTCAGCATTGGGGAGTTTTCCTGAAAGTCATCCAGGCTTTCTTTTTCTCAAGCACAACTGCCAGTTGCTGCCCTGCTAGTTAGAAATAACAGCAGCTAAGTTTAAAAATTAAATTATTTATCAAGTAGTCATTTTGTTTTCACAAACTTACTCCAACGTACTCAAGGATGGAGTCTCTGCATCTTTCCTTCTTGTACACTCATTTATACTTAGAGGCAGTGAAGTGAATGTACTTTTGAGGATTGCTCTGCATGCTGCTTGTGACCATCTTTGTTCAGGGATAGAAGAGACAAAGTCAGTCCATGAGGTCCTGACATCTGCTGTCCCTTGCTTGGGAGGTAGGATATCAATCTATCTGCAGCATGTAACTCCCTCCTCTTCAGGAAATTCCATTTCCATATACAAAGGCCAGCCAGAAATCCTAATCTGGCAGTCTGTAATTTGGGAATGAGAAAGAAATGGGGTTATGGCAAGTAGGAGACACCAAACTCTTTAAACTCTTTCACTAATCTGCAGGGAGAAGTAATAGTAACCGAATTTTCTTAGTGTGACCAAATCATGAAGCATCACGTTGAGTAAAGAGAATAGAGACCTTTGAGGTTGCTTTGCCAGTGGATCTCCATCCTCTGTAAAGCTCAGGGCCATGTGCTGATGAAATACAGCCTGTCTTCATATGTCAATGGCTGTGATTTTTCACCCTCTTGCCTATTGACCGGGAGCTCAGGTCTGATTCCACCAGAAACTTGCCGCTGGTTACACAGGGAGCAAGGTTGCAAATCAGAAGATCAGTTGCTCTTTTTAGTTTAGCATTTTCTACCTTGATCACTATGAAATATTAGATATCACAGTGGTAAAAGCATCAAAGCCAAGATCACCTAGAAGGCAATAAGAGTCTGAAAGCTGTATAAAGGAGTAAAATGGTGCAAATAAGCAAAAGGAGTATGAAGTTAACTATCAGGAAAAAAATCATTATGGTGAAGGTCTGTTCCCCTGATGGGAACCAGAAGAGCTGATGAGTTTGGGTAACTCAAAAGTGACCTGGACATAACTCTGTAAAATATAGTACATAGATTTTTCTTATTTGGGTACAAGATCTAATAGACTTTGGCCATTTCCTTTTTGATCTAATTTCTTGGATTATACGATCACTTTTTAATAAAAAGGTCATTTTCTTGCCTGTCTCACTGCAAACTTTCATTAAAGTTTTTGACACTTTTTACCACAAAGGGAGGCATTTGCAGAAATCCAACATGGTGATATTTTGAAGGCTCCAAACAGATTTTTCATGGCAATATCTTGTTGTTGCCCCATTGCAAATTTTCCAGAATACCTGATGGGAATTTTGCATTAAAATTCTATGGTATTTGTATCTAGCTACTCTTTAGAGTCTCAAGTCATATCCATGCTCTATTCCCAGAGTAGCTTTCTTGCAGTTCTTTAAAGCTCCAGTTTGGCTTTACAGGAAATAATAAACATGCCTACCATACTGTAGCTAAAATATTCAGACACATGAATCTTTTTCTTGAGTTCCTATAAAAATGTCATTTCTAGCTTTATTTTGCTTGCCCTGGTTTGACTATAATATAAACAAGAGTTTATTAAAGCATTAGCTCTAAGTTGCAGTTCTTTCTTGAGACTGCAATGTCTTACAAAAAATATTATTGAAACTGCAGGGCAAAACACATGTATTAACAGAAAAATGAATTATGAGTCTGTTTTCCTATGGATTTTGTAAAAAGTACAGCTTGTAGTTGAACTAAATGTACTATTCCTTCCACTGCAGCCAGGAAGCCCTCATAGACTTTTGACAGCGCCGCCAAAAAATTAATGCTTCAGCTGTTTAAAAGATATCAAAAGCTTGTTTGACAATTGTAATCTCTTCCAGGAATTTCCTTTCCCATTTTTCCCTCCCTATAAAAACTGATAATGAGACGCTTGTAGAGTAGAAACGGAAAGTCCGAGGTACGTTTCAAAGCGTTGTGCATTCCTTCCAGCCTCACCAGATGGGGCACAACATCTCCAAGGTGGGGTAGGAAACGTGGGTACTCCATTGTGTATGTAGCATTTGCTTCAAGGATTAACCCCTCGCCAAGATAGTGCAGATTTAAATGGTTTCTAAGCCATTTTTGAGGTTTTGCGGGAGGTGGCGGCCAACAGGAGAGTTCTCAGCGATGGCTGGGTAGGAACTCAAAGCAGCGACCAAGGAAAGACAAAACCAAAGGAAGCAGAGAAATGGGCTGGACGTGCCAGCATCAGTTGGCACAGCTGAACTGGAGGCAAGGGGAAGCAGCCCCAGCCCCGCTTCTCTCCAGTTTCTGTCCTCACTTTAACACCCAACAAGATGTGAGAAACTGAAAAGAGACGCAGCTTGAACTTTTGTTCTGAAGTGTGTCGAAAAGGCACTGAAACGTGGATTCAAAGCCCTTTTCTTTAACAAATTCTCAGAACAGCTGTTCATACTACTCCATCTTTTAAGGCTGATCTTTAATAGTATTGACTGATACGTAACATGAAACACATAGTGTTACTGCGGCTGTGCCGAGGAGTGGTCTGTTCTTCTCTAATGATGGAAAGGAGATTCTGTGTTAGGAAGAGTGAGGTAATTAAAGAGGTTGCCAATAAAAAAGCCACTGTGTTTGCAGAGGGTGCCCTTGTGTTCAGCAGATGCCAATTAGAGAAACGTCACTTTATGTGTATGATGGGTTATTACTGCACAAACACTTGTATAATTACCCACCAGGTCAGAAGGGCAAGTTACCTTCGCCGCACAGCCCTTATTTGAAAACAAACACAACTATCAGGCATACAAATATTAGGTGTTGTGGAAGGGGAACAGGAAAGTAATGACTGTTTGAAAACTCAGACTAAAGAGAAAAAGAGTCAGTGTAACAAGCTGTGGCATCGTGGGAGGTAATTTCTACCACGTCTGCACTACATGGATTAGAAATCTATATCATCTTTATGTAGAATTGTAGAATCATAGAATGGTTTGGGTTGGAAGGGACCTTAAAGATCATCCAGTTCCATCCCCACTGCCATGGGCAGGGACACCTCCCACCAGACCAGGTTGCTCAAAGCCCTATCCAGCTTGGCCTTGAACCCCTCCAGGGATGGGGCATCCACAGTTTCTCTGGGCAACCTGTTCCAGTGCCTCACCATCCTCACAGGAAAGAATTTCTTTCTGGTAAATAATTTATTTCTGGAGAAAGATGTAACGGAGAAGCAAATGCTTCATTCCACCACTTTAAATAAAGTTAATATACTGTTGTATTGTTCTGATGTTTAGAAATGGGATGAGAATATACATTTCTTTCAGTTACCTTCTTTGATACTGAAATGTTTGTAGTCAATGTGCCTTTGTAAATGAGTTTGCCTACTTCCTTCTGTTGAGCTACCAATGGTCTGGTACCACCACCATTTTCCTGATGTACCCTCTCATGTGGCTCTGACTGACTTCAGTAAATGGAATAAAGGGCAGTTCTCTAAGTGTCCTGATGCAGGACATGGCTTTGGGTGTTTATTGCTTGCACCTGTTTGTAGGTGTTCTACTTGGTATTATTTTATTTTGCCCGAAGCTTCGTTAGAATCGAGTCTAAAGAGGTGGAAGGCTCCGTCGGTGTTGTGGTGGCCACCTCGGTTGCGTACGGGATAGCCGCACTCTATGTGGATTCATGAGTTTTGCTCTAAGGCCATCAATCAGATTTGTCTTCCTTTCTAACGTGGTTGCCATCTGTGCTCGTGCCGGCTTCTCTGCGGGTCACAGGAAAGAGCACGCTTCAGCAGGGATTGCGTTATCATCCGTGGCCTGGACCTTTGTGCTCGCTTGACCTCATACCTCTAGGAAGCTCCGCTGGCAAACGTAGCGCAGCCCTTTGTGGTAGCACCCTCTGGGGTGCCTGGGCTGCCGGTGAGGTTGTCCCGCTTCCATATATGCCGAGGTATTTTCATTGACATGCTTCTTTTCACAGGTTTGAAATTGCTGCGGCTTTAAAGTCCCAGCTTTCCCTAAAGAGGCAGAGCTCTCCTCGCCCCAGGACCTGCTCGGACCCAGCGTCTGCCGGGGCAGGACGGGGTGGCAGAAGTTAAATGGAGAGCGTTAGTTTGAAAAATGTTATGAGGTCACCATCCTTTTAAATTGGTTTACGCAGATGGCTGTCTGGTTTGTTGCTTTGCCCTTGCTTAATAGTAACTGTTTATGGAAAAAACGAATTGCTTTGCAGAAGGAGGTCCAAAAGCTCATGCTGTTGTTTCCCTCACTGGAGATCTTCATGTTATTATGGGCATACAAAGATTTGGCCTGAAACGGAGATTAATTATGAAGCGCGCAGTGAATAATTAACTGTTTGACTTTTTCCTAAGCTCTGTAGTCACCGGGCTAGAAATTATTTCCCAAACTGCAGGAGATAAGAGAAGGTTATTCCGGGTTTCACAATGTCCGTATTGTTAGGGCTTTGTGCTGTGTGTACCCTGACATCAGCTGATACCGACACAAGTGGGGTCCAGCTTCTCATCCAAACCACTTCCTGGGGTTTTCTTGGGTAATGGCAGTGATTCAGAAGACACTGCACGGTGCCTCAGAAAGCCCTTTCCTACATATCACACCCAGACTGTGTGACTGGGAAGAGACGAGGTTCTTAGGAAAGAGTTTTCATCTTAAAAATACCCACTTTTTTTTTGGTTGGTTGTTCTGCATTCAGATTTAGGGGTGTATTGCTTGGCTTGTGTCCTACTGACCTGTCCGTAGGCTCGTGGTATGTATTGTGGAAGATGTAGGAATGTGATGGACACCTATGCAGAGATGCTGATTTTGCATCCACAATTGTTCTTACCCGGCAAAAAAAATCCCTCAAGAAACAGAGAGGATTAAATTTATTTTAAAGGGAATCAAATCTAAACAATGGTACTCTGCACTTTTGCGGGACAGTCTACTTAAGAAGCTGAGAGTGAGTTAGAAACATTGATGAAGCCTCTATTCTGTGAGGTGGGTATGAGTTTTTATTACTGTTTTGAAAAATCATAGAAAATTCAAACCGTTTCCCTGAATCCAGACACAGAGCTATTTAAGAGCTGTGAATTTAGTCCAGAAGTTTTCTGCCACAGCACATGTTCTGTTCAATACTTGGAGATAAGGTCTTTTGGCCTTCTCTGGAAGGAAGTGATGAGTTTTATGCATTCTCTCAGTGTTTGAAGTGGCTCTTTTAATTTTCGGCTTCTGGCTAATGGAATAAGTGACTCTCACAGATACTTTTGCTCCGCTGTCCTCTCGCTCTTCTCGTGTGGTGGCCTTAGATCACAGCCTGGGGAGATGACAGTCTGTGATAGGGGTGTTGGTGGAAATCAAACGTGTCCACTGGATCCGGGCCAAACAGGATCAGTGGGTTCAGAAACGTTCGGTGTGTTTCATTACTTTTTTTTTTTTAATTTATTTTAGCATTTTGTCACGGTCGGATGCACCAGCAGTCGTTTTAATAAATCCCCTTCCACGTTGAGACTCGCCGCTCTGGTTCTCAGACCCGTGAGGGCTGGGTCGTTTGAATAAACCTGAGAAGTGAAACCCAGCCTTTGTAGGTGCAGCAGCTACAGGCAGCAAAACTAGCGAGTCCTTGTCATTTTGGTAGCCTTTGTCATTATGAGATACCGTATGCAAAACCAGCTCTGCTTGCCCTCTGCATGAGCAGCTCGGATGTGAACCCTCGGCACTTCTGTGCCCCAGGCTGGTTGCCCACCCCTTCTCGAGCAGCCCCGTTCCTGGGGGATTTGTTCTGGGCAGTGGCCTGGAGAAACCCTCTCTTGGGTTCTTGGTTCTTTGCACTGGTTTCCCTTTTTGGCTTTGGTCAATAAACCCAGCGAGTGGGCTTCCACCACCTGCTTCACGACATTGAGATCCTGGATTTCCTGCGGCGAGGAATAAGTCAGGATAGGGATGTGTCTCTGTAATGATTTGGGTTTTTCTTTAAACTGGTATTTGCCTTTAAAAGCCTTTTTCGAATAAATTACTCTGACAGTAAGTACCAGAATAGATATCGATAAAATATGAATTTATGCATGCCAGCATTTATCTCTTTTGAGACTATTCACAAATACGTCCCGAAAATTGACTGTAGCTCCATATGGCTCCCAATCTCTTCCCTTCCCCGGCTCTCAGCTTCTCCTTACCTGGAGGAACAAAAGGGAGCAGAGTGCTGGGCCACGAGCTGCAGGTGGGTGTAGCAGAAAAGTTAAGATTCAAAGTGGTTTTCTCTGGGACATCACTGTGGCTCCTCAAGCACCACTCAGGTCTGATGGAAAACGAGTTAAAAATAACAATATTAGCATCTCCCTCTGAAAAAGGAACGAAAACACTCAGAGAGTATGAGTTACCTGTGTGCAGATTTGTTTTCGGGGTGATAGAGCCCATGCAAAAGCTTTTATTGCTTTAGAAGCTTTTCAGTACACATTATGGCTGTTAATTAAAACCACTGATTTTTTCATCTGAAATTTTACACTTGGTTGAATTGGAGGTGACGGGCCTGCTTGTCATCTCTTCAATAGGGCTGTATAAAAGCTGAGATACCTTCACCCCAAGACCTTCCATTTTGGGAACATCAGCACCATTTACTTTGCTCCGTTCTGAAGCGTTTCCGTTCAGAATCTATGGTGAGATTTGGAGTGCGCCGTTTGATTGAAATTATGCAAATCCATTGCTGTAGCATCAAATGCTGTAAGAATCTTTGGGAGGGGGAAATGGCCCTTTTCTTCTGCCTCAACGTGCCAGGGGGGATGGCACGTCTGGCTGCTCGCACCGCGCTGCCCCAAAACCCATCGCTTCAACGCTTTGATGCCAACCAACTCCTCAAAAACTTCCAAAATGGGAAAGTTCTGAGCCCGCATGAGGTGGTGCTGCCATTAATCAATGATTCCGTTGGTACGGCGTGACCTTGGCTTCTGGGGCCGTGTGGGTGGGCAGCTTGGTGGTCTTCTGCTGATGCTGATGCTCCGTTCAGCTGGTATGGGAGCGGAAGCAGTCACAGCTGACTGGGAGGTTTCTACGGAGGTTCCTTTCTGCCGCTGCCTTTAGAAGCCAAACAGGAGGCCACAGCTTTCTGTCCTGTTGGACCATTCAGTCGTACTGTCAAATTCAGAGCAGTTAGATCACGATTTAAAGATATCCAGGGAAATAAACAGAGAAGCAGCTAAGGAGGAGCAGAAGACAAAACTGGGCGGGAGAACATCTGAACAGCAGAAGGTTCTGAAATACTTTACCTCCACTCTAAACTGGAACAAACCCTTGACAACGTTGATGCAGTAAGATACCCTCTTTCAGAACGTTTTAAATGTTGCTTCAGTTTTATTTTGCATGAGGATATTTTGATGGCGTGAAGGTAGTCCAACTCTTACGTCTTTTTAAATTATAATTCACTGCGTAGCACACCAGTACTGTTAAACTCTTAGTATTGAAGCCTCTTATTGTATCACGAGGCCTATTATTTTTTATTAATCTTCATTTCAACCAGGGCCAAAGTTTCCATATTTTTATGGAACTTTTCATTTCTAGCAAATCAGTATGTTTTTCTTTCAGGAAACCCTTTCAGAATGAAAAGTTTGGACGAGTTACACAGTTTTCCAAATTTTTTTAATTCTTACTCTGCAGTTTCAATTTTTAAAATGAGCAAAACGTGCCTTCTCTCATTGTATGTAAACCCCATACATCCCTCGAATTACATATTTATGACTGCTAGGGCTGACTTTTCATTTCTGTGAGAATGTTTACAGTTGAACGGTCTCAGGAATAAAACTGCAGCTTTTTTTTTTTTTTTTTTTTTTTTTTTAACGCGTTAGATTTTTTTATATATAACTTCCACACGCTCTGAGCCGCGAACCAAACGCTTCAGATTCAGCCGGCAGAGAGGAAGGAATTTGTCTGCTCCGCAGCGAAAGGAAGTATTTGCTGTGTTATTGTAGTGCGTGGCCTTTTGCCATCTTCGATAAAGTATTTAAGGGTTGTGCACCCAAAGTCTGCTGCCCTCTTGACCCATCATCCATCACTGGCTGCAGAGGAGGTAGATGAGATGCAGCTCCATAGGAGAGCCATTGTTCCAGCCCCGCGCAGCTCCTCCGGGAACGGAAGCTGCAGACAAAGCGAATCCCTGTGATTCACCGCGTTGCTCAGCCTCACGGGGTTTTCTCTTTTCCCTTTACCTTTCCTGGCCCTGCTCTGTGCCAGCCGAGGTGGACAGACACACGAGGAAGCAGTGGGACTGATCTGCTTCCCACTCAGCTTCACTGGGCGTGAATGAGACGACCGTCTGGCACTATTTTTATTTTTTATTTTTTCCCCCGGTATTAAAAAGGAAAACCAGAAGACGATTATCACAGCACTGCCCCTTGGTGATATATTTAAATTTATTTCCCTTTTGGCTATTCAACACTGTTGATAAATGATGCTTAAAACACTGAATTGCCCATCATTTTTCTAGCGCGCTGTGAATTGCCCAGTCTTCCCCCCCACCCCCCCCGAAAGCAGTTCTGGTTACAGAGATGCCAGCATCCCTAGTAAGTATGCCAAGAATGTACATTTATACTTTATACTGCTAAATTAACAGACAGGAATAGTCACACCAAACCAGATTCAGCTCCCAGATGGGAAAGCGTCTCCTCTAGCCCAAATTTTAATGACTTTTTTACATGAGAAAGTTTCACCAATACAGCATACAGTGTGATTTAAAACAAATGCTGTCGTCTTCTCTAAGTTGGTGACAGGTAACTTGTAGAAAATAGCGATGATTTCTCTGTTTTCAATGACCAGAGGTCAGAGCCAGGGGTTGGAAATGCTTGGACATTTAGGTAGGTTAACTCTTTTCTTAGTATAGTTAAATGGTTAAACTATTTAAATTTTAAACGGTTATTTTTAGTTTTTCAATTGTACTTTTGTGAGCACTGGTTTGAAGTGAAAACCTAGGTCTGATTTTTTATTCAATTTGTTATATATGCAAATATCTTAGCTTTGTGAATTCAGTTATGATTTACATTCCTCCTGGATGGCATAACAACAGTATCAGAAGCACTAACTTCCATTGTTGCAGTATGTGGTGCTGATGGTGTGAAATATTCTCAGAGAGACATTTCAGTCTCCTGAGCAGGAAGAGTCTCTTCATGAGATGATGAAATCCATGGTCTTTGATGATTTGCCTGTGCCAGCTGGAATACCCTGGGAGATTTTGCCCCCCCCCCCCAGCAAATTTTAGCAATGACTGTGCTATGATGAAACCAGGCAGAAGTTTTACTGTTTGTTTAAAAGAAGGAAAAGGGTCTTCCACTTTTTATGAACACTTTATCTAAGAGATGCTGAAGTCCATAGCCTGACTTCTCCTTGGGACCACTTTAGGATCTTGCCGTGAAGCCAAGTGCTAGAAGAAAAGGTTAAAAGGGTTGGTACATGGACATTCTGATAGAAATACACAATTCTCTGTGTTTGTACCAGCCACTATAAATACCATAGCTCCCAGTCGCTGCAGGTGCTCAGACACTGGAGAACTGCTTTAGATGGGGTTACTTCGTGCTGTTCCCCAGTTCACGGTATTTCTAGTTTTCAGCACGCTGCACTACTCTATTCCTGTTTATAAATCTTTTAAGTGCGCACATTAAAAAAGTAATTAAATTGTCATTATAATTTATAGTACGCCTGAAGTCAATCACCTAATTAAACGGAAAGAGTAGAGAGGTAGTAGGTTCATAAGCATTTATTAAGTACTACAGTATTAATTATGCAGGACTTCTGAACCAAGCAAAAGAGGAAAGAATGGAAACACCAATCTAAAAAGGTTTTCCATTGCTGCCCTTTCTCAATTTAATAATATGAGACACCCCCCACCCCCAGTTGGCAGGACAACACTAATGCTTTCTATTTGTTAATTTTTAATGAAATTATGATGGAGGTTTTTTTATGACAATCACTTGCAGCATTTTCCTGTAATATTTTTGAAAGAATTACATGTCCCCATGCAGGGGCTATAAATACATGAGTAGAATTGGAAGATACATTTAGGGTTTGGGCTTAGATTGTGCAGGAACAGACTCTTGGCATCACTTCTCAGCGTCTCAGGCGGGGATCGGAGCCTGCGCTGGTCCCAGAAAAAGGGCTCAGGGGGGACAGTGGAGGTGGGGACTGAGCCCAAAAGAGGAGGCTCTGGAAAAGCAGTGGGGATGGATAGGGACAACATGGTCACCAGAAGGTTTGATCTTTCTTTGCAGCCTTTGTCCCGCCTCTGGCTGCAAACTCGTGTGCGTTGGTGGGAAGCGGCAGGGACCGGGGTCGGTCCCTCTGCAGGTGATGGGCTGTTGGTCAGATCGTGAGAAATGGAAGTGCGTGGCATTAGTGAGCTTGGGAAGCCAGGCTGTCTTCGGGTGTCTAGTTTGTAGGTGATGAGGATGCAGCAGAAGCCTTAAATTTAGGTTTTCTTCTTTTTTCCTAGTCTGCTAGAAAAGAAAACCTGCTGATAACACACTGAAATACAAGAGAGATATTGAGGTGCTGGAGCGAGTGCAGATGAGGGCAACAAAGCTGGTGAAGGGCCTGGAGAATAAATCTTACGAAGAGTGATTGAAGGAGCTGGGACTGTTCAGTTTAAGGAAGAGGATGCTGAGGGTTGACCTCATCACTCTCTACAACTACTTGAAAGGACATTGCAGAGAGGTTGGTGCTGGTCTCTTCTCCCAGGTAATTAGTGATAGAACGAGAGGGAGTGACTTCAAGCTCCAACAGGGTAGGTTTTAACTGAACATTAGGAAAGAGTTTTTCACAGAAAGAGTGGTCGGGCATTGGAATAGGCTGCCCAGGGAGGTGGTTGAGTCACATCCCTGGACGTGTTTAAGAGTCGTTTAGATGTGGTGTTGGGGGATATGGTGTAGGGGAGAACTTCGTAGAGTAGGGTTGATGGTTGGACTCGATGATCCCAAGGGTCTTTTCCAACCTAAATTATTCTATGATTCTATGATTCTATGACATTGACTTACCTGCCTTCTGTCTTATTTCTCAAGATCTTGGCAGGCTGAATGTTAGACATCAAAACGTCTCTTTTAGATAGCAGAGGGGTCTGATCCAGCAGCCCGGGCCTCGAGCTCTGCCTGCACTGAAGTAGCCCATGGGCTTTAGATGAGAGAGCGAGCGAGCGAGCAGGCACATGGGCAGCTGCCGGCAGCTTTTCGGAGGTCTGTGATCTTGCAGTGATCCATCAGCCTGCAGCGAGCAGAGCCTTACTGGTGCTTGGGGATGCAAATGCAGCCAGGGGGCAAACAACTGCAATAAACCAGGATGAAGACCAGTAAGGGCTTTGAACATTTGAACAGAACTCAGTGTATGCCTTACAACTCAAGCAGATGCTGATGGTAAGGGCTAAACTGAAATCCTGGGAAAGGAACAGCTTTGGTTTTTTTTTTTCCTATGAGAATGTGTAGCAGCAAAAGGCTGTCTCCCAGTTCACCAGAGGTGAGGCCTTTAAAAGACCTTTAGCTCAGGGATCTTTAAAAAAAGATGGCCAAAAAGCCTTCCATTTAAATGGATAAGAAGGCATCAGAGACTTACTTTCTTGTACTGTCATCATCAAATTGATGTAACATATTTGGAACCTAATTGCACAGATAGCAGTTTACCTTGGAATATATTAAATAGGAATTAATTGGCCATACATAATTAAAACGTAAGGGGAATATCTAAAAGTTGGACCTGGCGTATCTGAAAACTGGAGAACCAGTTCAGCAGCTCTTTTTTCTGGAAGCAACTGAGATTATGTGATTGGAATATAAATCCCTGCTGAAGGCCATTTCTTCAATAGGCTGCACTGATCTGACAGCAAAAACCGAAAAACAACAAAAAAAAAAAGAAATCAAGAAAATTTAGCTTGTCTAGGTTTTGCATTTATATAGAAAATATTGAATCTCTTTGGCCGTGAGGACTGCAGTCCATCTTCTGTACCATCTTCTCTGGCTCGAGGATGCAGAGGGTGGTACGCTGGAGCCTGATCCAGCTGTGTAGCACCCTGGCCTGCTGCAGGGACACCTGTGATTGCTGCTCTTCTATCCGAGGAAATTGATAAAGACTTTTGCTACCGTTTCAAAAAGATAAGAGTTGGGATCCCCTTTGCGACAAAGACGACGTTTTACCTTATATGGAACGAATTGAATTATTGACAGCTCTTCCTCCCAGAACTCGTAATAACCCTATGAGCACCGTGGTGGTGTTATACAAGGAATGCAACTTGACAGTTGCCCGGGGAAAAAAATAGCATATACATATACGTATATAGGAAAAAGATAGTGGCCTAACCAAGGCCTCCGATGAGGTAATACAGGTTGGGTTATGTAACTCATTTTATGGTCAATAAGCCGGTTCTTCTGAGCCACGTATTGGAAAACGTAATGCTTGTCTGTTTGTATCAGGCTTTACAGCTATCTCTTTGGTACATAAATTGCTGGTGCCGTGCCATCGTTAAGCGTGTTTGCAGCTCCTCACACTGGCAAGAGGCAAGAGGCAGTCCCGGCGGCCGTGTCCTCTCTTTGTTGATCCAGTGAAAAACTGGGAAACCCAAACCTTCCTCCTACTGATTCTGAAAACAAGTCGGATGAGGGTTGCATGGAGCTATTTGAAGCAACTCGGGAGCGAGCCATTTGGATACCCTCTGCCAATTTTTTTTGTCAGAACAGAGGGAAGAAAAGTCTCCTCTTTATGTGTGAGAACCCCTTCTTTATCGCTTTCTTTAGGCATACATTTTCAATGGCAAAATGGACTTGGTTTATGTTATAAGTAAATAATTGAAGCTCCAAATTCTACTTCAGTGCATGTGCATTACGATACAATGATACACTGAATGAATAATATATTGTATTTTAAATCCACCACTGGGGAGATATTTGCAAATCATAGAATCATAGAAACATAGAATGGCTTGGGTTGGAAGGGACCTTAAAGATCATCTGAGTTCCAACCCCCCTGCCATGGGCAGGGACACCTCCCACCAGACCAGGTTGCTCAAAGCCCCATCCAGCTTGGTCTTGAACACCTCCAGGGATGGGGTATCCACAGCTTCCCTGGGAAACCTGTTCCAGTGTCTCACCACCTTCATAAGAAATAATTTCTTCCTGATATTTAATTTAAAACTCCCCTCTTTCAGTTTAAAACTGTTACCCCTTGACCTATCACTCCACTCCCTGATCAAGAGTCCCTTCCCAGGTAGTCGAACTTGGTGCAGGTGTTGTGCTGCAGATGGAGAACTTGACCACCCCGGTCTGTCTTTATGAGTTGCTCAGAAATTGTTCAGAGGGGTCTGTGTTGGGCATTGGCAGGCTTGGGATGGGTGGGTGTTTGGTGGCACATGCCTTGCATACCCAGTGTGACTCCAGGCAACTCAGCCAAAAGCTCTCTCTGTAAGCACAAGGAGGCCACCAGCTTCTCCTGTGCTCCTGGACCTCCTTTGTGTTGGGAGTGCAGGGGTGTCACAGTCATTAACATATACCAGGTGAAAGGTGTTATTTAAAAATCAAAGTATATGGTGCCCTTGCCCTGACTGCAGCCTGACCACACATATCAGAAGCAGCTTTTAAGTTCCTGCTACTGGAACTTAGGGTAACCTCAACAGCCTTTGGATGCTCTGTTGTAAATGCTCAAGTAATCTTGGTGCTGATGTGGTTTTACTCCTAGCAGTGTCTAATGGCCTCATAAAATAAATTCCTAACTAGACTCGGTGCAAACATTTGAAATCCTCTTCAACCCACAAAATCAAGAGCCAAAAGGTAACCTCAACCCACAGGACTCTACAGGAAGATGGAAAAACCCAAAGTCAAGATGAAAGAGTGTTTGAGACAAGAAGTCCAGGTACCTTGAGTCTGGAGAAAGCTTAAGTCAGAGCTTTAACTGCATGTATACATGCAAAAGAGCTGGAATGAACAGGGCAAGGGTATTTTCACATGTTATTTAAGAGAAAAGGGGGAAAACTCCCTGTGGTTAAGCTGCAGCAGGGAATACTTTGCTAGACCGTTCGATATTGGAAAGGGGTTACTACTGCGCAACATTTAGGTCAGTGGAGCAAACTGCCATGGGAGGGTGTCGACTCAGTCATGGCTAGACTAGATAAGTGTCTATTACAGATGATCTAGGATGACCCATTTAGAGGTGGCTTCCAACCCAAATGTTCCTGTGATTTTTGTTCTCTTCAGGTACAACTTGTCAGATTGATTTGTTCTTCCAGTTAGTATGGGAATTGTTACAGCCCTATTGAGAAAAAAGCCCTCTGTGCTAAGAACAGCATGTGAGCTAGAAATATTACCAGTACTACTCTGTGCGTTATAGCAGAGGTAAAATGCTAAATAATTATAACATAAAGTCAATAGTGTGTGTTTATGAATAATCTCTTGAAATCTGGGTTTAAATTAAAATGTCTTACAAATATTTAGACTATTCTTAAAACATTTTGTTTTCTTCCTTAGAGTAAAACCTTTCTTATCCATAGAAATGTCTTTTAAAGATGGGAAAGGTATGAAATTTTAGAGAATAATATTACATAGGAGGTGAGATACAATCTGTGGCCCCATGACCGCACAAACTAGGTCTCTCCTCCTACAAATGTTCACCGTAATGCTATTTCCCAGGGAAGGGTTTAGAGGACCTACAGATCAGAAGGTGATCCGTGTGTGTGATAGTCTTACTCAGTAGTAACTGTAGTCAGTGGAATTTTTCATTGATCCCAGGGCACAGACAACATGTTTTCTGCATTCCAGGTTATGATTTCTTTCATGACACTATATGGTTCAAAAGCAGGCTCTATTGTTAAGTAATTAAAATCAGTGCAATGGGAAAGATTCATTTTTATCAACAGAAGCAGCATAATGTATAGCTAACAACCCATAGCAGGGAAAAATCATTTCTCTTTGGGGTCAGTCCAAGTTCCATTGACTTTTACGATACTTGGATCAAGCTTCCTAATCATGTTGCTGTGATGATGCGCAAACCCACTGGGGACTTTACTGCTCGTTGCCAGGATTAATTGCAATGAAATGATATGAAAAACACTGGCACATAGGTGCCGAAACCTAGATCCGTCATTCAAGTTAAGGATTTCTTTGACTTGTCAGAATGAAAGAAAAGGAGTAGCCCCAGCAAAGGTAATCCTGACTCCGTTTACTTATCCCCTCTAAATCCCATTTGAAGTTTGTAGGATTGGCATATTAGTAAGCAATCTTTAGACAAGTGGTGAGAAGTGCTTTACTCTATCCTAAGGGCACGCTGGGTATATTGGGCATAGTGAGCCTGCCTGGAGCCTTTTCCTGGGGTCTCCTAATTCTGCTTGTCTCCTGTGAAGTAGTCCTGATGATAGAAAAATACCTTGTTTTCTTTGAGTGCTTGCTTTTTTATCACTTCAGCAGTTTCTGCAGGTCACAAAGGTTCTGGAACAGCATGATAACGGTCTGGAATATAATTGACTGAATTTTAATATATCTGTTGTAACTTCCTGCATCAGAATCTGTGGTATTTATCTCTAGAAATACTCAAGTGAGAATTTGAATAACTTTTTGGAGATGTAGAGTTCAGTAGCGGTCTTTTTTTTGTGTGTCCTTTTTTCTCTAACTTACCACCTTTCTTAGTGTTTAATTGTGTCTGAGTTTCTGAGTGATCACTATTGTTTGTGCTGCCTTTTATTCCTCATGAGAAGCCTTTAACTTGATTTCTTATGTTTCTTAGCTTTATGCTTTCCTGGCAGCAACAGTTTTGCTGTCTAGCATGCTGACTGTGTTATCTGAAAGCATTTTTAGGTCCCTTGCACTTTCTTGGCTCCTTTCCTAGGGCAATTTTTCCTCAGTTGGACTTTCTACAGTCAGTGTGGCCTCTCACTGTTTTCTTGTTTTTTATTAATTTTTGAGCAGAATCCATAAAGTGGAATCAAATCCTTGAGGTTTTAAGGGGACAAGTCTGGGTGAAATTGCCACCTTGCAGTCCTCAGTCTTTTGCCTGAAGCTCTGCTGAATGCAGCAGAGAGAGCAAAGGCAGCTTAAAACCAATTTTTCCTTTTGTCTGGTTCCTGGGGCAACCAACCAGACCTTGAAGATACTCCACATTAATAGGAAAAAACGCCTCAGAAACCAGGTTTAGCTAATCCCTGCCAGTCTCTTTAAGTCAGCCATAAGGCCTCTTTCTGTCATTTAGTGGTAGGGTATCCATGTGAGCTGGCACCTGACTTTTGGACAGAAATATGAATAAATTCAGTGGAGGCTCTGCTCACCTGCGTTGCCATTTGAGTTTGGAAGGTCAACAATTTTCTTCTTTAAAATATAACATTTTTTAATGAACTTTCTGGGGCTAGTAAATAAAGGTGGTTTAGAGAGGGGTTGGTTTAGCACACTGTTTTGGAGCTTTTATTTTGTTCTGACTCTGTTGTCTTGGCCATCACAAAAGGATATCAGGGTGGTACTTTGTCCACAACAACATTCACAAGTCCTGAAAATTCAGGATAAAACCTATGTATCTGCCTTAAAGTAATGAGTCTTCTGTCAAGTACTGCATTATGGATAGAATCATAGAATCATCTGGGCCGGAAGGGACCTCCAAAGGCCATCTAGTCTGAACCCCCCACAGTCAGCAGGGACAGCCCCAACTAGACCAGGTTGCCCAGGGCCTCCTTGAGCCTCACCTTGAATGTCTCCAGGGAAGGGGCCTCAACCACCT
>JAOTQQ010000023.1:57168584-57192074 GCA_026546715.1 Gallinago undulata
TCTCACCAGAGCAGAGCAAAGTGGCAGAATCACTTCTCTGGACCTGCTGGCAACACTTCTTTTGATGCAGCCCAGGACAATTGTTCCTTAGGGCCTGTAGTGATACAGGAATTGAAACTTTCCATCTTGCCTTTTCTCTAACTCTTCACCTATGCTGCAAATCTCAGATGGTGGACAGGTGTTGCCTTTGCAAGGGGCCGCAAAGGTTGAAGATGACACTCTGCCCATGGATCATGATTGCTTACTCAAAAGCAGTAGCTCAAAATTACTACACCACCACTTGTTGAAAGAGCTGTGGAAGTTCTCTTTTTCTTACCCCAAGCAAAAGTTGCCTTTGGGTTGCCTTTGCTTAAAGGTCAGTGGAAGGCTTAGGCTGACTGAGGTAGGAAACGTGAGCCTCCAGCCAGCCAGGAACAAGTGGGGACAGGAGCACCTTCAGTTTGCACAGCTAGAAGAAGACGGCTTCGGTTATAGGTCTTCACCAGCAGCAGTTTTCCTTCCAATGAGACATGCTGGGGTAGATCAGATAGCTACAAGCGTTTGTTGTGTGTGTTTTCCCACGTAATGCTGTGGAGAACCCACTGAAATTCATATGCCAGAATCTATCTGGTAACTGTACTTGCAGGAGCTTTCCACTGTCCTCCAAAAGGCAGCCTTTTATCTGAGATTATTCTCCAGGCTGCTGATTACATTTTTTCAGAGCTGCAGTGTTCTTGGTGATGATTGCGTCAGGACCATCAGTTGTTATTTCCAGGTCCTCAATTTTCTTTTCAGCCTCCTGCCGTTTTAATTCCAAACCTTCAAGCTTCCTGTCCATGGAAACCATAGTAGCCTGGATTAGGGCCAACCTTCCAGAAATATGTACTGCAGGCCTTGTAAAGAAGTGAGATAATACTGGGTGGCCAAGGACCACAGCTCTAGACATTGCCAAAACAAAGGCAGGTAAACAGGTAAGCCCTTTTAGCAGGCTGAAAGCTGCGTATGAATATGCTGCCAGATCCCTTGCTGATCGTCATTTCCTCAAGGGCATGGTAAAATCGCTGCCCGTTCTCCTACGAAAATCATAGGCAGCCGTGTTAAAATCATAAACCACTTGGGCGATTGTGACCAGTAGGTCATACCACGTAGCACAACTAGAAAATGCCTTTTCGCGCTGCTCCTGAAAGCAGATCCACAAATTCCTTTAAAATGCACCTTAAATCAGCTGTGTTTTTCATCATCGTAGTGAATTTGGATGTTTTCTTAAAGCTGCGCGCCTAATCCCAGGCACTTGGCTTGGTATAATTTTGCCCGTGTCGCTGTACATCGTGGCCCTCCCTTCCTCACCAAGGGAGAAGGCTGTGCCTGCAGAAGATGGTGGCACGAAGCCTGTGCCTGCTCCCTCCTTCCTGGGGCTCCAGGGAAGGGCACAGCAGGGAGGGTGAGCCTTCTCCTCTGGAAGGGTGGTGGAGCAGCAGCTGGGGTCAGCTGTAGCTGTGGAGGAGACCTCTTTTGCATGTGGAAATGCTGCAACTATTCCAATCAGAGCACGTGTGGTGAGATATTTTATTTCTGGATTTCTGCAAAAGCAGATGAAAATGTCAGATTTGCCTTAGTGGCAGGTAGGTATTGAAGCCTTTAGAAAGGACTCCAGTCAAAGGAAGAACAAGCCTCTTCTACAGCTCTTTGCTGTAATAGTTGTCTTGGCCAAAGGCGTGAAGAGGCTTGATCCTTGACTTGAGCCCTGCGTGGCACAAGAGCTCTCACTCTGGATACGCTTAGGACAAACCTTTACTTTTACTGAAACGCTTTTCTCTCGCTGGGTGAGGGAAGAGGGAGCTCAGGAAAAAGCTGTGCCAGCAAATAACGTGATTTTGCTGGTACAAATGAGGGCTGTGCTGGGAACACACTGTCAGTACAGTTTGCTGGGACAGCTGCACCACCAGAGCGATCCTATTCTGGATACAGCCTTGTCTTCTGTTCCAGTTTGTCACGTGTGATTTATCTTCCTGTCACCTCTGCAGGTCCCCAGGCACCTCTCAGCGTAAAAAGAAATTAAAACACAATACAGATGAGTCTGCTCTGTATTGGAGTCTTGACCTTTAATATATCAGGTTTTCATATTGCAACTTTAGCAGCAAATAGGCTGTCCTACAAGAACTGAGGTTGCTCTAGTGATCTGCTGAGGTCCCACCTCAGCCGTGCTTCAGTTTTGTTTGCTTCCACCTGCAAACTCTTTGGCTGCCTGAAATGCCTTTGAGAAGAGATAAGGTTTTCGGATCATAACCATGAACACCCTTGGTCCAATGAGGAAAAAAAAATTATCACCAAAAATCAGAGAAAACAACCTGGCAACTCAAGTGTCAGAAAGATTGCTTAATGGTTTCTCCTGTTACACAAGTTTAATTTTGATCAGACTTTGGGGTTTGGTTTTTTTTTTCCACTTGGTGTTCTCATTACATTTTTCTTCCTTTATTAAAGAAAGCGTTTTCATCCTGCTCTGTGCTTTTATGGCAGCATTCCTCCTGAGCACACCCCTACGTCACTCCAACGGCAGGTTTTGCAGTCAGGCTCCTTAGGTCGATAAACCATCTTAGCTAGTTGTTGAGTATACAAGATTTGAATTTTAAAACTCCACTGTCGCACTTACAATACCGCAGAGGCCAAAACCTGATGGAATTTTTAAGAGGCATCTGAAGAATTGCTCTGTATTTCACTCGTAAAGCTTTGCTGGCGTTACCTTTTGACCAGATCACTGTTTGACTGGGTTTTGTGCAAATGTTTTTCTCTGCAACTATTGAAGGTGGTGTGGAGTGGGGTTTTTTTTGGGGTTTTTTTTTGTTTTTTTTTTTTCCCCCAAGAGACAGACAACTGTGCCTTTAAAGAAACAAAACAACTGTGTCAACAGATGGGAGAGAAAATGCTGTGTCTGAAATAGTGCTAGGAATAAACCGTGTTAAAAATAGGTAGTCTTGCCACAACTGTTTCTTCGGCCAATGTGGAAATCCTTCTTTCCTATAGTGGTGCGTTACTGAAACTGTACTGAAAACCCTGCTAGAAAACCTGGTAAGTTAGTCTATAGAATGTTGCTAGAACAGGACCTACCCTTTTCCTGCCTGATTTACAGCCGTGCTAGTAAAGGAGCAAGGCTAAGGGAGCTGCGCTGCCGCAGGAGAGTTCCGAACGGTTCCTGTGACTGACCCCTGGCTGGTGGCACCTCAAACACAGCTCTTGTGGGTATAGATTTTAACGATGTGACCCCCTCCCCACCCCCAGCCAGGACACCGGAGGGTGTCAGAGTTTTCCTCCCTTTCTTAGAAGCATCGTTGTTTCCCTCCTAGGGATGGAGAGAAATAATTTTCCTGTCCCACAGACCATCTGGGGAGAACCTGCAGCAGTTTTGCTAACAAGTTGGGTTTGTGTTTTTTTTTTTTTTTTAAAAAAAAAAGGAAAACTCCTGCCCTCCCCAAAACAGGAACACGAGCCGAACTATGCTTAAACGTGCTTGTTAGTAGCAGAATTACAGCTGCAGTTTTAGACATTGCATTTCTGCTTCCCATCTGCTGTCTCGCTTATTTTTGCCGTCTGTCTCCTTGCTTTCAATTGTCTCTTCTGTGTCTCAGTTTATCCAATTTCCAGGGCTGGCCAGCCATTTCGGCATTATCGCTGTCCTAATGGCTGTAAGGAGAGCAGAAAGAAGCTCTTCGCTAAATGATTTTTATTATTATTATTATTATTATTTTTATTATTATTATTATTTTTTCCACAATGCCTCTGCGCTTTGTTTCGTTCAGGTTTCTGTTTGTGCTTGTTGCTCCCTGTTGTGTCATCTGGAGAAGAGAAGGGGATGTTTGCATCACGTGGGACAGTTTTGCTGGAGCTGTTGGATTTCTGCAAACGGGTTCTACTCTACAGCTTCCCAGCGCCTTTGGGGCAGGGAGAGATTGTCGTCTCAAAAAGGGGCACGGATGAGAGGGTTGACCCCATGCTTGGCTGTTCCTGGCAGCCTGGAGGAGCTGGAGAACAGGTAGAACCTGACCAGCATCGCTCCCCTCCCCATGTCCCCCCCTCTCCAGCCTTTGGGAGGGAGGAAATAGCCTGGGGTAGCCGAGCATAATTCAGGGCAGCCCCGCGGTGTTTGTAATGGATTCCTGATCTCTGAGATGAAATGGGAAGGTAGATAAAGGCCCCTTCCTCTGGGGAAGAAGCAGGAGAGGGATTGGAACCTGCTGCCGAGCGTAAATTCCCCGTGACCGGTTCCAGCCCCGCTGTTTGCAGTGGGCTCTTCCTTTCCCACTGGCCTGCAGTCGAGGAATGCTCCTGGGGATCCGTGCCTGCCTGGAAGCTGTCTCTGTTAGATTGATGTTGTTTGCTAAGGCTGAAGGAGACATTTAAAGGAAAGGAAAAGGTTTCAGATGAGTTTGGAGGCTGCCCGGTTACTTCAGTGCATCAAGGAGAGAGCCATATCCCTAATGGAAGCGGTGTGTTTGTTATCCCTGCCCTTCTCTCATTCCCACGGGAGGGAAATGGAAACGGGGGAGTTGAAACGCCCATTATTTTCCGCTCTTCTTCCAGCGGATAAGAAAGCTCCCAGTTCACTCTGTGAAAAGGCTCAAAGAGGCTCGTCAGCAATTCCGGACATATGGGATTTCCCATGGTAGCTTCTAACCTCATCCTCTCTGTGTTACCTCCTTTTGCCTCTGCTCTCCTGCAATCCATGGGTATGTCTGTGCCCACTCCAAGGACACATGCCGTGGCTTTTTTTTTTTTTAATTTGTTTTTGCTTAACCAGCCTATGGATGAGTCAAAAATGCTTGTAATTTACATGCATAAATTGCAGTTGGATTAAGAGCTGAATTCCACCTTCTTCCAGCATGATGAGCTCTAAGGGAAACCAAGGGGAGTTTTTTGCAACATCCTCGGTCTGTGAAAAACCCATGTTCAGAAAGATGCGCGCTACCTGTTCTCTTTGGACTTGAGCACAGGCTTTGCTTTGCTGAATTGGCTTTACTGATTAGAGAAGGAATTAAGCATATGCTTAAATGACTCGCTTAGTTGGGACTGAGCTTGCGTAATTTCTCTGCTGGAGCTTTCCCCCTGAATTCAGTGAGAGTAGACTCAGGCCGTAGTGAGAGAAAGAGGTGAGGCCGCTGTAATTGGCAGGACATGCCAATTAAATCTTATTCCTTTTGCAGTGTAAAATGAGGTTTTGCTTTCTCATTACTGCCAGTTTCAAATTATGGTTGTGAATTGGGGTCAAATCAATACGTTTTGATGGGACAAGCATAGGAAAATGGCTTTGCTTCAGTCTATAGAAATATATAACTAAAAGCTCTCCTGTTCCTGTATCCCGGCTAACTGCTTGCTGTTGCACTGCCTCATTTTTCAGACTGTTTCATTCTTGCATTGGACACCCAAATAATTAGAAAACGTTCACTGGCAGCATTTAATAGCATATATTTAGTAGGTGAAATAAAGAAACCAGACATTGGTGATGCACCACTAATCTATTAGTAATTTGTTTAACTCCGCTCCTCCACACATGCAAGAGAATAAAATAGAAGTTATTAAAATAAAAGTGATTTTTAAAAAGCCTTCGCATTTATGACCAGTTGGATTCTTTTTCTTTAACGCACCAGCTGGTTTTCTTTTTCTGAGAGTCAATGGTGACTGCGGGAAGGTGAAAAATTGCAAACAAAACTAAGGAGAAGTTCGAGTTAGCTGTGGAGCCAAAAGTGTGATTCAGGAGCTGAAAATATCTCTGCGCTTCATGCATCAAACTCAAACACGGCGCTTTGGCAACGCCCCCTGGATTAGAAGCAAAGAGTTTGAGGTCATTCCTCCTCCAGCCTGCCATGTATGGGTAGGGCCCACGCTCATGACAAATTACCGACTTACTGAGCGCACACACCAAGAGCAGAGTGACATCAGCGCAGAGGGATCGTGCCTCGCCGAGGAGGACCAAAGACTCCACTGCTGCCTTCCTCTTGTCTGTCTTCGGACCTGGAGGACCAGCACGGAGGTACTGGGAAGGAGGACACTTTGAGTGATCCCTTTCCAGATGTGGCGATAACAAGGGACTATGAGGTGGAGCGCTCCTCTCCTTGTAAAGAGGTCACACAGCGTTCAGAAGTGCTAACAAAATGTGTGGTCAGAGGTGTTCTGGTGGCCCATTCAGATTTTTAAGACAAAAGATCAGCTGCCAGTGCTGGTGCTTCATTGTGGCTGCTGACCTGAAACAACGGTAGGGTATCCTGTGCCATACAAGCTGTCTTTGCAAGCAGGAGCAATGGATCTCAGCTCACCTGGTGTAAACCCGGAGTGCCTTGAATGAAGTCTATGCTTTGACTTAGCACAAGCCTCACTGAGGTCTTAGCTTTGTTTTATAGAGAACATTGGCTTAGATTTTGCAGCTACCAACCACCAAAACTCTCTAAACAGATCCCAAATCCATAGATTACTTTCCCCGCTGACAAATTGCTATTGTTCCTAGACATCACACTTCCCTCCTGGTGACCTACACATCTGACTAGTTGCCAGCTTCTTGGAGGCAAGTTAGCTTTCATCTTCTGCTGAGATTGTCCATCGCTCTGCCATGGGCTTGAACTTGCCATGGTCTTTCCATGGAGATGGAGATAATTTTGATAGCCCAAGTCATTGTGATGGGCTTGTAGGACACCTGCCATGTTGCAGCCTGTCTGCTTGGTGGCTATGAGTGGCTCTGCCTCCATTTCTTCATTGTGGACCCGGCTGTATTGGTTTTTCCCAATGCAAGGCTGTCACAGGAGGATTGTCATTCAAAGAAGGAAGGAAAGCCATGAAACTTGGTGTAGGAGATTCCTCATGGTGATTTTGCTGAAGCCTGTTTGGATCGTGAGCGTGAGCTTTATCCGGAATCCTATCTCAGGCTTGGCTGAGACCCGATGTTTTTCCCTTCTCTGCCCACCCTCGGAAGATCTCCAGATGTGCTCTCATCTTGCTGCCAGCCGCCTGCACAAACAGGCCTCTCTTCCTGGCAGCAGTGGACCAGGAAAATGGGTTGAGCAATGTGTGTATATGTCCACTGTGTCAACTGTCAGCCTGACCATTGTCTAAAAGCATCAGGCCTGGTTGGTGAGGGCACTGATCTCAGCTGGCAGCATCTAAACTGTTATTTGCAGTGAGGTTATGGACCTATACTTAGGGGGATGTGCTCTTGCTAATTTAGCTCCTGGCTGAAGTGAAAAAAAGTAACCCAAAATCATAGTTCCTGCAGCAAAATAAGATCCTGCGCAGAGTGGGCTCTGGGGATAGAGGAGGTAATGTAGGGAGGATCTAAAGGAGAAATTACGTGCTTGATTTTAATGAAGTGAATCAACTATGTGTAAAGTAAACAAACAAAGTTCATAGGTGATGTTCCAAATATCATTTGGCATGATACATCTTTTAGGTAAATTTTGTTCTGACTGCTGACTTTCTGGAGACCCTGAAAGACAATAAAACCAGCTCTGCTAACACACGCGTGTTAGTAAATATGACTATTTTTATTTATATAATATGTATATATATGTATATGCATATATACATACATATATTTGTGTACACACACATGTGTATGTATGCATATACATTAATGCATGTATACGTTTCAACAACTTAAAATTTTACAAAGATTTCTTGGTGCTCTCTGCATCCAGATCTGCAACATAGTGCTAGCATGCAGGATACCAAAAGTAAGAAATGCTGTCAATAAACAAAATTTAAATGCGCTATCGCACTCAGATTGAGAAAAATGCAGGGAAAAAAAGAGCATAAATACTGAAAAATATATTAGGTTTCAAGTGTCTTTCTGCTTTAGTAATGAAGATGAAAATGTTTACCACACAGAGACATTTTATTCAAAAAAATAAATGTTATCCCTTTAACTTTGGAGGTAGTTCAAGATTTGATCCATTAATTTCATCAAACTGCTTGTAAGAAAAGATATTTCTGCAGTATTGAGAGCTGCCAGAATGACCTGGAATTAAGGGGGCAAAGGTAGAGAGAGTGTAAGTATTTTAATTCGTCTATTCACAGATGATTTGTGTGAACACGTTAGGAACACCAGTAAAGTAATGGGAATAATTTTTTTCCACTTTTTCCAAATTCAATTGCATATGGTATGATTGCATTTGATCAGGACATGAACGTCATTTCTCAGATGATTGTGTTCTGCCATTGATCATATGAAGTCAATTTGAAGTATGACATTGCTTTTACCTTCCTTAAGTAGAAAGACATTTTTGCTTCTACTCTTAGCTGCTGTAGCTATCAAATTGTGTGTATAATAAATTGTGTTTTGTTTAGAGTGATAACTGTAAAATATTGCCCATTGAGAGAAAAAGTACTGAGATTGAGATTGATGCCTGGAGCTTAATGCATCATAGCTGCAATCGAGCAAATTTTAAACTTCTTACTTCTCCCATTACAGACCATAATTCACAGAGTTCTCTGGACTTTCTGTGTTTGAAAAGGAGAAAGGGGCAAAGAGAGCATTAGAAAATCCACACGGACTAGGTTCACAGTCTCTACGTATTACAGTACAGAAGCTTGCATGGGCAATTCACTGTATTTAGTGAGAAAACGTCTATAAAGGGGGATTTGAGCCCATGGAGAAGTAGTGGGAGATTTGCATCTGGCCTCACTGCTTTGCGTGACCAGCCCTGAATTGAAGCCCTTGGGTGGCACGCTACAGAAATACACACATTTCTCTACCCGCGTTGCCTGGCTCTTCTTTTGTACCAATTATCCTATGCAGTCCTGGAACCTGGCTGCAGTTTCAGTGGCACCTGGCTTTCTTATAGACCTGGTCAAACTGAGGCTTTAGGTGAATTCCCAAACCATGGTAAGGTCCATGCTGGAACGCTATCTGCTGCGAGCCAGTTAAGGAGTAACATGGGCATGGCTTTAATTGCCCTCTGTACCCTTGAGGTGATTATTTCCATTTATTGTGCTATTTTAGAACCTTCGAAAAATTCCTATTTTCTAGTTGCTTTCCTTAAACTCCAGTTTCTGATTTAAATACGTATGAGATTTCTGCTATTTTTTACCTCTTATGGTGCACAGGAATCTCCCTGTCACCTCCTGCCCCCAGCTGACCTTACAGTGTCACTGTTACAGACACATAAAGCAGGACAAAATCCTTCTTCTCATCGATCCATGAAATGAATTAATCTTTAGGGCCAGCCGATGCCGATGCCCACTGCTCCGTTTTTATTTCACCACTGATGGTGTAGTTTTACAATCACAAAATGATTGTGGGACTTGCCAAGGGAGGAGCTCGCAGACTTCCAGAAGCAGATGGTGTAAGAGTCATTATCAGGGCTCTTCTGCCTCTGTGTTCCCAGGTCTAAAAGGCTAATCCCCAAATGTCCGAGATACAAAGTTCAAATCCGAGAAAAAAAAACACCAACAAACCCTCTTCCGAGCAGTGAGACGTGCCCGTGCTTCTCACGCTCCCGTTTCCCTTCTCCTGTGCTTGTTTAATCTTAGTCTCCATGGCTGGCAAACAACCGCGGCAGATGAGGAGAGTCGTGTCCAGATATGACCAAATACCAGCAAGGGCTGAGCACCGGTCTCTGTCTATGGTGGACAGTCGTGGAAGGCAGTTGTGGAAGGCACGCTCCTTTCCTTTTGCTGCCAAAGAACCAAGGATCGCACAAATTTTATTAATGATGGGGAGATAAAAACAAATTAAAAGTTCCTGGGTTGAGTATCTCAACGATGCCTCTGGGAGCTTTAATTGGGCAGTAAAATCCTATTTGATGACACAGGCATTATCTGGGGTTGTTAAAGACTCGGCACGTTGTCCTTCCCTCAGACCACGTCCTGGGTCATTAAGAGATGCGGTAGCGCTGCCCAGACAAAATCTTACTGTTCTTAACCACGTCTTGCTCTGGATAATATTTTGCCTAGCTGTAAGTAACCGTTAAGCTTCTTAAAGACTTAGAAACTGATCCAGCCTTCATGGAAATCAGGGGGAGCCTTTCACGCTTGGATCAGAAGTATCCTTTGAGGAACACTGCTGAAGACAGTGAGGCTACCACGGCGTGAGGGAAGACGCTGTCTCCCAGTGGTTAAGAGCTAAAAAAGAAATTAGGGAAAACGGAATATAGTGTTCCTCATGGATTTCAGTTTAAATACTCTTTATGAAGCTGGAGCAGCAGCAGTGTGACTTTGCTTCATAAATGACATCTTTCACTTAACGGCTTCATTCTCTTTTCATGGAAGTCCCCTCTGCTCCTGCCAGGGCGCTATGCAGAGGATCTAGTGTAAAAGAGAATAAAGACCCTTGGTTTGGGGGTTGCTGATTAGTTAAACTGATTCACAATGCACATTAATTAAAAATAACAGTGCAAGTGTAGTCAGCATCACTAAAGACAGTTAGGTCTGTGAGGGCAGAGGATGACCTGGTCGGGGGCTGGAAGCTGTCTGTGCCACACCAAGGAGATGACACTACAATCCAGAACCACCCCTAGGTTCTACTGAAGGATGGGAGAATAAAGACTTATGACTTCTTTATTGCCTTACTTTGGTTTTTGGCTGGAACTTTTCTCAGGCCAGTTGTAAAAATAGCGAGTGAAATGCTCGCCCTGCTAAAAACAGTTTTGCCCTTGAGTCCAGCCATGCCAAGGTTTCACCCACAGATTAAAAGCGTATTGGGCCCTGTCTGTTCAAAGGTTCAAAAGTGGTTCCTGGCTCCACATCCAGATGATTTCCTAGAAAGTTGTATATTGATGTGATAAAGCGCCGGGGTCTGGAGCCAGAGCATATGTTATTTTATAGACTCGGATGCCTGTATAGACCACTGTTGACATTGCTGGTCAGCAACACATTATCATTTGCTGTTTGTTTTTGTTGCCGATAGCAGACATCACCAGGGAAAAAAGCAGAAGCATATGCCTTTTATTGCTAACCGGTTCCAGGCCTGCTTTACCCCTCAGCTTTTGGGGTTTTGTTTCCACCAACTCACATCCCCACTCTGCTGGTGATGGAGGGGCCACACATCGCTCAGCCCACACCGGACAGGCTTTGCCCTGTGTGGGGAGTAGTGTGGGCATCCATCCCACTTGCTGGAAGCAGAGGGAGATTTGCTGTTGGCTTCAGTGCCAGTATGGTCAGGCCACGGGGACAGATCTGAAGGTCCAATGTGCTACATTCGAGATTTTTCCTGTCCAAGTCCTCTGGCATGCTCCTCTGCCATGACATTTGTAAGCCCTTGAGGAGGAGGTACCTTCTCCTGCTGCAGTGACCCAACTGCTCCAGTGGCCAGCCAGAGCTCAGCATCACAGCCAGGATAGACAGCAGGAGAAGGGGCAAGATGAGCTCCGCTTCTTGCTGGGACCCTGTGCTCCCCTTGAGGTGCTGCCCTGTCGAGGAGCACATCCACCCTTGGATGACCACACTTATCCCTGTCATGTCACCTGGGATGGCATCTCGTGCATGGGCATCCAAGGACACAGGGAAACCTAAAAGAAGGTGTCGTGGACAGAATGTGTGCTGTAGTTGTTCACACCAGTCTTCAACAAAATCAGAATAGGATTGAAGTATAGGATTGAAATAGGATTGTTGGAGTAGGTGATCACTAGAAGATCACTGAAGGTTTGTTGCCTCAGTGTCAATGAGGTGGGCATTTCAGTCAGCTCTATTATGTGCAAATTAGATATGAGCCTCCAGCTCCTGGTGGGTTGTCTGTGTGCCCTGGTTAAGGGTAGCCTCCATGCATCCAATAACCTTCTCCCTGCAGGTGTAAATAGAGCAGCCTGTAGCTGCCTAACATGGCTGACATGTTAACGAACATGACTCCTGGTGCTCCGTGCCTCGGACACACAGACATACATACACTCCTGCAAACATGCCTACAGCAGGGCTCTTGTGTATGGGAAGTGCCTTTTTGTGGTCTTTCTCAGAGTACCATCACGTGTAAAGAGAGAGACAAGGTTTATGAGTGATTTTCACAGTGTACACTAATAACTTCTTTTCTAAAACAGTCTAGCATCATACGGAAAGGGATTTTTTAGAGGTGATTTCACTTTCTAAGCACAGTGGTAGACTGGAAAGAAGCAGAATGAAAGACAATTGCACTGCTCTGATTTAATAACAGGAAAGTATTTGCATTTATTTTTTAAAAAAAAGTGCTCTGAAATCCTGATTTGAGCATGATTTTTTTTCAAAATTTGGCAGAAATCAGGCAGAAAACCTGGAACTGCAAGCCTTAAAGGTAAATAGACTACAAAGGCACTTCCGTGCTTTGTGTGTTTACACTGCTTGTTGTATACATGATATTTGAAAATACATCATGATTTGAAAATACATCATTGTATGCACCTTTTGGTCTTGCCTGTCTGTTGTTTTTACCATGGAATATATTAGTTGACGTGTATTCTAGCCCACAGCAAGTTGGAGACCACAGGACAGCTGCTGATTGCTGGTACCACATTGGTCTGAGGGAAAAAGACCTGAGTAGCAAAAATGATTGTGACTGAATCTCTGAAGTTCTTACATGTATTGATGTAGCCGATGCCGTAATGTCTTACAGGTTATAAAATCAAACAGCAGGTTGAATCGACCATAATCCTTAAAAATCTTTCAAACTTGTTTTCCAAACAGGTGGAGGAGAGAGTCAACAGCCATATTTGCTGGAGTGGTGAACCCAATTGCCTTGACTGGAACCATTACTCACTTGCACCTCTGAATGCAGCGGCCAGGTAGGAGAACAAAGAAACGATGGGTTTGAGTGACCTAAGGGTTGGGGCTCGAGTGACTAGTTTTTCATTCTCAGAAGGCTTCACGTGGAAGTCACTCACATTTAAATACTGATTTTGTTACAACTGAAGTCGGCTCTTGCTGAAATCGGAGGCATTTCTCATTTTTTTTTTGTTCATTTGGAAGTGCTGTCTTTGCATTGTCCACATATTTGGTTTGCCACTTGCCCTTCTCTATGCAGTTCTTGCACCAAGCATCCAGCGAGCAACCTTTTTGAACCACATAAACAGAAAAAATGTACTTCTAAAAATACAAGAAGAAATGGTGGGTGGGGTTTTGATATCTGAAACGGTTCTTTTTTAAATTGTCCTAAAGCGTAAGTCGGTGATTTCTGCTTGACCATCTTGCCGTTTCACGTGCACCATTAACAATACTGTTTAAGGTTTATTTTTTTCCTCAGGGTCTTAAACACTTCAGGCACATAGAAACTGTAGTTATGACAGTGCTGACACTGTAGTATAATGACACCCAAACTAGCTTAAAGATGGTGGATCCCCAACAGCAGTTTTATGATGGCATCAGAGAGTTCAGAAGCCAGTTTATCTTGTCAAGAAAAGGTCCGTTTTCAGCTACTCATTGCAGCTCCATGTTTATTTGGGTTGGTAGTCACAGGTAGGGTAGTTTTCAGGTTGACTTAGTCTCAAAAACAATTACTTTTGTTGCTGTAGGAGACCCAAGGCACTGAGAAGCTCCTCTTCTCTAATCTTCTCTGTAAGGAGGGCACATCCTTGATGGTCAGAAAATTGTTAGCCCTCAGAATTTAATTAGACTGGTTTGAAATAGTGAAAAGTTAAGAGAAAGTTTGATCCTTCTCATTGGCCTTCTGTTTTTTTTTTTTTTTAATTATTCAATATTTATCTGCAACCATAAGAGAGAAGACACTGGAGATTCTCATGTGGAATCATGACCACAGGAGAAAGCGTTCAAAGAAAACGCAGAGTATATTTTGAGATAAAACCCCCAGTTTTTTTCAGAACTATGTAAACGGTGTTGGCCCCTTCTTCCATTCTATAAATGAACTGATGGAAAGAATGGAGGGGGTTAAATTGTGATGAGCTATCCCTTGAACCTTTGCTCAACCCTGGAACTGATCCCACGTATTCTGCAGTCCAGGGTGGTGCTATATGGGATGTCTTTTCTGATGGATCCCTCTCTGGATCCCTGCAATGGAAGTGGTGTGTCTCTGCATTGTGCTCTTTCCCTTCTGCAGTCTCCGAGAGCTGCCTGAGATCTTTCCGTGGAGCCTGGGATCGGGGCTGGGTGGGTGAGAGGGGTGCAAGCTGATGGCTGTCGGCAGGGGTGTTGCCAAAGAGCATGTCGGCAAAAAAGGCGGCATCCTCCCTGCCGGGGGTCCGGTGGAACTCGTGTTAAAAGTTCAGCGGGAAAACAAACTGTCCTCACGCACCCCCGAGCTCTGTTGCCAGTTTGGGAAGCATTAACAGCGTGTGAAGTTTATAAGCAGGAGTAATGGAATACTTTAGGTGATTTATTTAGGTGGAAAATAAATTTAGGTGGAAAACGGAGAGCTTTGGTACACAAGAGCGTGGTGGCCATCCTCTGAAATGGAGTTGCAGCATAAATTTTTCAGGTTTCGTTAGCGTGTAACTTAATGGTACTCCCGTGCATTATTGCTGTGGCTCTCCTGTACGCTGAGGACTCGCCGTGATAACGTGTCAGCTGAGTAATGGCACGCTTTGCTTTTTTTTTTTTGTTTGGAACAATGGAATTTCAGAATTGACACTCTCAATTAACGTAGGTCAGACCAATGTTATTGTAACTATGATAATAGGCACCGCTGCCTGGCGTGCTAAGGATATTAAGGCAAGTGCTTAATACCGGTAGGGTAGTAAATACGCCGTGTGAGCTAATAAAAGGCTCCCATTAAGAAACTGAACCCTATTACTGCCTACTCTACAGGTGAAAGCTCACAGCCTGATTCCACCACCAGATACGGGGCGGCAGGGAGGCACGTTTTCCCTTGAAGCCGGGAGCGTGCGATGCTGCCAGCCCAGCAGGGAGCCATTCTTGCCGTAGAGCCAGGTTGCAGAAGCTGTGGTGTGGAGGACTCGCTGCTCTGCCTGAGCCGAGAATCCTTTGAAGATTCTGGTCCCCATTCTCCACCGCCTGAAACCTTTTGCTATTTATTCCTGGGTGAGGTGAATGCCGGGCGAGCATAAAATGCCGCTACCCTGGTGCTAAAGGAGCTGTTATCCACTTTGCCCAAATAGAAATGACTACGCAAAGGGTGAAGCAAGTTCAAGGTCTCTCTTTTTTGTTCTGACATTGCCCCTAGGTCCTTCTGCTCCGTGCTGACGGAGCGGACAGGAGGCGGCTCTGCCTTTGCGGTGGGTTGAGCTCAAGATGAGCAAACCCGGGGTGATGGGGGAGGCAGAGTCGGGGGAGGTGGTGGTGTAGGGGGCAAGCAAGAGCTCTCATTTCTTGTCCTGTTATTAATCAGAGAAGGAGAAAAACATGGGTCTTCTTCCACCTCCAGGAGGTGGCCAAGCAAGTAATTCATTTGCAAAAAAGGCCTCCCTCTGCCGCAGCTGTTGCATGCCAGCCCGGTGTCCCCTCGGGAAGCGGTGACACCCTTCTGCTGGCTAGGAGGTGCGCTCCCGGTGGCAATGTTTATCTTCTGATTCTGTTTATTTCAGAGCCTCCCTCAAGATTCCCCCAAAAATAAAAATCAGGACATGTTTAGTGAAAGCAAATGACTTAGCTTCATGTTTTCCCCATACACATGATGCTCTCGGTGCATCTCGCCGCTCTGTGATCCCCGGCAGCGCCTTAACGTGCCATGGATTGGAAGGACACGGTCCTTGAAATCCTCTGGCACCGTAAGCTACTGCTTTCAAACGGGAGCAGAGACAGATAAGGGTATCATGAAGGAGAAATTCGCCATTGCATATTATAAAATCGAGCCCTTAAAAAAACTGGGGTCTTTTTGGCAGTGTTTCATATCGTGTAACTAGAACCCATATATATTCATGCATGTTTCAAGTAGAATATACCGTACTGCAATTTCTGCTATCTAAGCAAATATCTCGGTAGAGTAATTTAAAAACAGATATTTTTTTTCCTTTTTTTTTTTTTTTTGGTAGCCAGCACTGCAGCAATTAAAAGGCAATGTTGCCAGAAAAGGCAAAAGTTAGGCATTCAGGACCAGGGTCTGCGAGCTGTTTGTGTACCTGCTGGAGGCAGTGAAGATGCTCAGGAGCTGACCTGGCGCAGGTGGACTCAGGGGTGGACTCCTTCTGAGCGGAGCTGCACATGGATTCTGTGCTGCAGCACACGCTGCTGTGGAAGGGACCCATTTAAAAAGCGAGAAATGCAAATAATTTTGAATTGCAGGCAGCAGGAAGGATTCTTTCTCTGTAATACCTAGATAAACCTCTGTTTGTGTGGCTGTGTCATTTCCGCAAGTAACCTACCTTTTGTTAGGGGTAGGATGTGATAACAGTATCAACGCCAATTTCATTTGGGATTCATTTTATGTAATTTCCAATTCATGTGTATACCTATTTGCATCTGTATTTCCCTCTGTCTAAAAATAACCCAAGGTTACACATTCAAGGCTTACAGCTTCAATGAAGATATAGACAAAATGTCAATTTTAAATCTGCCAGTGACATATATGCAGAATTCTTGTAACCTGCCATGCTGTAGTAGTGCTAAATTAAATACTTCAAAATAGAAACAGGAAACTGTGGCATTTAGAATCATAGAATTGTATAGTTTGGAAGGGACCTTTCAGATCAAGACCAACCATCAACCTGACACTGACAAAATTCACCACTAAACCATGTCCCTCAGCACCATGTCTAACCATTCAAATGCCTCCAGGGATGGTGACTCCACCACTTTCCTGGGCAGCCTGTTCCAATGCTTGACAACCCTTTTCGGTGTGGGATTTTTTCCTAATATCCAATCTAAACCTCCCCTGGCACAACTTGAGGTGGTTTCCTCTTGCCCTATTGCTTGTTACTTGGGAGAAGAGACCGACTCTTGCCTTTCCACAACCTTCTTTGTCAGTCTTTAAAAGTAAAAAAAAAACTTGCTTTTTTTGTTGCTGTGTTCTTATGAGAAATCTGAAGAATTTACATTTTTTGGAAAAATTTCATAACATCCAGTGCCCTTTGCGGATCCGTGTGAGCAGAGTCTCTTGCTCCCTGACGCTTTGCTAAAAAGTTCTGAGAGTGCAGAGTTTCAGCCAGCTGGGAATCTCAGCTCCACGCTAGCAGTTATCTCCAGATGGCTGCACTCCTATTTTGTACCAAGTCCTCTAGCATCTCCGTGGTTGCATGTTTGGAATGATGATGTATACTGTTCCGCTTGTTTTTGCCAGAAAATGCACAGGGCATTGTATGATAAGCTTTGACACATGGTATAGCTCAAAGAAGAGGTGAGAGAGAGAGGGTGGGGAGGGAAAAGGGGAAAGGAAAAGAGTAGGACGGGAGAGGAAAGGAGCAAGAAAATGCAGCAAGAAGAGTTTATGTCAGTGTAATGAATTCAGTCTGACTGGCAAATACAATTTGAATGCAAGTTGTGAATTTCATTGAATTTGATCCAAGAAAGACACAGCTGAGCAATCTGCAGGAAGCAATCTTTTCCTAGAAGTATGCAGCTCCAAACTGTACAAATTCTTCCACTGGTCGTAAAATGTCTGTGCGCCACTGAACCCGTGTAATGGGATACTTTTGAAGAGAAAGTTGTGTATTGAGACAGTCAGGTAAAGAATAACAAAAAACATAATTGAATGCAGAGGTTTGAAAGAAGAAAACCTATATAAGTTGAAGTTGGCCAACGAAGCCCTAGTGATAAGGACACTTAATCATTTCTGTTGCAGCTGTTTCCTGACATTTCTGCAAAATGTTGTGGAAAAATTAATGAAGGTTCGTTCAGTAATGGTTTCAAGCTTGGCTAGTGGAAAATATGACAGTATTTCCATCGTCAATTAAGAACAAGCAAGGCTCTTTTTTTTTTGGCTTTTTTTTTTTTTTCTGCAGGGGAAGTGGTATGCAGTTTGTACTGCACAGGAAACTGTAGACTTGAGAGCAGCTGTGTGATACTAACAGGTATGCAGAGAATATGGAGAAGAGCCTGGGCCCTCTTCTCTTATCACACGTGCTTCAGTGTAGCAGAGCTATCTCTGCTGTATGCTGGAAAAGACAACACTATCTAGCACATGGGGTTATTCCTTCGAGTGTCTGACTCTGAAAATAAATGCCCTTCTTGTCACTGCATCAATGAGTTTTTCATCGTGATTGTATTTTATTACTGTGATGCCCCAAAAGAATAACTCCTTTGGGTGGGAGGGGGCAGGATTATTTTATTTTTTTATTTTTTAACCGGTCTGTGAAATTCGTCTGGCTTGCAATTCGACCTCGGCGTGTGTGATTTTCCCGGGCAGGCAGCGCGCCTCGGTGAGCACGTGTGGTTGCTGGGCTGCCTGGGTGCCGAGAAGCAGGAGGAACCCTGCTGTGACTGCCTGGCCGCTTTGCGGTTAGGGGCCGGGGGGGACCTCGTCGGCATCCTGTGCCGTAAGGGCACGGGCCAAACCTGTGTGTGAACTCGGTGTCGCACACGCATACGTACTGTTGCAGATAGCCGAGAGAGGTTTAGAAACGCGAGCGTGGCCAGGGAGTGCGTTCCTGTGGTGGGTCAGCATAGCTGAAGGTCACCGCAGCAGCTGAGCAGTGGCCTTTGTCCACTCCTTCACCTCGTAGCCCGCAGTGCCTGGCTGGTGGCCAGCTGCTGACAGCCTCCTCAATGGCACCTTGGGGCTCCTGCTCCTGCCACGGCTCCGCTGGGCTCCAGCCCCTCCAGCTCAGCTCCCTCTGGGGGATGCTGAGTCTGCTCTACTGCTGGGTGGGCTACGTGGGACAGAAGGTAGTCAGGAAAGAGGCAAGGTTCCTACTCTTGAAAGTAATTTGTGAAGGCCAGTCCCGTGCTGTCAGTAGAATTAACTTTTTTACTCACAGGGGTCTACATTTCATTTTGGTGCTTGGGGACATGGATTAGTGTTGGGTGGTGTTTTGTGTGGTGTGGGTGGTGGGTATTTTGTGGGTTTGTTTTTTTTTGTTTTTTTTTATTGGTTGGACTAGATGATCTTAAAAGGTCCCTTCCAACCTAGGTGATTCTGTGATTCTGTGTTAAAAACCCATTAATGTGAAAATACAGGGCTGGTACAGAAATACTGTAGATCACTGCAGATGTTTACGGGAACAATTTAGGGGCTCGGTATGTTTCTGGACTGTGAGGGGTTGTATGCGCCTGCCTCTTCTCAGAGCTTATTTTCTTCCTCTGACTTCCTGAGATCCTTTGAGCCCTGCCATAAATATGGTTTCTAGCCTCCTTACACCGAATGATGATTTATGGTAAAGCGGTTGATAGAAAGAAGATGTGTTATACTGAATGGTTTACCCTTCTCTAATATCACTCTGTACAGGAGAAACTTGGTGTTCCTCCTGGAAATCTGGAAGACCCATAGGAAGCTCACTAAAAATGTTTGTCTTACTCTCTGTAGCGTTAGCTGTGGAGCGTGTAGTTCTTGTTGATGGGTTTAAGCCAGTGTAAAACAATTAACAACAGCGGAGTTGCATCCATGATTTGTGACCATTCACATCATCACACAAAATCAGCCCCAAGTTCTGGTGCGGTCTACTCTGAGGAGCTTCATTGAAGACCCTCCCAAGCAATCCCCGGTGCAGGTGAACCTGTTGGTGAAGTGAACCACAGCTTTACTAGTATCAGAGCATTAGGGATGGCTTTATATAAAAGAACCTGTCATTAATCTTGATGGGGGACATTAAAAGACTAATCCTTCAAGCATCCCGCCTGTGAGGACGCACGTTCTGCTGCTGCTACCAACATATCGCCGTGCCGGCGGTGGGACGGGTGGTGTGCCGCAGGGTGTGCGTGGGAGCAAGGGAGAGACCAGGGCTCTGCTCTTGCACTTTATCTCATGTGGGAAATCTGAGGGCTCTGGGTCCGACATGAGCTGCTTTTAAACTTCTCAGCATGAGGGCTGTGCCTACAGCTGCTGAGGAATTTCCCATAAAAACAATTTGTCAATTGAAAGCGGAATTTCCCCGAGAACAAGTTTTCCACTGGAAAATCTCCATATTGCTATTTTTATTTTATTTTTTTGTTTGTTTTTGTTTTCCCATGGAAATCTCTGAATGAAATATTTCCCTTTAAGTCACCTTACTCCATGAAGATCTTTGATTAGCTGAACTGAGCTGAAACAGTTTCCGTTGCCGTTAAGTTGCATCTGCCTATTATTCCCTCTCGTCTCGTGGTGAATGGCAGTACAAAAACTTCATGCTTGAGAAGTTTCTGTGGGCAGGTCACCTTGACAGTCCTCCACGTCCCACGCTGTATTGTAGTCACCCTTGTGAAAAAGCCTACTAACTATTGAAAAAAACCATGTCATAGTGAAACAGATTCTAAAATAGAGGCACCAGACCCTGGGAAATCAGAGAAGCCTTGGCCATTTGTGAGCTTATATTTTTGCTGTTCAAACAGAGTTTCCCAAATTTTTGTGTATTTTTTACTGGTAATTTAAAACATCTATGGGGCGTGTAAAAAACTCTGGGATTCCATTTGAGATTAATGTGGAATAAAAAGTTAAGTACATTTAAGTAATTGTAAAATTGGCTAAGGTCACACGATCAAAGTGAAGGACTCCCACACATGTCTCGCTTTAATGCCTGCCCTAACTGTCCCTAGGAGAGGCAGCTGGGTAATGGCTGGGACATTACTGTAGGTGACCGGACACCTGGTGCTGAGCATATGGGAAGGGAGAGGAATGCTGCTGACAGCAAGGTGTTCATTGTGTCACACAGTGACCTCTTATGGATGAACGTTAAAAAAGAATGAATGCGCTTACCACTATAAAGTAGCAGTTGGAATAGTTCCCTGAGATTTGTAGTAGATGCTGTGTTCTCCTGGTGGTACTGTGTCTCCAGACTTTCATGAATCCTTGTCTTGCTGGCCCTCATCAGTTCTTCATGGAATCACGGAATTGTCGGAGTTGGAAGGGACCTTCTAGAGAACATCTAATCCAACTCCTCTGCCAAAGCAAGATTGCCTAGACCACATCACTCAGGACTGTATCCAGGCGGGTCTTGAAAATTTCCAGAAAAGGGGACTCCACAGCCTCCCTGGGCAGCATGTTCCAGGGCTCTGTCACCCACACCATAAAGTTCTTCCTCATATTTGAATGGAACTTCCCATGTTCCACCTTGAGCCCGTTGCCCCTCATCCTGTCGCTGGAAACCACTGAAAAGAGTCCGGCTCCATTGTCCCTCAAACCACCCTTTAGATACTTATAAGCATGAATAAGGTCTCCCCTCAGCCTTCTCCAGCTAAAGAGTCCCAGCTCTCTCAGCCTTTTCTCATAAGGGAGGTGCTCCAATCCCTTAATCTTCTTCGTTGCCCTACGTTGGGCTCTCTCCAGTAGTTCCCTGTCTCTCTTGAACTGGGGGGCCCAGAACTGGATGCAGTATTCCAGTTGTGGCCTCACCAGTGGAGACCAGAGGGGAAGAATGACCTCCCTCAACCTACTGGCCACACTCTTCTTCATCCTATTCTCATTTAGACATGCAGCCAGTTCTACTTAAAGCCCCAAACCTTTGGCTTTATTGCCTGGTGGCCAGCGGGCAGATTTGACAATCGTGGCTGGTGGCACGCACAGAGGACTAGGCCACGCTGTCCCCGAGGCAAACAGGTCCCCCAGTAGGAAATGGGCTGTACCAGAAGCTGCTGTGCATGACAGCCACTGCACCGGAGGAAGCTCGGCTGTCTCCACGAGGCTGAAGGCTGGGGCAGATGTCTTCACCTCGTGCACACAGGAAGCAGCATGGCAGATGTCTGGCTTTCCTTAGGCAGCTGCAGAAAGGTTTCTCAGAAAGGCACGGGAGCTGTGGTTAAATATTACAGCCTAACCTTTTGCCTGCTCAGAGACCGAACAGGAGCTAAGTAACTTTAAACCATTAGCTCCATTTTAAGTATCTCTTCCACGGGCCGAAGGGCAGTTGACTTTCAATCATGTTATATCTTCCAAATGAATGACTCGGAGTGAAAAAAAAAAAAAAAAGGGGCTACTCTAACCTATAACAGAGCACGGTGCCAGAACACGAAGGAAACAGGTAATTTGAAAAGCCCTCCTCCATCCCTCATCCTGCCCCTCTTGTAGGATTCTCCCGATTGCTCTCTCCCACTTACTCTGTCTCTGGATTGTTTTGGCCATCCTAATTTTCACTGGGCAGTCCGAATCACATTTCTGAACGCCGACTGCTGGATCTGAACCTTCTCGCTTCTGGGAGGACAGGAGTGACAGCTTATGAAGCACCCGCTTGGCTGTGAAATCAGGAGGGCTTTCTGAGAGCTGCCGTAGCCATCAGCCTGGCCAGCGTCCCCATTCTCTCCAGAAGGTGCTGGGAGCCTTCCCAGCTCCAGACCCTTCTGCTTCCCCACTGCCCAGATGCCCCAGTGGTGCCAGGGACAAAGGTGACAGATCTGAACTGAAAGAAGAGGTGGCACATAAAGACTGGCCGTTCAGTCTTCATTTAAATATGTTAAAAATTGCCTTTAGGAGATACCAGCATAACTCACTGGCATTCAAGGGAACACCAAATAGACTTTCCATGTTAACAGTGAGGACTTAATTGTACCTGAAAAGCTGAAGAAGGTTTCAAAGATAATACAACGTGACACCACCATTTCCACCTGTATACAGTCCTTTGGGAAAAAAAAAATAAAAATAAAGTCCACCTCACTTTTAATCCCCTGTACTAAAAAAGAAGGTGTCCTTCAGTTATAATTGAAACTGGAGTTTTCATTCAGCTGTTAGAATTTAAAAGACTAAGTGGAGGAGGGATCATAGCAATTATTCAGACCCTTTGGCAAGAAAAAAAGGAAGAGCGAAACCTACATTGGTGACAATTAGTTGTATTTCACAGTTGCATTGCAAAAGCTACGAACGGCCTCAGTTCTAAATTTAAGATAGGCAGAAATTGTTCTGTTTAGTGTGTCCTAAAATTATCCAGCACAGAAATACTTTGGGTAAGTGTAAAAATTAATTCTCAATTTTTGAGAAGGCAGCTTAAAGGGGAAGGAATGCTGATGTGGAAGTATTGAATAAATGCCATCTCGGTAACAATTTTACCAAATGTAGGGAAGAGTCATACACTTCATGTCCTTGTTGCAAGATTCTTGGAGAAAATACTCCCACTCAGATAGAAATTCAGTGTAAACAGCTCTCTTGCTGTTAGAGCTGATGTACTTTTGAGGATGCAGTGGCTCTTAGAAGGAGCGGAGCGCGTTGTGCAATAACGTGACCTTATGTTGCATAGACACTTCCAGTTTTGGAATGTGAAATGTCTGAAACTGGGAGTGGGCGGACGAGAGGTGGAGCCAGCCAGGAGCCTGGGTGGCTGCGTTTCTGAGAAACTCTCTTCTGCTGGTGAGTACTGCTAATTTGCCAAGCGCATGGCTGAAGCCCTGAATAATACGAGTCAAACCACTGAACAACATCGAGTCGCAAAGGGCCGTGGAGCTATAGGGTGGTATTTTGGAAGTTAAACTTGTAAAACTGAGCTGAAAACAAAGCTGAATTCTTTCAGACCCGAAACCACAGCCTCCCAAAATGCGTCAGAGGCTCTTGATGCTGCAGCAAGGTCGGCGGGGGGGGGGGGGGGGGGGGGGGGGGGGGGGGGGGGGGCG
>JAOTQQ010000023.1:57196531-57223061 GCA_026546715.1 Gallinago undulata
GCTTCTCTGGGCAACCTGTTCCAGTGTCTCACCACCCTCACAGGAAAGAATTTCTTTCTAATATCTAATCTAAATCTTCCCTCTTCCAATTTAAAACTATTGCGCCTTGTCCTGTCACTACACTTCCTGACAAAGAGTCCCTCTCCCTCCTGTCGTTTTGTGGGAATCACCATTGTGGAAGTTCTGTTCCCCCTGAATCACAGAATAGTAGGGGTTGGAAGGAACCTTTGGAGATCATCTAGTCCAACCCTTGTGCCAAAGCGGGGTCACCCAGAGCAGGCTGGATGGGAACACATCCAGGTAGTCTTTTAATATCTCCAGGAAAGAAGACTCCACCACCCCTCTGGGCAGCCTGTTCCAGTGTTCTGTCACCCTCAAAGTAAAGAAATTTTTGAGATGGACTTTCCTGTATTCCAGCTTGTGCCTGTTGCCCCTTGTTCTGTCACTGGGCACCACTGAGAAGAGTCTGGCCTCATTCTCTCAACACCCACTCTTCAGATATTGATAGGCATTGATGAGGTCTCCTTTCTGTCTTCTCTTCTCCAGGCTAAACAGACCCAGGTCTCCCAACCTTCCCTCATCAGAGAGGTGCTCCATTCCCTTGAGGTGTGGGAACCACCGAGTCCCAGCTTCCTCCCCACCTGTGCCACGTGCTTGTGGAGGCACAAGCTAGGGGGTGATTTACACTCAGGAAAATTACTTTGCAGCGCTCACAGTTTAAATATTGGCCAACGGAGAAAGCCCATAGCAGGAACTTACCGAAAAGAAGAGCTACCACCTCATTTTGTTTTACTTCTGCTCATTATCTCACCTGTGCTGTGACTGCGTGTGGTGTGTGACACTGAAAACAGAAAGTTTTCATACCCTTGAACCCCCCAAGGGGTCTGCACTGGTGCAGCAGATGCTCATCATGGTTTGGGCAGCAGAAGGGAAGGAGAAGGAGCCCTCGGGGAAGGAGGGAGGTGGCATTGGACAGGGCTGGGTTGGATGTGGTGACGCAGCCAGCATGCCCTGCTCCAAGATGATCCGTGGCTGCCCCTTCCCACCCCATCCACTGGTGGTACCAGTGGACACCCCCACAGCAACACCCCCCACCAGGGGATGGATCTGACTGAGAAGTTGTCATTTCTTTCCCTCAATTATTTTCCAGTCGGCCCCTTTCTTGGTTCAAAAATCAATTTGTGCATGGTTAAAGCTGTGTCTTCTGGGGGCGTTGAAAGCCCAAGGCCTATCTGCATGCAGGGGGGCTGCCACCTTGCCATGGCACCCCCCCTGGGCCAGCACAGCAGTGCTGCTGGTGCCCCCAGCCCCATTGAGCCGTGGGGCAAATGCCAGGTTCTGCTGCTGAACCCAAGGAACAGAGCTTTGGAGAAAAGGCATATTTTCTTAAATGTACAGTGAAGGTAATTTTTTTATTTTTCTAATAAGCTTTCCAGCTGTTTTTTTTAAATTTCATCTTCTCCTTTGTACATTTTTCTTTAAATTGGAGACGTCTTAAATAGATAGGTAATATATAACTGTTGCTTAAAATTTCTGCTCCAAATCTGAGTGGGGACAAAGGCTGCAGTTCTGATCACTACGCTTTTAGCTTTATAACAAGAGTGGTTTGGGGTATGTGGTCCTGTCTCCTGTTAACTTTGTGTAAATGTACTGCCAGAGTATGGTCTTCAGTATTTAAACCTACTAATAATTATTCTTACATTCATATTCCCTCTAGTATAATAACATCTACTCTTCATTTCAGATGAAAATTAAATTTTCTGAAGAGTAATATCATTGGCTGATTTGTCTTGCATCACAATGTTTATCTATTCTAATAAAGAAATCAGTGACAAATTTACTGCTAAGGTATTGGATGAAAAGCCAAAACTATGATGCTGAACAAAGAATAGTTGTATCAATGGGAATTAAACACAGCGTATCAAGAAAAGAGCACATTCTCAATTTCCAACTGGATATAATATTAAAAATACAATCTTATCAACTTCAATTATTTTTTTTTTAATTTTAAAATGAGAACAAAATAAAAAATGTAGTGTCAGAATAATTATTTTGACTTAATCTTGAACCTGAAATTGGCAATGTCTTACAGTGGTTTTTTTTTTTCCCTGTTTTAAATGAGAGAAAAGGTCTGGTATAAACCTGTGTGTTTTTGTTTAACCCTGGTCCCAGAACAACTGATGTGAGGTATTTGGAGCCACACAGGAAGGCTGCATACTAATGAAACAAAACCCTCATGCAAGCATCAGCCAAAGGAGTCACGATATTAAATAGAAAAACCATAATTGCAGAAAAGACCATTTCCTTGCACAGCTCATGCAGAGCACTAGAAAGTTGGCACGCGTATTACTTCCAGTAGTAATATTATAGTAACGTACTTTAAACAGTTGCAGACACTCTCAAGAGACTTCTTGGGACTGGGCTTGCCTTCCCTTTGCATCACAGAATCACATGGGGTTGGAAGGGACCTCTGGAGACCATCTAGTCCAACCTCCCTGCCAGAGCAGGTCCATGCAGAGCAGGTTGCACAGGAACATGTCCAGGTGGGTTTGAATATCTCCAGTGACAGAGACTCCACCACCTCTCTGGGCAGCCTCTTCCAGTGCTCTGCCACCCTTAAGTAAAGTTCTTCCTCCTGTTTAGATGGAACTTCTTATGTTCAAGTTTGTGCCCATTTCCTCTTGTGCTGTCAGTGGGCACCACTGAAAAAAGACCGGCCCCATCCTCTTGCAAAACTTGGGCCATGCAGAAGCACAAAGTCTCCCTGGAAAGAGGGGTTAATGAACATCTCTGAGCATCTCTGCTGAGTGTAGTTGTGGCTCATCCCATTGCAGTTAAACCCATACAAGTCTCAGGAAGGACTCCTGGCACAGTAAAGTGGGGTGAGCAGTGGGCTCGGCGTGTGGCCAGCCTGGCACCATGAACATGGCTAGCAAGTGCTGACAGTGCAAGCCCTCCTGTTCCTGGGCTTGAGGAAACCTCTGGGCTGCAGCCAAGGGGAGCAGGTAGATGGATGGTGCATGGTGTTGGAGTGGGGACCTCCGCTCGCTGCGATGTGTGTGCCAGTCAACATACACAGGTACAGCACCAGCAGTTTAAGGGCACATTCATTTCACAGCACAGGAAGCGTCTGTTGGAATGGGTCCAGCAGAGGACAACAAAGATGCTTAAGAGGGCTGGAGCACCTCTTCTATGAAGACGAGCTGAGAGAGTTGGGCTTGTTCAGCCTGGAGAAGAGAAGGCTCTGGAGAGACCGTAGTGCAGCCTTCCAGTACCTAAAGGGGCTACAGGAGAGCTGGGGAGGGATTCTTGATCAGGGAGTGGAGCAATAGGGTGAGCGGTCAGCATTTTTAACTGAAAGAGGGGAACTTTAGATTAGATCTCAGGAAGAAATTCTTTCCTGTGAGGGTGGTGAGACACTGGAGCAGGTTGCCCAGGGAAGCTGTGGATCCCCCTTCCCTGGAAGCATTCAGAACCATGTTGGACGGGGCTTTGAGCAACCTGGTCTGGTGGGAGGTGTCCCTGCCCGTGGCAGGGGGTTGGAATTTGATGATCTTTAAGGTCCCTTCCCACTCTAACCATTTCATGATTCTATGATATGATTCTATGATTCATTAATTCCTGTGAGTGTCAGAGATTCAAATGCGCGGTTGGAAGTGCTTCTCAATATTGCTCATATTAAGCAGATGGTCGTTTATACTCGTGCCACTTTATTAGGAGTGCCTAATAGGAGTAGGAAGGCATAGGAGTGCCTTCCTTCAATGGGAGTACCTTATATTTACACCCTTCCTGAAATCTCCTTTGTGCTGGTAAGGTGATGTAAACTGCCCTTGGAGTAGGCAGGACTTGCAGAACAGGGCTGTAAAAGTGCAACTGCATCTGGTCAGTCTTTTAGGCTCTGTGTCTGCTTCTGGTGGGGCACAGCCTTCTCTCGAGGGCAGAGCTGGCTCAGGCGGTGGAGCTGGCATAGAACATGTGTCCCACTTCAGCTCTCACAGTCTCATTTCTGGTTCTCGGAGGAGTTTGCTGGTAAAGCTCAGATTCTGCTTCTGAATCTATTTCCTAGTCCGATCCATATTAGGATGCCTTAATTGCAAACTCTCGTCTATTTGTTACGGGACGATCTACGTGGAAGATCTACCTGATCTTTTCATATTTAATCTTTTGGTAATCTCAGTGAAAAAGGGACAATTTCAAAATCTGAATTTTCCTTCTTTGTGTGCTTAAGTTTCTCAAGTTATGTTTAGAAACAGGAAACTCTTACATAAAGGTAAGATTGTGTTTTTAACAAGAAAAGTTGGTGTTAGACCAGCTAAATATACCCACACAGTCATACTCAGTGGGTAGTCCTGGCTATTTTTAGGCTTTATTTTTGCCTCTCTTTATTTTTATTTTTTTTTTTTGGGTGACACCTCCACCGTACCTTCAGCTGGTAGTGAGGCACGTCTTCCTGCGCCGGTATGAAACTTGCAATTACAGGAGTCGTCAACCTTGTCAGGTGTCATTTATCACACGTCGCAGAGGGCTGGTTTCGGTGAAGGAAGAACAAAGCTTAATAAAAAGACAGAGAGAGAGAGAGGGAGAGAAGAGAGGGAGAAGAGTTCTCTTAATAATTTGCCCTTTGCGACAACAGACCCTTATCTGATCACCCACGCTCATCTGGCTGCTGACGCCGTACTTGCTTCATTAGCACGAGCTATTTTTACACCTTTTGTGTCTTTTGAGGAACCGAGTGGGCCTGCTGGCTTGGAGTGATTCACCGTCTCCAGGCGAACAGGGTGTCCTCAAAATCCTGCGAGGGGGGTAGGAAGAGAGAAGTAGGGGGAAGAGTTCAGTTGAATAAGCAAGTCTATTAATTGTCATAGGGGGTCTCAGTGCTAAAACGTTACGCTGTAGTCTTAAGGAAAATGGCCTATCTGCTTTTGGTTTACAAGGCAGTTTTTCAGATTGTTAGGAGCTATCCCAAGGAACCTTTAGTAATTAATTAGTTTAAGTATAGCTTAGCAAACATGAAGCCCCATGTGGTTGTGTGTTCACTCTATGTGTTCGTTTTCCTGCCGGTGGAGGGGATGTTGGGAATTGGACTAGGGAATATTTGGGAGTTGAAGTAGATGATCTTTAAGGGCCCCTTCCAACCCAAACTATTCCGTGATGGTATGTTGGTGATGCTTCCTTTCATTTGCAGTTTGCAAGAGTCACTGGTATATCACAAGCACCCAAGAGACTTTTGGACCAGATCTTTACCTGATTTCACTTCCACTTTTGCCAATGGAAAAAAAAAAGCTAAATTTGGTGGAACAGACCAAGCATGGTGCAGGAGAAGGAGAACCCTGGGGGGAGCTGAGCAGTGGTTGCTTTCTCTTTTGGTAGACCATCAGCCCCGAAAATGGCCTCTTAGGGCCTGCTGCCAGAGCTCTTGCCTGGTGGCTGAAATTAAGATTTTTACTGTCCTTACTTAGACTTTTCTTGAGTAGGCGCAATTTGGTATCCCATTGTGTCACTTATTAAGTTCAGAATGATGGCTTGATATTGCACCCTGCTCTAACCTTGTCTGATAGATACTCATCATGAAACATGAGCAGCATTTTCCAAGAAATGTTTTGGGCTTTATTGTTTGGTTCTTGTTGAGAATCTGTAACTGAGCCATCAGCTTGGCCTGTCCCTCAAATATCAACACAGCCCTGGGGAAGAACAGAGTTTTTAGAAGTGGATTCAGGCATCTTGGTAGACCTTCATCTTTTGTTTGCTCAAAAGAGTGATATTCGTGTTAATAAACACAGTTGGTTTGCATTTTGTAGAAAGGAACCTAACTGCAAAGAGTGAAATTTCATGTATACCTACAAAACACAGGAGAAAGCACATGCATTTACTGAAATTTTTAAGAGCTGTTCTAATGCAAGTGGATTTTATACCTACTGACTTCCAATGCTTCATGCAATAAAAAGAAGGAAGTACTGTAAAATCTGGCCAGAGTAATTTTAAAGAGCTTTTTTTTTCTTTTTTTTTCCCATGCTAGGCATCCTGAGGGTTGTAAAGAAAGCAGCATCCTTAAATGTGCAGTCTAATTAACGTATCTTATATTACTGCTGTAGCGGTCAGAGTCTTCAGGCAATGCTAAGTGACTGGATTTGCTACAGCAAAATGCCTGTATTGAGTCACTAGTCAAAACCAAACATTTTGGCTGCAGATGACTGTTGTGACATCTGTGTGATACATAGAATTTGGGGCTTAATAGCTGATCTCAGCTAACTTTAGAAAATTATTCATAATGGATCAAAAAAAGTGCCCGAAAGGGCCATTCTACTTTGGGTGCAAAAAATAGAGGGGGGAAAAAAAAAAAAGGTAAGAACACGCTACTGATGTGTAGCAGGGGTCTGTTTTTGTTTTGACATGTGGTGACCACAGGGCTTAGTAAACAATGACAGGTTTTAAAAATAAGCTTGTATAATAATTGGTGTGAGTGAAAAACAAACGCAGGCTCAGATACTATAAATGTCTCCCTGTGTAATTCTTCCCGGGGTGAGGGCGTCTGTCAGAGGCAGCGCATTCGCTCATTCAAGAAAGCGTTTGAAAAGACACTGATATTTTCATGTGAAATGCAAGTGGCTCCTTCTGACACGGTGTGAAAGGAGGCATAACTGCTCACAAAAGCCCTTGCATAATTAGGATTGCGTAACTTTGAAACTAAAAGCACCTCTCTTCCCAGAAAATTCAGCGATATTTTCCCTCCGAGGTGAAAATGCTCGGCAAAAGCCCGATATTTGACAAGTATTTCCATTTGGCAACAGAATAATAATTACTTTATCTCTAAAAAGGATGCAATATTTACACAAATTTTGACTATTTTTTGTACCTGGGGAAAAAAAAGCTGTATGGTATCTTAGCAGGGACTCACCAGCACAGCTCTGTTCTCCCCAGCTGCTGCCCAAGGCTGCAGTTCTTGTGTGAAAATGAAGAGGCATTTCAGACTTTGCGTGTCGTTTCAGTTGGGAACATGGTTCTATCTGACAGCCTTAGCAGTCTGAACTCACCAGTGACATTCTTCTTAACCTTCTTTCTGGAGATGTTGTTTTATACATTTAGAAATGACTACTAACCGCATCCACACAGGAATCTTGCTCTTTATATGCACTTTATCTTTCACAAGTGCTGCTAAATCCATAGTTTAATTAATCTGTCCTTTATAAGGTGCGAAATTTCCCTTTCTGATTAATGCTTTTCTTTGGGTTGAACTGAGAAAAAAGTATTTAATCTCAGTAATTTTCACCAGTTCTGGCAAGTACAAAACTTTGGTTGCAATCCCTATGGCATCACCTTGATTAGTGTCTGAGTCTTTGCTTTTTGCAGATTTTAGGTATTTGGCTGTTTGGGGGCTACATAATGCCTATTTGTTTCCATGATAATTGTTTGGGACCAAGAGCAGGGCCAAAGCTGCATTTCTTTTCTGCACTGCAGGCATGAAAAAAATAATGATCACACCTACAAATAGTGACTATTCATGCTATCAGTTTGGCATGGAATCCTTATATGCAATTCCTGTGGGTCAGAAGAAGGGGAGATAGAGTTGAGTTTCTGCTGATGAAGAAAGCCGCCCAAGAATTAAGAGCTCATGTGTATCAGAGCACTGCTTTGGATACTACTTTTTTAGTCTGGAGAAGAGAAGACTGAGGGGGGATCTGATCAACGCCTATAAATACTTAAAGGGTGGGTGTCAGGAGGATGGGGCCAGTCTTTCTTCAGTGGTGCCCATTGGCAGACAAGAGGTGACAGGCACAAACTTGAACATAAGGAATTCCACCTAAAGATGAGGAGGAACTTCTTTACTTTGAGGGTGGCAGAGTGCCCAGAGAGGTGGTGGAGTCTCTGTCACTGGAGATATTCAAAACCCACCTGGACATGTTCCTGTGCAACCTGCTCTAAGTGGATGTGGTTTGGCAGGGGGGTTGGACTAGATGATCTCCAGAGGTCCCTTCCATCTTCTGTGATTCTGTGATACTGTACATTTTTAATGTGTATTTCACAAATACTGTTTACTTACTACTTGAGAGAAAGTCAGTCTTCTGCAAGTTAGGACCAATGGGATTAGAATCATAGAATCCTAGAATGTGTTGGGTTGGAAGGGATGTTTAAAGGTCATCAACTTCAGCCATCAAAGTAGTATTTAAAGAGGACCTTAGTGGTGGGCATCTTTGACCTTTCTCTACATGGGAACCACTCTCATTCTCATAGGTCACTGTGTACTTTGATTCAAAAGAAAATGGGGGGGAAGGAGCAAAACAACTGTGCCTTCTGAAATTTTAATAACACTGGAAGTGCTGTCTGTCAGATCTGCCATTGCTCTGCCATCACATTTTAAGGTCCACGTGGGAAATGAATAGTACTTTACTCATCTGTTTTGGTATTTTAACTTGTTCCCCTAGGAAATAAGTAACAGCGTGAGAAGATTAGTGGTTTATATAGTTCTCTTGTTTACTTTCATATCTGGGTGATCCCTATAGAGATAGATTCAGGATGTCCACATCAGAAGATGGTCAGTCAGAACAGGTAGATTTTGTATTACCTGACGCACTTAAGCACCTCTGACAGACTCTTCCGTGCACAGCAAGAGTATGCAACCAGACACAAAATATTTACCTGAGCCGTTAAAAGCAGCGGGATCAGAGAGATCAATTAGCTGCTAATTGACTGACAAGATTGTTTGTCCTGTCAGCTGTTTTGGCATCTCTTTGGTAGGAGGTTTTTGTTCAATTCAAGGAGAAGAACTGTGATTTGTTAGCCAACTTTTACCTATAAAGGAAGTATTTAAGGTTAAATTGGCTCCGGTGTAGCTTTTTCTCTCTCCACATCCCCCCCACCCCCCCCCGCCGCCGCCCCCCCTCTTTTTTTTTTTATAGTCATCCTGTGGAAATAAGTTTGTGCTCAGTTGGACTTTGGCAACGTGAAAGCTTTTTTTATACATTTTTTCCATCCGGTAGTAATGTGTACATTGTGTATGATGCTGAAACAGGAAATTGTGATGTACTTTAAGTGAGCAATCCTTTTTCTATGGCTTCTTAAAATACACTCAACTTGAATTTAAGTTTTTGGGGGGATGCTATTTTTCTATAGAGAGTGTCAATTTAAAATTATATTTGAAATACTTAACCTAGCAAAACCTGAGTGTCTTGCTGCAGCTGTGCTCTAAGCTTTTCTGGTACAAACTGGCATCTCTTAAAGAAAATCAGCCATGTTTTCTTACTACCATGTAATTGAGGATTTATTATGAAGATTTATATGTTACTAATTTATCCCTAGACATCTTAAAGGTGTTGGATTAGTTTATTTTCACCTTGTAAAAAATAGCCTCAGATATTTAGTATATAGGATGTAAGAGCCTAAACCTAAGTGATGTGTGGTTCTGTTTGTTTTCATGAGGAATAAATCTGGAGTTATGTCCTTGGATTTGCGACTCATTGCCTCAGATTCATACCCATTGACATTTATATGAAATGTCTGAGAATGGTCTAAGTTCTGCAGTTAAAGTTAATGGTGTTAGAGTACAACAGATTTGTTTGTTTTTTTTTCTTAGTTGGCTTCAGCATTCTTTTAAGCAGACAGGTTCCAGTTATCTTCTTCCACATACTCAGATAATGCCCCCAGATAATAGTTTGAATTACCTGAATTAACAATATAAGGGTGAGTTTGTTAAAGCCTTAAAATGAACGAAATAATCAATACTTCTACAATTAACTAAAACGTGCTGTTATATACCTTCTCTCAACAGCTGACATTCTAGAGTAGTCCTCAAAATATGAGCCAGATTTAGTGCAAGCGCTGAAATAGTCATCTCACAAATCAGGATGCCAGGACTTACACCACTTCTAGTTTTACGTGCAAAGATTTTTGTTCCTTGAAAACAGCAACTACCAGGGACACAAACCTGCTGTCGTAGAAACCTGAGAGTGAAAGCCTGAGGTTGGTGTTTGGTCACGGGGAGCTTGGAGTCCACCCTTGGTGTGTCTGTAACGGGATCCTCTCGGTCAGTCCCCTCCGTTCCTGGCTTCTTGGGGAATCCATGGCAGCACAAGTGTTTACCCAGCATAGCGATGGGAAACACATCCTGCCCTGTAGCTTCTCCTCGAGTAAGCTCAGTACAGTTTGTTTGATCATTTCACAGTAAATTCAATCATTGAACAGTCAATTCACAGCGTATGATGTGAATTCCTGGGTAGTATTTGGTGGTGTTTTTTTTTTTTTTTGTATTGCCTAATACTTTTAAATGACCTTTTAAAAAAACTACCTTGTAATGATCAGTTCGGCGGTCCAGATTTAAAAAACATGTGTGTTATTCTAAATGTTTTGGGGTGTTTTCAAAACTGTGATTCTCTGGCTGGTTCTGGAGAATTCATTCAATAAAGCACAGAACATCTGCCGTGGTACTGAATGAAAAAAAATGAGAGTAGTATCTTCAAGTGTGAAGAGGTAACAACTGCAATTACAATGTAGAAAGTGGTAGATTAAAATAAATACACCTAACCTGTTTTAAAAGGGCTGCGTTCTTGGAATTGTGTGTGTAAAAGGATGTCTTAAACTCCTGCCAAACTGCAGCAAAAGCACAGGCATCCTCGCATTCCCCAGCAATTCGAGACTTTTGCCAAGTGCCAGTGGTTGACATAGGAATTTGCAGTCATTCCTAGAGGTGTTCAAATAGACAGGTAGAAGGCCAGCTTCAAAACCACAGTCAGATGGGACCCCCTAACCAGGGGCTGCTGGAATTGCCAAGAAAATCTCTCAGGTAGAGAATGGGAAGCCTTTTTACAAAACTGGGAAATTTAAGAAGTGTTCCTTGTGTTTTCAGCAAGGACAGTTCAAAGACCTCAAGCGTGGTGTCAAGTAGTATAAAAAAAGCTTGCAGTTGGTTATCTCTTTTTTTTTTTTTTTCCCATGTGTGTGAAATATCAAAACTATATACCCCGAGCACTGCATTCCTTTTGTTATGTTGGTACATAACACCCGCAGCCCGTGAATGAAGGGGTCACCTCGCTCAGCAGGATGAACAAGTGCTTGCCTGTCTTCAGTTAAAATCCCCCAGTTCAGAGATGCTCACTGACTGCTGGTTGAGAGCTCTTCTTCAGACTTAGACCACCTATGGCTTCGCCTAGGTAGAAGAAATCCATGTTTTATTAGGGTGCCCAGTGTTTTCTTTTTCACTGGGATGTCAACACCAAACAGCTTCTTGGGGAATATCGTTAGTGGGGCGGAGGGAGACGTGGGGTAGGACAGCAAGCCAAAGGTGGCTTTTTCCCCGAAAGACCAAGGCAATTTTCTTCTCAGTTGCAGGTGGGGAAGAGCTCAGAGGTGGCCTCTCTTTCTTGTAAAGCTGCTTGGCTGCGGGGTTTATCCCAGACATAAACTAGACTTGCCTAATAAGGGTCTTGGCAGATGTCTGGGCGCGAGTGTGAGGATTTCATAGGAGCCACCGCAGCTTGTCTGTGCTCACGCTTGCCCTATAGAATACGAATTCTTCAGGGGCCAGTTACTGTGGTTTTAGGTCGGCTTTGTGCTGGCAGAACTGGACAGAAAAGATTTAAAACAGGGCTGGACCTGACCCTTAGTCCTTACGCTAGAGTCAATATTTATTCTGTATGGTGCACTCAGGATTTAGCCTGGAAGACATAAGCTTCCAATTTGTGCACTTGCAAGAGCCGTAATATGAGCTACAAATTGAGAAGCAGTAAAAGTTGTATTTTGCCAAATTTTATTTTAAAGCTGTTGAGTGCAACCATTTTAATGGTCTGAAAAAAAAAAAAGGTGGGGGGGGGGAAGGAAAGGAAGGAAAGATCTTGGAGCTCTGCAGTCAACCAGATATACATCCCCTGCATGCAGCTCACAAAGGCACCTTAGGAAAAGGAGAGACAGGATAATGCTCCTTTCTAGAAAGTTTTAAAAGTCTTGATTTAGTAGGTGCATCTGACATAAATACAGCTCCCAGTTTGCCCGTAATCTTCTCCTATTCAAAGTTTTCACAGAAGTAGAAAAAGCCCGGGTTTGAAACGGGCAGATAGTGCAGCTAGTGTGGCTGGGGGAGCTGGCTCCCGGGCCACATTCCGACTGGGAAACCTGGCTTGGCCCCCGGCCAGGCAGGACTTTGCAGCTCCTGTCGAACGATGGGCTCAGCGCAACTCCCCTACGGCTCCTGATCCGCGTAGGTGGGCTCCTCGTAGTCACGCCGGCGGAGCCCAACCTGGCCAGAGGTATTAAAGAAAACCAGCATTTTTATCATCCTCGCTTCCTTAGCTTGAAATGGGTTGTACTTGAATTATAGGGAGTTTCTCTCTGTTGGGTGGTGCGTCTTTGATGAAGAGCGATGTTGAAAAGTGTATTTACAGTGTTTTCTAAAGGAGAAACAATCAGGCGGAAAAATGGAAGTCTGTTGTGGGTTTGAGGAAGGCTGTAGATGCAGGCAGATGAGAGAGGCTCGACTGGAAAAAAATCAGGCAGAAAGCAAACTAGCTTTGTGGGGTCTTGGATTTCTCTGGTTAGGCCAGTCTCCCATTAGAGAGGAAAAAGGAAAAAAAAAAAAAAGAAAAAAAAAACCCATGGAAATAATATTAAATCCATCTTTGACACAGGATGGATGGCAGCTCAAACCAAACCAGAAATGATTGTGTTGCTTCTGGAAAGGGATTTATTTTCCCCAGGAGAGTGACTCCGACCAAACTTAAGCCATCAATAATCCCTGTAATTAGTATATACCTGTTTCATAGAGTAGGTTGAAAAATTATATAGAACGGTCTGAAAATAGCAGGACCACAGAATGGCTTAAACCCTGTAATGGAGGTCTCAGTCCAGAGCAGACAATTGTTGGCAGTATATTAGCATCATCTCCAGCTCAAATAAAACCATTACTGTTACGTGTCTGGGACTGGCAGATTTCTTCTCTGAAGGTGCTCTCAGTAGAGGGAGTGTGGAACAGAAAGGATACTCCCATCTTCTAGAAATTTCTTCCTCACCATTTGCAAAATGGCCTAATGAGGACAAAAGTATTTTTCTTTGAAGACGGCTAATAACTTTATGCTCTGTCAGTGAGGAACATTCCCTCTCATCCCTGTTTCTGCTTCTCAAGCCACACATTTTCCTTTACATCCATGCTCGTATGCTGGCATCATTACTGACCTGAGATTCAGTTGAGCTCGGCTGCCGAAAATGGTTTGCGACTTACCTGGCATTTCCTCATAAGGCAGTGCAGAACTGCTCCCTAGGAACCACGACTGATATATTGGAAATCGCACACGAGGATTTCTTTTTCCATTTGTAACACCACTTTTTATTTGAGGAAGCGGATTATAAAAACTAAGAAAAAAAATTCTACGTGGATTACATTTTCTTTTTCTTTTAGAGTATCAGACTCTTTAGAGTATCAGAGAGTTATTTAAAAATCCATTAGCACATCAAAGCTGAATGACATTATGATCTAAAATATTCTGGTTTGCTATTATTTTGTACCATATGGGATTTCTCCATAGCTGCAATTTAAAAATATTATATCCTTGTTTGACTAAAGCAACAGTCCATTTGCTAGTGATGTCCTGACTGCTGATGTGTTATTTGTACTATTAAGTAAATAATTGCTAACAGGTGGCACAGTAGAGATCCTGCTTAGGTTCAGTCATGGCGCTTTGCTAACATCCATTTGTTCTTTAAAAGTGTTATTAATTATAAAGAATTAAAAATTAGTTTTCATTTTTTGATGATTCTGTCCTTTTATGGACTTTGCTATTTTATCATCAGTCGGTTTTATTCAGTGGAGAGAGCACAAGGCCTCTAGCTGTTTTTCTGGCAGTTTCTAGTTGAGGGTCATTGTAGTTGCCTATAGCCCATACTCTGAAGTTATACTCCAGCTATTTCCAAAGATCTGTTCTTTAGACATGCTCTGAATGTTGGCCTAAATAAAAACCATAAAGCCTTTAATTGTTGTTTTTGTTATCACAATCAAACAAACACCCTTTTTAATGAAACGAAAGCCAAAATCTGTTTTCAAGATAAGATTTGTTGCAAACTGGAAGGGAGGGTCCTCCTTTAATGGGAGAAATGTGGTTTAGGGCAGGGAGATGATGTTCAGGCTCCCCTTTTTAGGGATGTTTTTCTGTGCTGGTCTTGTCTGCAATACAAAGAGTAGTCTGCAGTCTAGTGATGGTCAGGCAGGTGGCAAATCAGGGCAGTCACAGAGGTCTTTTAACCCTGTATATGGTCTATAGGTTTCTTCTTTGAGAAGGCAGCCATCTCTTCATGAGCAGTGTCCCGCTGGTGTTAACTGATTGGGAAACCTACTGGTGTTTCACTACATTTTCTTGTACCTGAGTGGTGACACCCTGACCAGGATTTTGTTCTGGTCACTGAAACGTTTAATGAGAGGCTGGGAGCCTAAAAGTATTAGCTGGAGTGAGGCATTGAAAGGGGATTTGCCAATGGGATTCAGGGATAATCCAGGCTTAGCAAAGGCATAGGAATGAAGAGGGACATTGGCAGCTCTTTTTTTACTGATTCAGGAAGGTAAGACTGCATTAGTTATTCATCTACACACTAGAAACATAAATACTTTAAAAAGACTCTCATTATTCTTCAAATGTGGTTACTCAGACCTCTAAGACACAAAATGAAATTTTCCCAGTGGATGGATAAATGAATTTTTCAGTCCTCTACTGTAAAGAAGAGAAAACTCTCTTCAGTATCTACACTTAATATCAAGAATTTTTATGACTGTATCTTTTTTTCCTACAGGAAATTTGAAGACAGTCATGCCTATTAGATGCCCAGAAGTTGCAGGTAATTGTTTTATATTCCCATTCCCTGTGTATTTTCCTGCACTGTGCTAATGCTTCTTCAAGCCAAATTCAGTTTTTCCATTGTAAGAATGAAAAGTATTCCAGTATCTCTAATATTTCTTTTTTTTTTTTTTTAACCTTTTCCTTGGTCTTGTAAAATTGTGACTACCTTTGTAATTCTCAGTATTTCATCCAGAAAATATCCTGTGTTTGGATAATATGGAAGCAGGAAGCCTACATTGTTCTTCTAATTCAAATGCTCTACTTGTATATAAAAGTCATACCTCTGAGCTTTTCTTCTTTATTATAGAGATGTGGAAAACTATTGCATTTAAGCATAAAAAGTGCATGCAGAGCTGGATGGAAGTGTTTCAACATTGAAATCTAAAATGCTAAAGTCACATAAACACAGTCATAACACATTTCTCTAATACATGTTTTCCCTCTAGCAAGACACTCTCACTAAAATTTAATATAGCGATGGGAAGCTGTGGAAAGGTACCAATAGCGTTGGGTTCAAAATGCTTATTTGATGTCTCTCTTTTGACTGTTTAAAAGTAGTTTACAAGGGTGATCAACACCTCCTTGTCAGATGATCTAAGGTAAGAGGTACCTCACTTTAGCCATCTTAAACTTTGGTATAAACTCCAAGTAGTCATCTAGGATTTCTTCCTAGCCAACAGTGAGAAAAGGGCATCTCCAGAGTGGAGGGCCATGTGCATAGACATCCTCTATGTCTGAAGCACCCATCATGGTGTGGAAAGATTTGTCCTCAGGATGTACTGATCACCCTCCTCTGACTTTAGAGGAAGACCAGGTGACAAAAATGCATGTCTGAACTGTAGGTGAGTAATACCGGATAAGGTAATTCCCACCCACGGTGTTAGGACTCTATTTTCAGCAGAGATTTGCTGAAAGAGCTTTGAAAGTAGGTATTGGACTTTCTGCGAACTGAGCCTTTAAACTGTCTCCAGAAAGCCTTCCAAAGCTACTACTCAATTTGGAAAGTGTAGATCCCTGTTTTCTCTTCCTAGGGCTTTTCTTGAGTAGCAATTATGCTTGTGTGCAATCTCTGGAGCCAGTCTTTACTGTGTCTCCTGACAAAAGGAGATTTGTGAAATACAATTACCTTTACTCAAGTCCCTCAGTATTTTTCATGAAAGGCTTGATGGAGGTGTATCAATGTTATTTTGCATGGCTTTATTAATTGGTGTGTGTGGTTTCTTTGTTTTCTCTTTTTCCTTACAGATACCTGTGTCACCATGGAAGAGATGAAGAGAACTTTGCTCTAGTAGATCACAAATATCCCTGGGTCATTCTGCATCTCAGTATTTAATAACAATGGAAAATGTCCAAATGCTATAATAAGTCTTTGCAAATGTATAATAAACTGTTTAGGAAAGTTCCTGCCATGAACAGAACTGTATAATACTCACATTAGTGTACAGACACAAATCTAATGCCTATAGACTACTGCGTGGAAAGTTCCAAAGAGAAAGAAAAGTCTGTGAACTTGCAACAGCCCTGGAAAAATGGGAGCAACAAAACTTTAAAAAGCACAGCTTTGGACACACTCCATGTGTCTGCACAGCTTTCAAGTGAACTAGCACTTAAGACCTTGTGTAACAAAATGGACTCTGGGGACACGGCTATAGGGCAAAAAGCTACCTCAAGGTCTGGAGAAACTGCTAAAGTACCAAGTAGATGGAGGCAAGAACATTCAGCTGTTATTAAGATGAGCACTTTTGGCAATCAAGAAGTACAGAGGCAACCACAAATAGATCACGAGCAAATTGGAAACACAGCATCAGCACAACTTTTTAGTTCTGGGAAACTGGTATCATCGAATGAAGCTGCACAGCAAGTCACGGAGAAGCAATATCCACAGCATCGTCCAAGTCCTTACTCATGTCAACATTCACTTTCTTTCCCACAACATTCATTGCCACAAGGCTTCTTGCACAACATAAAGCCACATCAGAGCTTGGAAGGCCCTCCGTGGCAGTTTCCTAGCCACTTGCAATCAGTTGCCTCAGAGGACTTGTTTCCTTTTCATATGCATAGCCATAGTGGAGGTTTCTCCAGGAAGAAGATTTCAAGTTTGAACCCTGCATACAGCCAATATTCACAGAAGTCTTTAGAACAATCAGAAGATGCTCACAAAAAGGAGCACAAACCCAAAAAGCCTGGCAAGTACATTTGTCCTTACTGTAATCGGGCTTGTGCCAAACCTAGTGTACTTAAAAAGCATATTAGGTCTCATACTGGGGAGCGACCGTACCCTTGTGTTCCTTGTGGTTTCTCCTTCAAGACAAAGAGCAACCTTTACAAGCACAGGAAGTCACATGCCCATGCAATTAAAGCGGGGTTGGTACCTTTCACAGAGTCAGCGGTCTCTAAATTGGACCTAGATGCCAGTTACATCGATGTGGAAGCTGAAATCCATTCAGATGGCGAGCAGAGTACGGACACCGATGAGGAGACCCCGCTCCTAATGGAAGGGTCTGACAAACTGAGCCCCGTCCCACAGCTCCCCCTGGACATCGCGAGCAGGAGCAGTTTTCACTCCTCCATGGAAGAGTCCTTGGTGGGGCCAATGAAAGTGCCCATTTTGATTATCCCTAAAAGTGGAATTCAGCTACCCAGTGAGAGTTCACCGTATATTGGCTCTGATATGTTGCAAACCCCATCCTTAAGTACTAAGTCTGATGACTCTCATACAGTTAAACAGCGACTTGCACTAAGACTGTCAGAGAAAAAAGGGCAAGATTCTGAGCAGTCGTTAAACCTCCTGAGCCCACACAGTAAAGGAAGCACTGACTCGGGTTATTTTTCCCGCTCAGAAAGTGCTGAGCAGCAAATTAGCCCACCAAATACTAACGCAAAGTCTTACGAAGAGATCATCTTTGGGAAGTTCTATAGGATTAATCAAAGGACAGCACTAACAGTAGCCACAACAAATCAGGAACACAGTTTAATGGGTAGAAAGAGCAAAGCAGAGCCATTACCTCTTTTAAATAACAGATTAGATGTCAAGATGCTTGAGGAGCATATTTCTCAGATAACTCCAAATACAGAAGAACTCATTGACTCCAGTAATTTGAGCACTATTAAATCTACACAAATTTATCCAGGCAGCAATACAGAATCTAGACAATCCCAGACCACCACTTCATCCATCAAAAGTGAATCCAACCTCTACCAAGGCAGTCAGCAGGGTGACGTTCCCATCCTTCTAGAGCCCCCAGTAGATTCCTCTCCTCTTATTAGAAGTAACTCCATGCCAACCTCTTCTGCAAACAGCCTAAGTATTCCCCCGTCTCTGAGAGGAAGCCATTCATTTGATGAGAAGATGACTGGCTCAGATGATGTATTTTACCCTGGGACAGTGGGGATATCTCACCAAAGGATGTTGAGAAGACAGGCTGCTTTTGAACTGCCCTCTGTGCAGGAGGGGCACTCAGATTCAGACTATCATGGAAGACCAGGGAAAAATATCATTATTGCTTCCAGCAGACAGACATCAGGTGACAAAGGACCATCCTTAAAAGAGAAGAAAGGAGACAAGACCTTTTATGACTATGATGCCAGTGGAAAGCACTACAGAAAGTGGGAAGAATTTGAAGCTCAGAAGCAGAACTACAGGGACTCACCATCCCTATGTGGGATGAACAAGGGAGGAGAGTACTTTGTGGATCCACTCGGACAATCTCAGATGGTGCCATCCATGCTTGGAACAACTTTTGAAAACAGAAAGCGCAGGAAAGAGGAGAGTGTTGGAGATGAGGAAGACAGTCCCATGCTTTGCAGCAGTACAACCGGCACCACTGGGGGAATTCAGCCTTTGGACTTTGATCCCAAATCCCAAATTCAGGAAGTGCCAAGGAGTGGATTTGCCCTTCAAGGCCCGGACAACGCTGCCCATTGCCATGCGGAGCGGTTTGAAATCTGCAGGCCTTACCTGCAGTCTGGAAGCCCGGCAGCTTCTCTGGAAGACTCCTCCTTAGCTGCAGAGCAAGAAAAGGCTGCAGAATCGCTGGCTAGAAAGCCTCCTGGAAATGTCATCTCTGTCATTCAGCACACAAATTCGTTGAGCAGGCCAAACTCGTTTGAAAGGTCTGAATCTACAGAACATATTGCATGCCAGCAGGAAAAGATCTATTCACCATCTGAAACATGTGAGAGCGAGATTTGTGAGTCCCCGATGAGCCCAGACCGAGCTCCGCAAACGGAAAATGCTGACACCAGTAAGCCATCTCCATCCCAGCAGCCTCAGCCGTATCATATGCAGCCCAGGCTGGTTCGCCAGCACAACATACAGGTACCTGAGATTCGTGTCACGGAGGAGCCAGATAAGCCTGAGAAGGATAAAGAAGTGCAGAGTAAAGAGCAGGAGAGACCCACCGAAGAATTCCAGTGGCCCCAGAGGAGTGAAACCCTTTCTCAACTTCCAGCCGAAAAGCTACCACCCAAAAAGAAGCGTTTGCGACTGGCTGACATGGAGCACTCCTCTGGAGAATCCAGCTTTGAGTCCACGGGTACAAGCCTCTCCCGCAGCCCTAGCCAAGAAAGCAATTTGTCCCACAGTTCCAGTTTTTCAATGTCCTTTGAAAGAGAAGAGAATATGAAGTTCATCACACCTCCCAAACAAGATGAGTTTGGAAAACAGTCTGAGTTTTTAACAGTTCCAGCTGGTGCTTACTCACTTTCCGTCCCTGGGCATCACCATCAGAGGGAAATGAGACGCTGCTCATCTGAACAGATGCCCTGTCCTCATGCTGCTGAAATCCCAGAGATCCGAAGTAAGTCCTTTGATTATGGGAACCTGTCTCATGCCTCTGCAGCTGGGACACCTACAACGGCATTGTCTCCATCCCGAGAAAGGAAGAAATGCTTCTTGGTTCGCCAGGCTTCCTTCAGTGGTTTTCCAGAGATTTCTCAGACTGATCAGAGCTCAGAACAAAGCATAAAGCAGGAGCAGATGGAACATGCACAGGCTGGTCTTCGCTCCTCCCAGCTTGCTTGGCATCACTCCCCTTCATCTGTACTTCAGCCCATTCAGGTAGATGACTCTGGAAAACAGGCTACTGGCTCTTGTGCTCAGCTTAGTAATAGCTCATCCCACCTTACCCAGCAACAGGCTCTTCTTGCAGACAGTCCCGAGATGTTACGGACTCCCTTGATCCAACAAGCACCTTATATTCCTAATAAACATCCATCAGAGCAGCAGCAGCTATTTGCACATCAGGAAAAAGTCCCATTTCCCCCTATTCATAGCACCTTGTTTCAGTTCCCATATCCAGCTGTCTGCATGGTTCACTTACCACCATCTCAGCAGCCTGTCTTGTGGCAGTCATGCACGGAGCCTCTGCACTTCCAGCATCATTTTGTACAGCAGCTGCAGAAATCTTATGTCAAACAGCCTTTCCAAACAGACGTTCCTCCAAGTTATCACCTGGAACATGCGCCAGAGCTTATTGGAAAGAAACCAGCTGATTATGTGCACGCTAAAGAGCAAGCATACCAGCATTACTCAGGAACATCTGGGCAGTATTCAAAAAATACTCTTGCTAAGTACCAGTCAGACCATAGCATTAAACCAACAGATACCTCCTCTGAGCAGCATCTTCAGACAGATTTTGACTCCCCAAGTGATGGATCCGTACAGTCTTTGCCAGGAACTGTTGTTCCCGTCAGGATTCAAACTCACGTGCCATCTTACGGTAGTGTCATGTACACAAGCATTTCCCAGATCCTCGGACAGAACAACAGTCCTGCGATTGTAATTTGCAAAGTTGATGAGACTGTTTCTCAAAGAACGTTGGCAACTAGTGCAACCATGCAAGGAATTGGATTTAACATAGCTCAGATGTTGGGTCAGCACGGAGGGCTAGAAAAATATCCTTTGTGGAAGGTGCCGCAGACACTTGGACTGGAGCCACCAATTCCCCTGTGCTTGCCTTCCAGTTCTGACATGGTTTCTACCTTGGGAGGAAGCAAACGAATGCTGTCACCTGCCAGCAGCTTGGAGCTCTTCATGGAGACCAAGCAGCAGAAACGAGTCAAAGAAGAAAAAATGTATGGGCAGATAGTTGAGGAGCTAAGTGCAGTTGAGTTAACTAACTCAGATATAAAGAAAGATTTTCCAAGAATGCAGAAGCCTCAACTAGTAAGGCAGAGCTGTGCTACTGAGCCAAAAGAAAGTCTGCCATCCGTGTCATCCTCTTCACCACTGTCGTCCTCATCATCTCAAGATTTCCCACCTGTCAGCATGGCAACAACTGATGCTTTCCCACAGAGCAGGGAGAAGCTTTCCAGTTTTGATTCCACGTCACCAGGGCAGAAGTCCAGTGGCCCTTCTGAAGGAAGAGACTCTCCAGAGGAACTGGACGTGGATGAAACAGCCTCGGATATGAGCATGAGTCCACAGAGGTCTTCGTTGCCACCAGGAGAAATTCAGCCAGAAGACCAACTGAAACATCAAAAATTGCCACTCGGGATGTTAGTCCAGGTGTCGTCCAATAGCAGCGGGAAATTCACAGGCTCAACCATTCTCCTGACGGACGTTGCAGATTTTCAGCAGATCCTTCAGTTCCCAAGTCTGCGCACTACTACTACTGTGAGCTGGTGTTTCTTAAACTATACAAAACCCAATTACATTCAGCAACCAACCCTCAAATCTTCTGTTTATGCTTCATGGTGTATAAGTTCATGTAACCCAAACCCGTCTGGGCTGAGTACAAAGACCACTTTGGCACTTTTAAGGTCCAAGCAAAAAAACACCACGGAAATCTACACTCTGGCTGCTATGCATAGACCTGGAGCTGGTAAACTGACATCATCAAGCGCATGGAAGCAGTTTGCTCAGGTAAATAAGAGGTTTAATAAAATTAAAGTAGTATATCTTTATTTGAGAAAATATTAATAACCTATGAAATGTAAGTTAATGATTTTTTTTAAAAAAAATAAAATTCCCCTTTGGGAAATCAGACATTGAGATCTTCCCACGACAACTTTTGAGCCTCAGTTTACCCTTCTGCAAGCTCTGCTACTTCTGCTGTCTCTGTCTCCATTTTCAAAATCAGATGTAAAAAGTGAGGCTTTTAAAGCCCTCCCTTCCTGTATACCACAGCCTGATACGTTATGGCCCTTTATTTCATCCTTTTTTTTTTGCCATGTCCTGATTCAAAGAGTATCAGACACAATCATCCATGCACATCCGTAAGTAAAGATTAAGTTAAAGTTGAGTAAGGATCTTCAGATCCATTTAATGTCTTTTACATACTGACTCTTCCTCATGGACTAAGCGTTAGATAATGGTGCCAGGGAAAATTCTGTAATGGCAATAAATTACCTTCTAAGGCTTTTCCATCTCTATTTTCCATGATTTTTTTCTGAGGAAAGATATGGTGCTGGCTTTCTGTTGAGACTCTTGTAAAAATTTGTCCATGCTGTCCCATGTCTTACTCTCTTTCAAATTAAATGGGACAAATTAATTCATCGTATAGTGTTGCACCAAAAAGAGAGTTTGACTTTGACCTGGAATGTTAAAAGTACTTGAAATGAAGTGTGTGTTTATTGTGTGCTCCAGCAGTAACACCCTTCCTTGACTTTGTTCTACAGATGAAACACGAGCCATTCTTCTTGTTTGGCAGCAAGCTTGAAAAGAAAGTAGTGGGGAATATTATAAAAGAAAGAGTAAAAGGAGACATTCATGGAGATAAAGACATTACATCCAAACAAACTGAGCCGATACGAATTAAAATCTTTGAAGGAGGGTAAGAAAATGCAACTGGAAATTTCAAGCTCGGCCTGTCATTTTAAAGAGATTTGAAAATGAATATGAATGAATTAGATTGTGAACAGTCTCCTGTATTCCTGCCATGTCTTGTAGCTCCCAACCCTTTTCTTTTTTGTGTATATGTCAGTCTTAAAACAAACTGCAGAGTACCTGTATACTTACTCTTGGCTCTACTTTGCTATTAGGACAATTATATTTTCTGTCTGTGTGAGAGCAGTCACTCAGAATTGTTACTTTCATTCCTTAGGACATAAAGAAATGGATAAACAGTTAACATTTTGATATTTTGGATACCATTTCTTAGTATTCAATGGCTTCCACGAGGATAGCTTTCCATTTTTAGACTCTGTGTACCTCCACTCAGTTGAACATGTTAGCTAGACATGCTTGTAATTTTTAATTATTTACTGGAGTTGGATTTTGGAGATAAAATGTAAAATGACAATGGAATCTATGGTATCTAAGCCTAATCCATAGATCTGTCATGTATGGTTGATGTAATAATGTTTAATTTTACCATGGCCATGTATCACTCATGTGGTAAGAGAAACAAATAACAAAGAGAGAGGAAAAAGGAGACCTGAAAGCCTGTTAGCATTGGTTTGAGGCTTATAAGGCTTATTGTAAAAAGCAAATGAAATGGACACTCATTTGCCCCTGCAGTACACTCTAAAATGGAAGGTATTATTTTATTTCTTTTCCAGAATTCTGACACGATGCAATTAATTTGCTGGTTGTTAGTTGTGAATAGTCAGGTGGCTGAACAAGCTGTGTTTTTCAGTTTTACCAAACTCAAATGGGCTCACAGCAACTGCTTCATTGGGGGGAACTAAATAGGTCAGGATGGAGGTGTGAGAAATTGGTACATCCATTTCCTTCTCCTGTCAAGTTCATACCCTTAAAAATCTCTGCTGTCCTTCATTAACCTTGTATGTTTTGGCCCCGCTTGGATAGTCTCCACGAAATGAACATTGGCATTTCTCTGCAGTCTCCAGCACTGAGGGAGTATCGCCTACGTCTTGCCTCAAAGACTGGAAATATTATTTTGGAGATTGTTATTGGTATTCTGGCCCAGACACCTTGGTCCTGGCAGTTCTCTCTAGCTGTGCATTGTCCTAGTACCCAAGCCAGGGGGCTGGCTACAAGTGACCCAAATTCAGGGGTGAGCCTAAGCTTACAAGAAATTTAAAGAGCTGCTGCTTCAACTTACACCCACTTTGAAGTATAAAATTTGCCTCCTTCCCACTATGTATCATTTCTGAATTTGGATCACTCAGCTGAAGACAGTCTGCACTGATGTAAGATATGTGATGAGAGGTCAGAAGAGTAAAAGTGTGTTAAGAAAAGCAACTTAAAGGAGGATTCAGATCAGAATCACTTCAGATAGAGTGAGCTGCAACAGATCACTCTATAAAACACCTCTACCATCTAACACCTTATTTAAGAAACTTTGTATATTACTTGTACCATCTTAAATTTCCCTGTATTCCGATAAGGTCTATGAAACTCTGTGCGTAAAGGCATATAATTCTCTTAGTAATACTTGGCTATATTTAGATATTCTTTGAGTAGAGCAAAAAGTAAGAAACCTTAATATGCACATTAATTTCTGGAGAAGGGGGGACAAATAATCTGTGCAGTAGTGGGAGTGGGACTTTCCCAACAGTAGTATATAACCTGCAAAACTAGAGGGACTGAGATGATGTAGTGTTAATGGGTCCATTCTTTCCATTCCATATAAATCATACTTTTATTGTACATTTTAAAGGAGTTATTTGTGGAAGGGTAGATTCATTCTTGTCATTAGCTTGGCTATTTTTAAAATGGATATAATATTATTTACAGATTACAACCGTGTCTTTCATTGTTTTCTGTCCTGACTATGGAATTTGTCCTCTTTGGTTTTTTTTGTTTATGTCTTCTCAAAGCTAGTTTTTAACATGGGTGGGTCTTGCTGGCTCTTTGTGGAGCTGTTCTGTTGTACTCTGTTCTGTTCTGCTCTACTCTTCCCAAGCTCCTCTTCTCGTACCATCTCACCACGTGCAAGCTCAGGCTTCTAGATTGCTTTTCTCCCATAAGTGCGAAGGAGGCAATTCAGCATCCACAGCTGAAGAAGATCTGTGGTTGTCAGAGCACTTGGTTTGCAGGAGAGCCCTTTTTCTGGGCAGGGAGGTGCATTTGTGAAGTTGCTTTGTGCCAGGCGAGCGGAGGGCTCGTACGGAAGGTGGGCAAAAAGCAAATAGCCTGGGTCAGGGATGAGTGAGAAGCTGAAGGAAGAGAATGAAGGGAGTTGAGGTGTAGGAAGGGAATGAGGCGAAAAGTAGATGTCACAGCACATCACCACCTCGCTGCACCGAGGCCCGTCAAGAGCAGTTTGTAAGCATCACAGCAGAGGGGGGTTTTGAAGGAAGAAGCTAAGAACCGTGTTATTACCTCTGGCAGGTGGCTTGATTTGAATGAAATGATCTGAATCACAGAATCTGCTTTCCATCATCTGTGACTGCAAAGCCCTGCTGGGATATGAGGCAGTGTTCCTCAAAGAAAAGCAGCAATTTGAAGTTCAGTACTTGCTGCAGTAGAGTTAGTTACTAATGGCATGAAGTGAGAAGAAAGGAGGGATGGGGCAAACATGCCTGCTCATCTGACATCTGGCTTAACAACATTATCAGCTGACAGTAATAGTTCACCGTTTACTTAAATTTGCTCTTTTATATCTATCAGTAATATATTCTAACTGAAAATCCCCAGTAAAATAGCATTTTGGATAGAGATTGCAGGACTCTGAGGCTTGTTAATGCTTTTTAACTACTGTAGAGTTCCATTTCAATCAAGCTCAGAGCAGCAGTGACTGTAGTCCTTATATGAAGGTTATGTAGTGGGAAGGGAGAAATTACTGAAAGCTTTGAGAAAGGCGTGAGTTAATAGCAAGATCCAATATTCCTGGGGGCTAGAAAGACAATCACCATAGACTCAGTCTTCTGGTGTTTCACTTTTTGGACCAAGCCTTCTTTAAATGTCAAATTTGTCTGTGTCATTTCTTTTACAGTCATTGTTATGGTGAAGCATACTTAGAGAGTCAAGGTCAGTTATGGCCAAGAACCATCCATATGAATGATCAAGAGACAGATCTTGACTAACTGTCTGTGTGCCCAATGGGATCTGACAAGTGACAGAAACTGTTGGAATGAGGTCAGGCAGAGGAACATCAGACAAGGGGCAACAGAAAAGCACAGCATTTGTCTTACAAGCATCAATCAGGGGTGATGTGGTAGACTCCATCCCTGCAAAATCAGACTATGAGCAGAGATGAAAAGACAATAAAATGGCAGTCTTTCAAACAACACTGGACATTTTTTCTCTCTATAGAAGAAAGCCTGGAGGTAGTTGATGAAATAGTGGATAGAGATGACTAGGAGTCATTAGCATGTGTGTATGAAGGAGAACGTGGGAAGTGGGGCAGACAGAAAAGCCTGATCCCAGAAATGTTATACAAAAAAACCTTCTAGAGAGATGTCTAAATATTAAATAACATTAGACAGTGCCATGTTTGCCCATGGGACAGTGAAGGAAAAGGGAGAGGGCCAACTTGATTGGAAAGGAGATGAAAAAAACTTAATTTAGGCATCCACGTTTGGAAGAGGAGCTGATGTGTTTAATAGATAACAAGATGGACGTGAGAACAGGGCAGTGGTTTGTGTGTTTCTAAGATATTAGCTTCAGTATTTGTATTGCCAGTGATATAGCTGAACGTATGGAAGAAGTGTTCATCTAAGAAAAGCACACTTGAAACATGTTTCATCTCTGCAACCCCAAAATTGCCACTTGCTTCTTGTAGAGTTATCATCACGTTAGCAGAAGCTTTCACACAGTCCCTTATTTATTAAAGTGCTGACTGTCAGTACCAGCGTTGTTTTGTGGGCTGTGT
>JAOTQQ010000023.1:57242257-57269299 GCA_026546715.1 Gallinago undulata
TTGTTTCTATTTTAAATTCCACTAGAACTTAAAAAACACCAAAGAGAAAATTCCAGTAAAAATTTCTGCTCTAGTGAGTTTCCCTGCTTCTCTGCATTGTATGAATATTCATTCTGTAGCTGACACGACAAAGGGAGCTTGATCAGCAGTGGGCTTAATCAAAACCAAAAACAATATTACCACATAAACTGCCTTTTCACATCCTCTCCTGATGAGTGACACCTCTTAACATGACAGGAGCATTGCTAGGCAAAGCAGCCAGGATGAATATGCATGGCAACACGGCCCCGTGAACACCCAGCAAGGTGGAGAAAGCCAGTGGAGGCAGATCCAGCTCCCTACTGGAGAACAACATTTCCTTTCTCTCTCCCCTGCCAGAATATAAGAAGAGGCCTGACACCACGCCATAGAAACTAATGGAGTTTCCACATTCATTTTAACAGCGGGAGGTGCAGTCTCTGAAGGCTTGTTTCCATGAGGCGATGAGAAATCTTGCTGCTAACGTTGCAGGGATGTCAGAGTACTTGGCATTTTGCCCTTTCGACTTCTTGCCTTCCCATCTGCTCCTGGGGAAGGGAAGGTCTTCGCCTGGTTCAGCCAGACTCTGTCAGGGCAGAGGAGGGACGTGGAGGGAGGCAGCTCCAGGCCATGGAAGGAGCTGGTCCCTGAATGTCCTCGGTGCTGGTGTAAATGCCCTGAGTCCTCTGGGCATCTTAGTGTTGGTCTTCTGATGACAGTGGTGTTGTGCAATCTGTAAGGCAAATGAAGGTTTCTGGGGAGGACCGCTGTGCTTATTCTTCCTAAGTAGATACGTAGTCATCATCTCCAAAGGGTTGTTGCAAAAGGGTGACTCTATCAAATGCCAGGTTTTCTGAAGAGCTGGACTCTTTGACCGAGGCACTTAGATGAAGTGGTCAGTTTTCAAAAGTGCTGAGCACTTGTTCTTGGCAGAAACTGCTGGATTCTGGGCACATGTGAGAATCTGGCCCTTAAAAACTTCTTAATGACTAACTTAATGACGTCTGGCACTTCACTTCCATTTGTTATTTCTCACAATCTTTCTTCCCTCCACAACATCCATATTTAGCCAGAAAGAAAGAAGGGAAAAAAAAAACCAAACCAAAAAACAAATGAATGAAACAACGAACAAACATTCATGGCTGAAATAGCCTGTTCCTCTTGACTGCCAGGAAAAATGCAAATGATAAAGCGGAGGCTTTGACCAGTTTTGTGACAAAGTTTTTCCTCTCCGTTTCATATTTCTAGATGACATTTTAACTCATGGGACTGGCACACAGAGAGACAATCTTGGACTCATCTTAAATCTTTCAGAAGTTTTCTTTGGACACTCAGTAGAGGGGGGGCCTTTAACTTTGAAAAAAAAAAAAAGGAAAAAAAACATAACGAAAGAAGGCAAAGGCATGGTGTGCTGCAGGGAGCAGCCTTTCTCTGGCAGAAGGCGAGCTAAATAGACTAATAGTTTTTTCCATCTGTATTTCCTCTGGTCTTACTGTGAGCAGAAGGGATTCAGTCCCAGCTGATGTCTCAGGGCGGGGAGGGGGGGTGAAGGGAGCCTAAGCTCAGCCCCGCTGCCCGCTCCATCAATTAACGGAGGCAGCGGGAAGGAGCCCAAGGGGAATAACACCCCCGTGGTGCTGCCCCTGCCCTGCGGGATCCCCCGTGAAGGGTTTTCGCTGGCTCCCTGCAGAGCTGGGTCCCTGCCAGGCCTGCAAGAGCAGAGGATCAGAAGGATCACACCCCCCCCCCCCCGTCTAGAGCGCTGCCCTGCGCTAACCCGCACGGCTTTCCGTGCACAAACCCAACTCAGAGTCAACGCTGCTTAAAAGCAGCCTAAATTTTGGCTGGGCTGCCTCTCCGGCTGCCACTGCCACTGCCAGGAAAGCCACTGGTGGGGCAGCCTGGGGGGTGTGTTGGGGGGGCTCAGCCCCACAGGGCAGGGGGGGCTGTCAGGGGTGACCGTCCCTTGGGGACGCGGTCGCCCCAGGCTGCTCTGGCCGGTCAGTGCCCCGCGAGCTCCCGGAAAATACTTGGAAATTCTGTATGCTGGAGCTCACAAAGTTTCCTGGCTCCCGCTGTCTGATTTTTCCAGGAAAGGGGACAAGCTAAACCCTCCAACGGTTCGGTTTGCTGTTTTTTTCTTAAAATTAAGGTATTCGAGATAATGCCAACAGTGTTGAACGTTACCCCTCCCCAGGGGGAGCATGAGAGAGGAGCCAAAAAACCTATTGTCACAATGTGCGTTACCTGAGAATTTCATTAAATAAAAAGAAAAAAAAAAGGGGCAGTGAAGAATAGAAAAGAATAGAAAAAGAAAGTTGGAGAAAGTCTCTGACTGTTCTAAATAGGTAGGATAGATTCTCCCCCTCTCCCCCCCACCGTCTCCCCCCTTGGCCTGTTAGTTTTAGAAACATCAGCAGTGACGATGATTTAGTCATCTGTATTCTGCGGGCTTTAATGAGATGCCAGCTCCTGATTTTATACACAAAGTTTCTTGATAGACTGCCTATTTCAGCAGAAATTACTGTTGTCAGCTCGGTGTTCGGGGTGTTAAAATCATCAACGTCACAATGTTCTAAATAGGTGATGCAAAATGTGACATCCAAAGAGAAGAACTCTGAGGGTGTAACATTTTTTCAAAAAATTTACCATCATTCAAATGCTACAGGATCTGCAGTGAAATGAAGGCTGGGGTTGGGGGCCGGGGGGGGGGGTTAAGAGGAAACCTTTCTGTATTATAACAAATAAAATGCTACAATGGAGTTTGAAGGTGCAAATCAGGCTATAACAAAACATGAGTGTGCATGCTTTCAACACCAAAATGACTTACTGGCTGCTAATTAAATCTCTACTGCAAATGGGATTTCATTTTTATTTTTTGATGGAAAAAGTGGTTTTATTACACTCACTTGGCTGATGGCCAGGAATACAGCTCAATGCGAATCAAGCAAAGTTAAAGGCCTTCTGCAGCAACATATGGCTTGTTTGGGAAGTATGAGTCATAAATGGAACCAGATGCAAAAAAAAAAAAAAAGAAAAAAGAAAAAAAATCATAATAAGGTAGCAACTGTCCCCAGGCAGATGCCGATATTGTTATTTCTGATGTTTCCACCTCGTTGTGAAAAATTGACACGTGCATATTAATGAGAAGGGTTTTTTTTCCAGCAAGAACTGTGTGTTTCAAAGCCCTTTGGTGGCCTAGGTCCCCTCAGCCTGCTCATACAGCTAGTTCACGCCTTACACAACCTATGTTCTTCTTGTGACTTATTAAAACATGATTCCTAGTGCTGCTTGTTTCTCTCCTGGTTTCAGGGTGTTTCTTAACACAGACACACACAGGGTTGGCCATTAGTTTGTTCTCCATGTCCTGTGTCCAGGCTGGTAGAAGAATGTCCTTGCCTAAGAAGAAACCCTACGGATGCAAATGACAACCGAGATGGGGAAGGGAACCATCAGGGGCCATCTTCTGCCAAGGGATTCCACTGCCTGTAGCGAGGCAAGGGTGAAGAGAAGATGACTGGAGCTGGAGAACCTCAGGGAGGTGGGGGCACATTGGGGGACATTTGGGGACCAGTAGCAGGGCAGCCAGCTCCTTGCCTGCGTGCTGCTGGTGGTGTTGCATGTCAAGGGCTCTCTGCAACCACGTGAAGAGCTACCTGCCTGTGCACCCCTTGCTGTGCTGTGTACCCAGGGCACAGGCATACTTTAGGCAGAGGCCCATAAGTTTCTAAAGTTTGGCTCTTAAGCCCTAGGCATCCTTTTCTATTTGCCAGAGCCTTGTGTCCATGTTTCACCCTGTTTTTCCTGTTGTTTCTCTCTCCAGACTCCTCCAGCCCTTCACTCTCTGTTTACCATGTAGGTTTTCAAGAACTCGTCAGAGCCCAGGTCAGCAAGATCCTCGTCTTTCCCACATAGAATCCCTTCTTACTAAGGTAAGACAGATCCTCTGGGGCTCTCTGCTGGCCAATGCCTAGCTAGCCCTGGTCTCGAAGGAAGTAAGTCTTAATCACTCAAGTCCTGTAGAAGAAAATGGTCACGTATCCTTGAACGGTGTCACAATCCAGCCAGTGCCAGCGGTGCAGGCGCGAGCAGCAGTGGACAGGGTAGGCTAGACATCAACCTCCTCCTCCCAGTGGTGTACACCAGATGATAAGCAAACGGTGAACACCCCACTGGAACATGGTGGCCTGCTCTACGGGTCCTCCCAGCCCCGGTTATCCCTGCAGGCCACTGCCAAGGCTCCCTGGGTGTGGGGCTGTTACGTGCCTCAGCCTTGCCTTGTCTCCTCGGAGGTGGGGCAAGCTCCTTGGAGAACTTGTGAGGCGCCTGCTTTATGCTGTGCCCTCTTCCAGCAGGAGGTACAGGAGCTGCCCAGAGCCTCGCTCATGTCCTCCACCCGGAAAACTCTGTCCTTAAACCACAGCTTGAACCACCGCCCTTTTCTTGGCAGGCTTCTTTTATACTTAGAAAAAGGCTATTGTGTCAACCCCACGGGTTATCTGATCCCACCACGTCTCACCTTGTTTGATCCACAAAGCTAAGTCAAGTCACCTGCTTCTCTCACTGAAAGTGCATTTGGGGTCAGGGTAGGTGGCTACAGCCTGCCCACAACGCCCAGCCGTGGTCCCATCAGCTCCAGTCTCTCTCACTGGAGGTTAAGCCCCTTCCCAGCTACGAGCTACTCTGGCGTGCACGCAGGTTGGCTCAGCCAAGGAGGGGGAACCGGCTCAGCTCCTCGCTCAGAAGCGATGGTTGCTCCCTCCTTATCTCGGTGAAAAGTCAAACTACAGGCAAACGTTACCTCCCAGGGCTTGCACTGCAGCGTATGTGCAATCCTCTGCACTTCAGGAATCCAGATTGCATATCTTGAGTTGGAAATGTTTATTTCCTTCTTTTGCACCTGGGTTTCTGCTGGCATCTGGGATCCTAACTGTAGAGGAGAGATGGCTGTCAGTAATTTTGAAAGGGATACTGGGGACAGAAGCTAAGGAGAGAGTTGCTGTTAAGGCTGTGGATTTCTATCCAAGGAAATCCTCTGGGAAGTCAGAGGGAAGCTCAGGAGACCTGTCAGCTTGGTGGGGAACCCAGAGCTCAACTAGACAATGAGACAGGTTGTGCGAGCTGAACGGGTAAAAATCTGTGCCCCCGCTAAAAACAGCCCTATAACACACAAAGCTGCTTAAAAGAGGCTAGATTTTGCAATTCTTGATCATGCTGATGACATCAGTGGGATTACTTAAGCGAGCGGGTGTTTATTAACATGAATAAGGGCCGTGCTATGTAGCATTAAATGCACCCCAGTTGGGCTGGGGGTTGGGGAGTTCATGCTCATGACTAACACTCGGTGCTTGCTAAGAGCTAGGGGTGCCAGAAAAGGAGCTTCCAGCTCCTGGTGGAGGAGAAAAAGGCTTTACTTTCTGTGCATTAATTGTACTTGCCTTGCTCTTTGGGAAGGAAAAACTGAGCTCCCTCCAAAGGCTTCCTACCTCAGGAAGAGCTGTGGGAGGTTGTGTGTGCAAATGCTCTGTAAGAAGTAAAGACTGAGAGGATGGAAAAACTGTATCTCTGTACCAACCCCCCCAGAGAGAGAAATTTCGGGGCGGGGGGAGGGAAGGGAAGGCTGGTCCTACAAAGCTGGAGGTATGCACTTAACTTCACACACCCGGAGAGGCCCCATTGACTAAACATATTTAAATTCATCGTATCGTCTATGCCTTGACTTGTAAGCTCTTTCAGTCACAGCTTTTGTCTGCCTCTTTGGCCAAGATTTTGTTTCAGACGGTGCATCCTTCCAAGCACAACACTCGTGGCAGCGTAATGGGTAACCCTATTTCTATAGCACAGGAAACCCAGCAGTTCTTTCCACCCTCCCGGGTTAGATAACCCTCGGAGGCCAAATTTCCCCACGGAGCGATCCTCCTGGCCCCTGGGGAGACCCGAGCCTGTCCCTGTCACATGGGGAGGGCTTGTGCAGCCCTCCAGAGCACCTCGTCTCTGCTGGTGTAGGTCCTATAGCAAAGCTAACGTGATACAATTCAACAGAGGATTTGGCTTTTCATTTTGCACGATTTTTGACGAGCAGCTGGATGCAAAAAGCTGCCTGGAGCTGAACTTTGCTTTCGCTTTCTGAGGTTTCCAGGTGGGTACAAAAGGTATTATTAATGGCAACCAAAACCAGCTCTGTGCTTTTGTGCCCCAAATATATCTGTCCTTCGATTATACATAGCTTCAACAAACCATCCACAGCTGCATTTAAGAACCCATTTGTTTCCACCTCACCAAATAAAACATTGTGATGGTGGTTGTTATCACAACCCGCAGTGCTGCAAACTCACAGTGTCACAGCAAGCTTAAGTGTTTTTTTTAACATTTTCCTTTTGTCTCAGCGCTACAGTTTTTCATGGTTGTCCTCCGTCACCAGCCTACTGACAGTTTACTGACAGGTGACAATACAAAACAAGGGAAAAAAGCAAGCTTTGAGCTGTTTGTTCCCATCAGCACAGAAGTCTGGTTGCTCTTCAGGGAAGCCTGGGGGAGATGGAGCTCCAGGCTACAAGCGCCCGAGACAAGGAAGGCTCTGGAAAAAGGGCAAAGCTCGGTTTCCCAGGAGTCAGGGATGGGATACTGGTCTTTTTAAAGTGCAAGCTGATAACTGAAACAGAGGGAGATAATAATAAACAAATCAGCATAAAAAAAAAAAAAAAAAAAAAGAAAAAAAGTACAAACCCAAACCAACCCCCCCCAAACCTAGGAAGGATCTCTTCTTATACCAGGTTCTGTTTCCTATTACATGATCTTCTTATTATTTCCCATTCTGATATTAGTCCCGCTCAAGAACAATGAAATCACAGAAGGTCTATGTGGAGACTAAATTCAAAAATCCAAACTTTCAAAGGTATGTTCTAACAAAGAGTTGTACATGAGGGGCTGGCTGCTACTGGGAGTGGGGCCAGGTAAAATACTTGAGACCAACTTCTAATTTGGAGTAATTGCCTTCTGGGAGCTTTGGGTTTATTGTACATTCCTGATAGACAGAGAAGTCAACAAGTAAACATCCAAGTCTTTGTTTAGAATGTTTCATTTAAGATTCTAACTCACGAGGGGAAGAATTCAGATTTCAAGTAAAAAATGAGATACATCATGTAAATCAAAAAATGCTGTCTTTATTTTTCTGTGTTCCGAGTGAGAAGATGCATTAATTTAGAACCAGTGTCACGGGTAAAAAGTATAAGTGATTGCTCTCTTATTAAGTGCTTCTTGATACCATGGGAGGACAGGTTGCCTCCATGGCACTGAACATTTATTTTCCTGGATCCTTCTGTGCATTGTACTTGTGGCACATTAATATCCAGTGCGCTCCAGTGAGCCAGGTGAGGTGTATTAGACAGGACATACAAGAGAATAAATACTGTAATGTTTCATTACTCTGGAGGCAGCTGGTGCCTACGGCGGGCGTGATGATTTGGGGAAGGTGTCTAAGCACAGTTTAGGGGTTATGGGTCTTGTATGTTTGTGTGATATGCAAAAAACTCCATTTTATCAGAAGGTTGATCTTTGTGTTGCTTCTACCTTTCGCCCTCTGACTCGGACTAACGTTCCTGGGAGGACCTGGCACAGGGCTCTCAATGATAATTAGTGATGCCACTGCAACGCGCTCATTCTGAGCAATAAGCTCCCTCTCTCTCCTGTCAAGTCAAACTGGTTCAACGCTGCATAACTCAGTTTGGCAACGCAGTCACCTGGCAAAAGGTACTGTCGGCATCAGAGAGGGTGAATCGGAAACTGATCTGACAGAGGACGGAGAATGTACCCCTCCTGAATCATTTTAAACCTCAATCAACTCATACTAGCCGAGGAAAGAGCCTGCAGGAGGAAATCCTTGAGACAGGGAAATCCCAGCACCGTTGAATGCACATGAATTACCAAGGATGCCCAAGGGACTGGATGAGCCGAAGGGCTAGGGTAAAAAGCCCTTTGCAGTGCAAATATTGGTCCTTGGAATTCAATTAAAGTTTAAAAGTAAAAAAAAAAAAAAGACAAACAAAACCCCAGAAAAATTCCGTGCATCTACCCTACTCATTTTTGCACATCTGGTTACATACTGCATTTGTGTCCTTGAAGAGCTAATACATAAACTAGGTTTATTTCTCACCTAAAACTCTGGGAACGTTGTGTGGACCTCAGGACCGGGTAGTTTTCCTGTAGGTCTCACTCCTCAGGAAACAGTACTACGTGGAGGATCTGCTCCTCAAGAATTTGTTTACTGATCCCCCCTGAGACATGTCTGGACTCTTGCTCACCCCAAAAGACACCCAAGACGCGGTGATGCAGCTGACCCTGTTGTGTGGCTGACAAAGTGGCTTAGCCAGATGTTGCAACAGCAGCTCCAGATGAGGTGAGACTGACGTGCACGCTAGATATACCTGATCTTCTCTGGGGAATGAGACCCTTGTGTTCCCAGAAAGTCCTCTTCCAAGGGGCCAGGTCTCATCTAACCCTTTCAGCCTTTGGAGAGCGTGAGGGAATGCATGCACCAGTGCAGGAAAGAGACCACAATTTCATTTTAGCATGGATTTGCAGTGTAAACAGACTCTGAAGGACTGTTAGGTATTGAACTAGATTTTTGTCTTTCAGAACAAAGAGAGTGAGAGGAGGTGATGGGGTATGTGCAATGCGCCGACGAATCCCTGCTGTAGCCCAGAAGAAGCAGAAGGAGCCCTTGGTCGGACGGCAGCCCGTCATCACCAGCTTGGCAAAGGCAGCTTTCTGCTGAATAAACATGAGGGAAAGGAGGATGTAAAACTGGGCTGTGATATTTTGGAAGACTTTTGAAAAGCGCTACATTTGCTTGGTAAACCCGTGGAAACTGGCAATGATTCAGAAACCTGAGGCGAGTGGATCGATTGGGCGAAGTGAGATTGCAAAAAAAATAAAAAATAAAAAAGGTCATGAAAGGACTTCCATAGGGTTGTTTGCAACGGAATATCCCAAAAGCTTAGTGAAGGCCAGCCAGCTACATGAGGGAACTATACCCCAAAACAATGGGCAAAGAAAAAAGATGTGAGACACTCCAAAATGAGAATGAGAATTTGAGGAGTGAAACGCAGTAACATCTGGGATTTACACAGGAATATGGGTGTTGGCTCATGCATGACATGACTGCAGTGAGAAGGGTCATGCAGAACAACGCTAAGAGAATAAGGGACCCAAAATAAGCCTTGTGTTAGCCTCAGGTGCAGAATGTGAGGTGGAGTTGTGCAATTGTTCAGATCCAAGGAAATAACGGAAATTTGGAAAAATAGACTTTTGAAGTTTGAACAATAATCTCTGGATAGCTCGGACAGTGGATTTCTTTGCTGTTGAGTCATGTCACAAATGCCAGAAAAGAGGACTTTTACATGAACAGATCAAGCAAATAGTTTGTGGGCAAATGGTTTGCTGTGGTAAAGTGGCCCTGCCTCAGAAAACACAAGACATAATAAATTTTATGTTGCAATAGAGTTCCAGCAAAAAGGGGAAAAAGCAAAAAGCAGCCATCCTTTGAGTCTAGTTTTGAAGCCCAGGTTTAGAGATTAGTTCTATATTTTGCCTATCAGAGGTCTCACGGGTTATGGATTCTTACCTAATCAATGCAAACGTTTTGCTTAGTTTCCAAAAGGGAACTATGACAACCCCAAAGGAAAAAGTGATCCAGCAGATTTCATAAGTGCCCATTTAAAAGAAAGCTACAAAGTTCAAAGAGTTGAAAATGTCCCTTCAAAATAGGAAGTGGCCTAACATCACCCTATCCTTCAGCTTACCTCTGCATCCTGGTTAAAATGACCCCAAGGACAGAAAACTCAGTGCAGCCACTTAGTGATTTCCCTTCACATAAAGGACTGCACAGCACGCAGGCAGGGTGAAGAGCGTTGGCACAGGAGAGGTGATGTTTGTGTTACAGAAAAGGATCCATGTAAGACAAGAGCAGCCCTTGTACAGCCATATCTCATGGGATCATCCATGGATCATGGTTTTGCTTTGTTTTGTTTTGGTTTTGGTGTGTAAGTATTTGCTTGAGGCAGAAGTAGGCAATCAATATATGCTGTCAGCAGCCAACTACTTTACGAAATGGTTGGAAGTTTCTCCGGGAAGGAGCCAAGAGACTCGGAGAGCGATAAAATTCTTGACCAGATCTGATAAAGCCATCTACAGCGATGGTTTTGAACCTACAGTTATTCAGTGAGTTTACGAGGGATTGGGACTCCACCCAACCCAGCATCCCACAGGATGGGGGAAGAGTTCATTGGGGCTTGGCTGTCTTCACGGTGAAGGCATATCCCGGTTCTTCTCCTGGGCTATAGGGCTCTTCTGATTGTTTTCTCCCCATTAAGGGAAACGGGTCTTTGCACCTTCTTTGTAAATAGAACAGTCAATGCCCAAGAAACACTTGACTTGTGCCAGCCAGCTCGCTGAATGGAAGCACTCGGCATGGCCCAAACTGCCAACTGCTGAGCAAAGCAGGGCCTGGGAATGGCAGCAGGTAGGTTGACTTGCTGAAGCCTGCTTAATGATTGTGCTACTCAAAGTGAGGTGTTTCCTTGAGTGCACTCCCCTGAGGTCCCTTCCCTAGGAGGAAAAGATTTTCCCCAGCCACATAAATACCCCCCAAAATTAAAGTACGTGGTGATCCCAGATCAACAGTGCAGCCTACTGGCCATTTCACTCTTAATAGTTTGTTGGGTCTACAGCAAAATTCAGTCTTCAGCAGGAACCAGCTCAGATCCTTACAGACACGCTTGGATTATACAACGTGTCTTTACCAGCAGAGTCATAATACCCACCAAGGGTGGCTTAAATTCATCTGACTTGTTGTGGCAGATCCCATATATCTTCATGGAGAATTTGCAGTTACTATAGCAAAATAAGTCATTTAAGCTGCCTTGGTTATATCTTGGAATTTCCTTTGATTTATTCATGGTTGGAGGATTTGCAATTCAGAGCTTTGGCAGCTTGTCAACAGTTGCGTTGTTGAAGGGAGAGATGCATTCCACAACCTTTAAATAGGCTGGGATCGTCTTGTCGGATGTGTTTCTAACATCTGACCAAATTCCTTACGCCTATAGTTAATTTAACAAAAATTGCCTGCAATTATTTCCACTTTCTAGGCTCTACTCTTCCTTTAATATTTTTTCCTACAGCTTGGATTTAAAAAAAACAACATTGTTTATCTTGCAATTGATAGGAATACAGGAGTATATGTGACAGATTGTGGAAAAAAATAATTCTTATTATACAGCAAATAAAATTAATTGCTCTCTGAAATAATAATTTGTTATCCCTTGTTGTATCTTAGGCTCAGCCCACATTCTTAAGCTAAAATATTGTCTTTCTTGTAGTCCACTGAAGAGCATTTATCAAACACTTGCATAACCTTAAAAATTAATGCGAATCACAATGTAATTTTCAATGGAAATTATTGCATTCCTGAAATTTGGCTCAGGTTAAACATAACTGTTTATCCTGACCAGAGAACATACATCAAAAATGTTTCAGCAGTGCTTATATTCATAATTCTCCCCCTCTCCATTAATCTAGGATTTTATTATGTTGCTTATCATTAATTGTTATGTAAATCAGAAAATAAATATTCCTTGGTTCCTTCGCTTGCTTCTTGAAATATAATTTCAGCTTGTTATATATTTGGAAGGAAAAAAAAAAAAGAACCCAACAACAGTATTTTGATAGGGAATTATGAAGAAACTTGGTTAAGACAGCATCCTTAATCTCTTAAAACATTCCTTGCAAAAGCCTGTTGTTCCAAACTAGGGGGCCCTGACCCAGAGAAACACTTAACTCCATATTTAACTTTAAGCACCTGCTTAAGCATCTTTCCGAGCCAGATTCTGGCTCATCTGAAAGGCGCAGGACGGAGCTGAGGGAGCAGCAGGCATCATTTTTTTTTTTTTAGTCAAGAAGGTTTTAACACACTGTGGTGGTGGTGGCGGCGGCGGCGGAGGAGAAGAAACGTGGGAGGAATCTGAACTGATTTCAACTTCTCAGCCTCACAGAAATGAGGAACGAAGTCTGAAATTGCGCCGCTCCTTTCCCCCCCTCCTAATGAAGCGAAGGAGAGTGCAGCCTGGTTGCTCAAGCCTTCCCCTCGGGTGGCTTGAGGAGACCTCTTGGCCACCCCCCCCATCTCCTCTCCTCCTGCAGCAAGCACAGACGTAGGCGGTCCACTTGACTTATTCATAATATATTTTCTTTCCAATAGTTTATCTGCTTATTAAAGGATATTTGGGTTTTTTGTTTTTCCTCTCCCGTGCAGACACACGGGAGTTGAAAGAGGGAGGCAACCTTTGGCCTTGAGAAGGTATGGAGGCAAAGCAGGAGGTTGCTATCATTGGAAATCACCCCGTAATTACAACCTGAGACACTTGTTATGATTGGGCTCTGGCTTGCAGGAGCTAGCATAACCCCCCCAGGCTGAAAGATAAAGGTCTGCTGACGTTAAATGAGGGTTGCAAATTAATGTAATGAATGACTTTTAATAATAACCCTTCAGAGGTGGCTCGGTGTTGTTAGCAGTAAGTCCTGGTGAAGATGTGCTGTACGGGCCTGAAGGACCAGGGCAGGCACCATCAGGGAAAGTAAGTGGGAGTGGGGGTGCGCTCGGTTTTTCAGAAAATCCCCTTATTCTCTGTGTGGCTTCTGTCCGTCCCTTCACTACTCGTAACTTCAAAAAGGTCAGAACTTCCCAACTTTATCTCCAGAGATCTGACACAGAGCAACTTTAACCCATGTGATGTTGTTAGGTCCGGCCTTATTAAGACACATTTCTGAATCCAGAGGGTGATCCTATCTCGTCTCTTCAACAGTCAGGATAAAGCCATGATGGTCAGTAGCTGTGACTGATTCAGGGCCAGATACAGAAGCCATTTCTCCTTTAAGGCTGCTCTTCAGAAGGGGTGTCTTCCTCAAACCCAAAAGGCTCCAGAGGTAAAACAATGCCAGAAACCTAAGAAAACAGTAACAGAAAGCAGCAAAGAGGGAAGATCATGGAAAACAGGCTCTTCTGGGTGTGCTCAGGGCCAATTTTAATTATTTGGCGCTTGGCTTAAATTTAAGTATACCCGAGGCAGTCCGCACAAGAAGTGGCTTCCTCTTGTGTTTGTGGCTGCAGTAATGGGGGAAGGAAAAGTATAGCCCAGACTGAAGTAGTGGATGGAAAAACCCTCAGACATCCTGGTTGCACTGATTAGTATCTTGAGTCATTGCCTTTGAGGGAGGTGAGAGTTTCCTCAGTACAGGGGAGTTAGATGAGCTCCTTTAATGAGGTTAGATACCAAAGGCATTGCGCAGTACCATGGAGTTCCCTGGGTGGGGTGGGAGGGGGGAAGAAAAGATATCTTCCCACTGCTGAGAGATGAAGTCTAACTGGGGATCATCAGCATTAAGGCAGTGGGATTTGAGAGCTACTGAAGCTACTCTACCTCGGGCAGCTGGAAGAGGCAGCTGGTGATGGGAAGAGCTGCTCCCCAGGAGATCTGCCAGGAGACTCTTTCCTTCCCCTTGGCCTTGGGGTCTGTCACTGCAGAGAGGTCCCTGTCCTGCCTGTCGGAGGCTTGTCCCCACGCCAGCTGCCAGGCAAAGCCTCTGTGAGGGCTGGCCAAGGCACGGGTGGTAACGCTAGCGAGATGTGAAACCTCCCCCAGCCAGCCAGGCGGAGGGGAAGGAGGACGAGGGCAAAAGAAAAAGGGAAAGAAATCGGGCTGCCTCTTTGCCATCTCCTTTCAACATACATTTGTTACACAACGTGTGTGTTTCTGCTGCTTTATATAGTAGGCGTTAAGTTTTCCTGCCTCCTGCCTGCACCTGTGGGGACGTGGCATGGAGGAGAAGCGTGCATCTGCTGTGCTTCAGGAGTCAAACTCGGGCCCGAGGAACCGGGAAGGCCTGACCTCTGTTAACCTCGTGACTGCTGATCTCTTTCCTGTGGCTGGTATAAAAACCCCCCAAATCTGGCTGTTCCGGTTTGGAAGCAGCTTGTGCCCGGGTTGGGTCTTAGGGGGCTTTACGAGTTTCGACAGCGGAGACGTGGTGGGGAGCTCCGAGTCACGCCATCCGAGCTAAGAAAGCAAAGCTGACACCTTTCTAGTTAAACCGGCCGAGCACCTTCAGCTACCAACTGGGCAAACAGGTTGTCACCACCTTCAGGTGGCCAAGGCGGAGGGTTGACCTCTAATTTAAAGCGTCGTTTCTAAGGAAGATTTTCCTCGCTGGAAATCTGTTATCTTTTCAAAATATTCAACAAAAGCAATGGCAAAGGAACAAATCGGAGAACTCGCTTTGCACTCCTGGCAGGACTGAGGTTGGGTTTTGCTTTTTCTTTTTTTTTTTTTCTTTAATTCTGTCCCAAGAATTTATAGCTCTCGATATATTTATTTTTTTTCCTAATAGTTTGGAGTGAGTTCAGGAGCTTGAGAGTTTCTTCATTACCACCTTTTCCTTCTTGAATGTGCCAGACTGGTTTTTGCACAAAAGGCATATTAATAGACTTGAGAGCTGCTGTAGTGATAATAAGAACAAAAAGAGTTGCAGCTAGCGCCGTGCTGCAGAGGAGCAGGCAATCCAGTCACCAAATCTCTCTGACCCAAACCAAAGGGACCCTCGAGAGTCCTGCTCCTGCCTGCAACAGAGCTCGAATCACAGAATCACAGAATGGTACGGGGTTGGAAGGGACCTCTGGAGATCATCTAGTCCAAACCCCAGAACTGGCAGCAGATGTCCTGGTGGTAACAGGTCTGGATGAAGCTGGTTTTTGTCAGTGTTAGGTTGATGGTTGGACCAGATGATCTGAAGGTCTCTTCCAACCTAGGCAATTCTATGATTCTATGAAGCTGCAAAGCAACTTGGTCAAAGGGCCCTAGCCAAAGGGCTGAGATCCAAATTTAGTTTTGGATTTTTTTGGGAGCACAGTTTGAATTCAGGGTTCTTGGTGGCTGTAAAGTTCAAAGCTGCAATAAAATTTTTGACGACGCGAGGGGAAGCTGATCCTGGAGTAGCAAGCGTGGAGTCACCTCAACTTCCAGTAAAAACACCTCTAAGCTATTTCAGCTTTGCTTCGGTGAAGTGAACATTTCTCTGGCCCCTTTAATGAGTTTATCGCCCCTACTACCTTTCAAGATAATAGCTATGAATGCCTCCTTTGTTACAAGACGCACACTGCCCCGTGTGCGTGGGAGGTGGGTGTTACGATAGGCATCATACGGCAGTATTCTGGTATTTTAATAAATGAGCTTCTGCTGGAGGTGACATTACTTGAGTGTAAAACCAGGCATATTTGTCTCCTTTGTGAGATACAGGGTATATTGTGGGGGTGTGAAGTAATTTTCTTTGAATAATTGAATTAAGTAATTACGAGTTATATAAATGTATAAGGCTCCAATTGCCCATAGTATCTGTGTACCATTCACAGAACAGAATGAAATATTTTCTTCTGATTACATGAACACTGTATTCTGAATATGCCAAGCAACCTTCCTTTCTCCCTTTTTACAGTTCGCCGAGAACTACTTCTGTAACACCCATGAGATGTGAAGAACAACCAGAGACCTCCTACAGGGAACAATCTGCCACCAGAAGAGCTGTGCATTTAAGTGATTTTTTTTGGCTCAGATGCCAACTCACGCCCTCATTCTGAGACAAAAAAAACTTCAAAAAATGTTAAAAATTTGGTTTCTTGGTGAGGAAAAATCTCAGAACATCTAATGTGTTGATAAGATTTGATTTGGGTCCTTGAAGACCAAAGAAATAAATGCTAGATTCACAAAAGCTGCTGTGGGAGGATATATTACCCAGTATCTGGAGCATGTATCAAGCCTTAGGAGAACTAGTTCGGTTTCCATCTCTGAAGAAATCTGAGAGTGTGCCACACAGGACAATGTCCTTAGTAACTGCCTGCAAGCTGGTTGTGCCTATGTGAGGCTCAGAGCATTGCTCCTTGGTCTCTCCTGGTGAGACATCCATTCCATGTGCATTTTACATTCACTGCAACATGCTCTAGAAGCCAAACATCCACTTCCCAGACGTATGAATCATTTGCACATTCGTCTTCTGCTTCAGAGCCTGTTAAAAGTATTTTATTCCAAGTAGACTGGTTTCAAATAGAGCATCTGAGGAGATGCAGCAAAGTTTAGAGTTACTGAACAGGGATCTGTAGGACATTCATCTTCAGTGTGGAAGAGCTTGATTCATATCTGCCTCTAAAGGGTGCACCAGAGCTTTGAGTGAGAACCAAGTGCTCCCCAGCACAGTCTCTGAGGCTCTGGGCACCTGTGTGCTTCAGCCCTTCTCTTGCAGGTGCTGAGAGTAAGAGAGCCAACGATGCCCAGGTGGCTGGAGGACTCACCTGGGAAGCACAGAGACACAGTGGTGTGTGCAGGGCTTAAACATGACCTTCGGCACAGAAAGGACCTGGGCCTGTTGGAATGGGTCCAGAGGGAGGGCCACAAAAATGCTCAGAGGGCTGGACCACCTCTACTATGAGGACAGGCTGAGAGAGCTGGGGTTGTTCAGCTTGGAGAAGAGAAGGCTCCAGGGAGACCTTATAGCTCCTTCCAGCATCTGAAGGGGGCTACAGGAGAGATGGGGAGGGACTCTTTATCAGGGAGTGGAGTGATTGGATGAGGGGTAATGGTTTTAAATTGGAAGAGGGGATACTTAGGTTAGATATTATGAAGAAATTCTTTACTTTAGGTGTGGTGGGATACTGGAACAGGTTGTCCAGGGAAGTTATGGGTGCCTTGTCCCTAGAGGTGTTCCAACCCTGGTCTTTGAGCAGCCTGGTCTAGTGGGAGGTGTCCAGGGGGGTTGGCCCCTTTCAACCTGAACCATTCTATGATTCTATGACATTCTTGTACTATCCAAGGTTTCAATCACCAGCATAACCTTGGGGTATAAATTTGACAAGAGAGAGCATCTGGACAGAACAGTCCATGGTGATAGACATTATGTGTCTGATGTGGGAGCTCGGGGTGTCACTACACCTTTTTCATTCCTGCTGTTCCTTCCACAGGCTTTCCACAGCATCATATCTGGATTAAGCAAAGCTGGCTCTTGTGTTTGAGGGCTCTTCAGATGAACTCTGGGAAGCCAAACAAAAACGGTCTTCAGATTTTTTGAGAAAGATGAAAAATTACTTGGCATTAGCACATTGATGATGTCCCTTCCTGTGTCCTGCTCCTCAGATGTGTGGAACAAACAGTAAGCTTGAAATATGAGTTTACAATACCAAGCTATATATATCAATTAATATTTACTGCTCTGGCTGTAGTTATAGTAAAGATTTAGCTTTATTCCATTTTGTTTCATCCTCAAGTTCTCTTTTCAACATTCTTTTCATTTTGCTGTTCTTTGTCTATAAGCAATGAATTTTTCCAAGATCCTGTAGCAATTTCAAGATGTCAAGTTTTGCTTTGGGCTTCAGTGATCCCACTTGTGACAATGTTTAGATTTTTATTTCAGTTGCATCTCTGAGTCATGGAACTGTGTTTCTTCCTTCTTTTCTTCCCCTTTTTTCTTTTTTTTTTTTTGGAATATCAGAAAAATGTTTCAGTCCCCTCCCTCCCAGAAGTGCTTTGGCAATCTTAAGAACTGGGATCTTAAAAGTTAATGGAGCTGTTTCAGACTCTCCTAGGAAGCTTATATTCATTCATTGTTTATGATTTTGAAGTAAGAAGGTTCCAATTTGCAATACTGTTTGCTTGTGGCTTTGTCTTTTGGCAAGATATTTTAAAATCATAATGTCCCTGGTGCTGACTGTCCAAGAACAGTGCAATTTCATCCCTTCAGGTGGCTCTGCTGAAACCAAATGTCACTCGGCTGCCTTAAAAAGTCAGTGAAATGTGGAATAAACCAGTCAGTAGCCTGGGGAAGTACCCCTTTCTGGGTGGCTTTGTGTTCCTTGGCAATTTTATACGCCTGTATACATTATCCTTGTAAGTGTGATCTGATGTGTAGGTGGTCCCTATTTCTGACACATTACATTTATCTGCATCTCTGGAGCAGCTTAAAAAGTCAAGCCTTTTTTTTTTGTTTGTTTTTTACAGTCGGACTATTGCCATGAATGTGATGTATTCTGGGGACTGCATTCTGCATCTCGAGCATGCAGTTAATCAGAGCTGCAACTCCAGCTGGCCGTATTTTGCCAGGGAAATAAAACGGAGCTGTATAGGGAGAACACGTGAAGGCGTGCAGTAAATTTTTATGAGCCCGAGGATGGAATGACCACATTGCTCAAGCCTCACCAGCCGAGAGCTACGACAGGCTTAACCAAATAAGTGACAATTAAAACTTTATAGCCTTTCACATTGTCATGTGTTTGCCTGTGCCCTGTGTGTCATTTTTAGCTCTTGTTTACACCTGCGCTGGTGAAACCGAGGGCAGCACTTGTTGCCCAAGAGGCACAATTTCATTTAGCTTGTTCCTAGGTCTTCCTTGAAGTTTCTTGGAATTTTTTCTCCACGCTGTTTTGAAACGCGGGGCGGTAACGCAGCCAGGAGGGAGCTGGGCAGCAGCACGTTCCTCTGGCACAGCGGGCTCCCTCTGTGCCAAGTGGTGACAGTGCCACGGTCTATAGCATCTCACAGGAAACCTTTTCCTCCAGAAAGTATAATTCTGTAGATACCATGGAAACTGAAATGTACTAGTGGTGTTTTTATCACTGTATAACGAGCAATGAAATACAGGCATTTATAATGGCCACAGAGTATATTCACTAGACGTCTCCTTGAACCAGAATTAGGGTGAAACATACTCATGAGCTTTGTCCCTGACTCTAGCCTTGGCTTCAGGCCACTTCCCAGTGTTTTTTGCATTTTTTTTTCTCTGCTCCTGGTAGAAGTGGCCTCTCTGGTTCTCTTTGTACCCTGGCAAGGGCCATGGAGGGTTGCGCCAGGTAGAAGGGAAGGGAGAAGGTGACAGCTCAGTACAGCAGGGAGGAAGAGGGAAGGAAAATCATCTCAGTAAGGACAAGAGAGAAGAAAGTAGGGCAAGACAGAGTTAAATAGCTGGGACTGCAGGATCAGATTAAAAAATACAGTAGAGGGTCCTGGGACATCTTTTCTCCTAAACCTCCAGCTGACAAAACCCAAATGACTCAGCCCCTTTCACAAGACGAGAAAAATTTCCACTTTGAAAAGTCAGACCTCTGCCATTAATTTTAAACACCCCCTTCCCTGTTTCTGGCCTTAACATGTTCACCAGTGTAACCCTGGAGTCCTGCAAGATGTTACCTCAGAGATAAGCCTGTCCCCAGGGAATCACAGAAAACAGGGGTGGAAAGCACCTCAAGAGATAATCTAACCCCTGTTGTTCCTCCAGGCAGAGGAAGGTAGATGACATACACGGGCTTGTGGGGGGTGTGCATGGGCAGGGCTTATTTGCTGGAAAGCTGTTAAGTAGCACGTTGGGGGAACGGTGAGGTAATGGGAATGGTGTTGCTTGTGTATGGTATTGGATACTGCCAGGGAGAAACCAGGTGCCTTGTGGTGAGGATGGAGAGGCAATAATACATGGCAATGACTGTGGTCTACGTCTTCTCATCCAAATGATTCAGGGCCAGATGGATGTCCTCACTTGACTAAGATGACCTTCGTTACACATCTGTATCTGCCGTGGGGTAGGAGTAAGGACTAGGAGGGCTGGAGAAGTGCACATGCTGTCCTGTTGGTGCAATCGCAGCATTGAGCAACGCTGCCCTTCCCAACGACAGCGCTGATGGATCCAGCCTAGTTGCTTTATAGGGTCAATAATTTGATGTAATCAGCTTAGTAGTTGAGCAAGGTAAGAAGAAAATTGACCTCTTCAAGAAGTCTGACTATTTCAGACATCTAAAGCATTGTGGCACTGAGGAGTTGGAAGTATTTTCAGACACAGGCTTCCAAGTTCCTGCTCTGTGAATTGTAAAAGTTCAAAGATGTCCCAGTGCTGTTTCTTGGCATATCTGAATGGGGAATAATGGGAAATCTCAGATTTAACTGGGTCATGTACAGAGTTAGAGTGTGTAATATCTGGTTGCTGAAAGTCTATGTTGGAAAGTCAAGAGGGAAAGTCACCAAGGATGTTGAAGAGCTCACCACTTGTTTGGAATGGAAAAGTCACAAGGGAACCCCTCTAAGAAGAGCTTCAACATTTATCCCATTAAACATCCATCAGGTGATTAAATTAAAAAATAAATATTTCTGCAAAACTCGGGCAAAAGATATCGTAAGACACAGAACAGCAGCATGGTTAGCCATCGGACGGCGGTGGGGGTGGTGAAACTTAGTCCTTCCATGCCACCTAGTGTAGGAAGCTATGCAGCTCTCCAGCTCCCGAGAGCGAAACTGGGACCTGAGCATCCTGAGAGACTGGACTCTGCAAGCAAGGGTGATTGAGCAGGAAATTAAGTGGAGTCTGAAGCCTGCCATTGAATGAACTTTCTCACCAGTGCAGATAAAAATCTTGCCACTGGCACCACGGCGGTAGGCGATGCTTGTTTCTGGCTCTGCTTGCCATGTGGTACACTGGGAGATTTTTAAAGAGAATCATGTGGTCTGTGTTTTTATATATTTCAACTGAAAAAGAATAAAAAGTTACCCCAATCTGCAGCTGTCAACACACTGGGAAAAAAAAAAAAAAGATAGTGTGGGATGTTTAAATTATGGCACTTGGTAACATGACTTGAAAGACTTTGTTTCTGGGAATTAAAACTGGACCTTAGCTAAACGGATACAGTGTTTGGTTGATTAGTTTTTGGTTTGTTTTTTTTTTTTTTTCACAGGATAGGAGAAATTTCTGTTTTGTGGCTGATTTGAGTGAGGAGAAAAAATAAGCTATGGTTCCATGAGTAATTGCTCTAAAACACCAATGGATGAAAGGGGCCCAAAGTTGTGGTGTGCTGTTTAACTGTTAAATGTACCTAGGCTTCGGCTGAGTGGTTAGGAATAATTTTCTTGAGGGACAGTTAGTGCTGTAACTGGCTAAATCAAGGACTCTTGACCTTACTTTGAACATTTGGTGCTGGTTTCTCTGATGCAGAAGAGCAGGCTAGGTGGGAGAGAATTCTGATAGCCCTTCTTACTCTGGGAAAATCTATACCATGTCATCAGACTCACTCAAAACCGCTTCTTAACAGATTGCAATGTCAATCCAGGATATTACCAGTCCCAGAATAACAAGATAGCTATATATATTTCACCCAGAATAACCGTGGACAAGGGCACCTGCACTCTGTCAGATTGTCCTATGCATAAGATATAAACTGTGTTTATAAGCAACTTTTGAGAGTAACACCACACAAGTCAAAATTGCTGACCTTGGTATATAAAGAATAAATGATCTCAGCAAAATTTAAAAAAAAAAAAAAAAGACAGTTAACCACAATACTATGCTGGAGACCCTGCATCAAACATAGGAGGAGGTAATTCATGTTTAGTTTCTGACTTAATAAAAATCTCTCTTTTTTTTTTTTCTTTCCCCCCTCTGCTTTCTAAATTTTCTTCTACCACTTTGTTTATTCCTGCTAGAAATGTGCTGTTGAGTTGCCCAGCCGCTGGCCTGCTGGGGCTGATAAACGGTGTTGCCTCTCTGAACAGAAACACTCCGTGCTTGGCTTAAAAGCAGATCTGTGCCCTTCCTCCTCCCTGCCTGCCCACAGATGCCCTCACCTGCACACAGGCTTCCGTGCTCCCGCACGCCTTGATCGTGGTGGAAGTAAGGTTTTTACGTGGTGTGTAAACAAGGAAATCCCTCGAAGCAAGAGAGCACTTCAAAAGCTTGGCTCGCGTGATGGCGAAATGATGACATGTAGCTACGGCATTAATACAGGCCGTATGTCTGCGTTGTGTGTGTTGAGAAATGGGTGAAGCATAGCACAGGGGAGGAAGAGATGGAATGTCATCATATGCTTTCCATTTGCACCCACGTAAAAAAAAAAAAAAAGAAAAAAAAAAAGAATAGTGTTTCTACTCTTTCCAAGGCAATGTGATGTATGTGTCTGGTTCCATTATTAAAAAGAGATTAAAATGATTTAAAATATGTTTCAGTATTTAAAAAAAAAAAAGGAAAGTGGATGTTGGCCATTTTGAGTCATCAGCCAAACTCTTGGCCTTCCTGTTTTTCCCGTCTCTTGGAGCTCCCATGTATCTCTAGTTTACAGAACCCCCAAAGACAACTAATGTTTAAATATTTAAACTCCTTCTTTTTTGACATTTTTCTAGTCTAATTATTGATCCCACAATGTTTAGTATCCAGGAAGCAATCCCAAGTTCCTGAAATGAAAACCACCTTCCAAAAGCCAGGCTTTTAAAAGATGAGTCATTGACTGGCACTGGAGCATTTTTTGGCACTTAGCTTAAAAGTAAGAGGTTTTGAGGGGAATTTATGCGTGTGAGAAAGTAAAAAAAAAAAAGAGAAATTAGAAAAAATTAAAAAGTGCTTGGCATGCAGCCTGTCAACTTTCATAGAAGAGTGTAATAAAATCACAGTGTCCTGGGTGAAAGCATTTGGTGGTTAACTCCTTCCTGAGCAGTCTGCAATTTCCCAAATTTCGTCTTCTATTTCTGTAAGGCCAAAAAAGCATGATTGCAACAAAATAGCCCAAAGGGCAGTATTTCCCTTTCTTTGGGAATGTGTCTTTTCCCTGCTGGAGCTGTTGCCAGGGCTTTGGTTTGCCCAGGGAGCTGTGGGGTCCAGGGTCTCTGTGTCCCACTCCCTTTTCCTCACTCCCTCAGGACTGTTGTCCCTGAAGCAAATACCAGATTGCTGGAAGATATTTCATAACTACTTCACTTGGGACTTGCCCTGCCTCTTTCTGCCCTTAGGCAAGACCTGAAGCAAGGGAAGAGAGGGTAGACATCTGACCATGTCGGCTAAAGTGCCTTTAACATCTGTCTCTAGATCAAAATCTTTTCCTTGTTGTTTTTGCTGTCTTCCTCCTGAAAACTCTAGTCCAGTTTCAGGAAGCTCTGCTGGTTCAATTCAGCAAAGATTAACATAAAATAGAGAGGGAGCAGAAAAGGCAGGAGTTGGTGTACATACCTCCCTGAACTGAACAATCCCAACAAAAATGAGAGCGCTACCGGCGTGGTGCATGCTATCCATTGACCCTTGGAGAGGGAAGACCTACTCATGTGGGTAGAGTGCCCAGAGCAGAGAGGGCAGCACTAAAAATTCCCAGGTCTCTCGCCAGGCTCACACTGCCCAACTCTCATTTCCACCTCACTACGCAGGAGTAAATTGGGAGTAATTCTGTTAAATTGAGACAACTGAGGTAGATAATCCAGGTGGTTTTTAATATTCTTACACTTCTCATCATCATGCTATTCTAACCTTGCAACGCCCATCTTCAGCTCATCATCCTTTGTCTCTCCACAGTTGACTGCAGTGGCTGAGCATTATTTGGGTCATTTCAGGTTTTGTAATTGAATCTCTAAAGCCCGTGTTGCGGTGCGTGTGGAAGATTATGGTGGTCCTCTTACAATTTCCATTCTAGGTGCCTCCTTGGCAAACTGCAAGCTGATGAGGACTGGAGTTGTGTATGTGCTTGGACACATGGACACAGTAAACCATGTAGCAGCAGGCAGGTTGGTAGAGTCCCCCTAGAGTCAGGCAACATTTTTCAAGCAGAAAGTATAACCAGCCGAACTGGAATGGCCGTGGGTTATCAGCAGCATCTCCCATCGTATTGACATGACTCTCCCATCAGTAGCACAGAGCCCGCCACAGTATGAAGTGTATGAAACTGGGATGAAGTTTTCTATGCCACGTGCTGTGAATCTGAAGGAAATTTTTTACCAAAGTAGTTGAGAGATTCCTGCAATATGAGAAATATAACCTATTTTGCTTACGTTAAAAAATAATTGTCTCCTTTGAATTGTTTTGGTGCTTTTTTTTTTTTTTTTGTGTGTGCTCTGAAACAGCAAGCTGAGATTTAGTAGAAGACTGGGACGTCCCCTTTCCCAATGCCAAGTTAAACCCCCAGAGGATCAGTGAAGTTACGAAATTTGGAAGGGAAAAAAATAAATAAATCTGTATACCTGGTCATTACAGAGTACTGGAATTCCAGCAAGAGCTTTGAAAACTGCAGCCTCAGCGAGCAGGTCCAAGGCTCTCAGTGCCTGTGGCTGCTGACACCACGGCTGCGGAGAGAAGCTGGGAAGGGGTCTCGCCTGCCGTCGAGTGGAGGAGCTGGGATTTCCTCACGAAGGCAGCTTCCCACCGCGCCGTGCCAAGGAGGGTGGGATGCCAAACCCCGAGCATTTGCCCTTTGCCCCTCCGTTCCCCTGCAGCAATCCAGCAGGGACAGGAGGGAGCCGCGTGATTTAAGTAAGAGAGGAAAGGAGCAGATAAGGACACGGAAAGTAATGAAACGAGCAGTTTGGAGGCAGGGGAAGTGGGAAGCTGACCTAAGGAGAGAGGAATGTCATTGGGGACCCGGAGGTGGGGACACGCGAGCTTGGCAAAGAAACTGGGAAGGGAAGCCAGGAAGGGAGGGCGTGGAAAGGCTGAGATTAGACGGGGGGCAGAGGGATAGTCTTATTCTGGGGCTGGGTTTGTCTCAGGTTTGGGAAGAAGGTCCAGGAATCTGGCTAGTGGACCATGGTACTGGTCAGGGGAGGGGTCAGGAAGCAGAGTGAAGGAGGAAAAAGTTGAAGAGCGTTGGGCTGAAGAGATTGTGCTGGGACAGAGAAGAAACAGAAGAGCATGCGCCCACCCAAGTGTGGTCCAGCCTCCAGAGCTTGAATAGTACCCAAGAGGACTGTGTGCTGACCCTAACATTGCCTGCAACTACCTTTCAAACCTGTTCTTCAAGACATGGTGCAAGACCATTCTTTCTCCTTCTTTCATATTTGAGAGTTTGGCTGACTTGCAGTAGAATAACTTTTTTAGGTAGGGAGAAAAGTGAAGTCAGGAAGGTGGGGCATGATATATACGATTGAACAAATCCTTCTGGGTTTTTTTTTTTCTGCTTTATCGTGATATATTTTCAAGTAAGAATCACATCTTATGGCTAAAGAATTTGTCATCAATTCTTTACTTTGTAATGTAAGGAATGTTTGTAATCCATTAGGTCATAAAGTTCAGCAAATACTGTAGTAGACTAATTTTAGAATGGTATAATAAAAAACCAACACATTATGAATGAAATATAAATATATTCTCATGTTTTATCTTCTCAATTGTTACCATTCTCAAAGAATTTAACAATTGCAGCAGAGATTTTTCTACTAATGCAACTTCTAATTCTAGCTGGCACAGATGAAAACAGTTGATCAAGACATGCTTCAATATTTCCATGCATTTCAGGCTGACAAAATGTGATAGCACCTGTGATTCTTAAATCTTTTTGCCAGGGAAAGTCACAAAAGGTGATGAAAAAGTGTCTTATCACTAGTGTATTTAGCTGTATAATGTAGCATATGAACTTACTAGTCAGGTAGAAGCAAATATGTCTTCTCATTTTCTAGTTAATTTGCAAAAAGAAGAGAGTGTAGGTAGAATAATGATCTGCCACAATTAACATTGCTAGTAAGAAGTTTACATCTATTGACAAAATTAAACCCATTTTACTACAGAACACTTTTTACACTTTTTCAAATACTACTGATGTAGTTTCAATGCAGTCAAAAAATAACCATGTGACAATTAATTATTTCCCATCAGCTTTATTTCAGAAGTGTAATAAAGTGCAGACTTTGGGTCGGATAAGAAGGATAGCCCTTGTTAATTTGATTTGTTGTTAGATTATTTTTTTTTTCAGCTTGGCAGTAGTGTAAATTCTACACTGGAATTTGACCATTTTTTCTGATTCTCTTCAGCCTTTCTTGCAGTTATGTGACAAATAAACTGAAAAGGTGTAAGAACGGGGTGGAGGAGCTTCTTCTGTCATGGTGAGACCCTGCGCAGTCACCCCCTGTGCAGCTCCATTCCCTGCACTGTGGGAAGAGGAAGGTGTATCTGTACCATGCAGAGAAATCTGTGATACTTTAGCTCTCTTCAAAACTAGAAGCAATGTAGATGTGCCTGCACTGTGCCAGAACAACTGTATTGGCTGGTAGGACTCCAGTGAGACCTTCGGTACTCTACTTTGCTGTGTACTTCTACTGACTTAACTGGAAGTTGCTTCAGTATTTGTAACATTGCCCAGTGCAGAGAAATGGAAAATATGGTGGGATCTGTTAATCCAATCAACACTGAAATGCAAGAACATGAGGAGCCTCAGCATGGTCAGCACCTGGTGAGAGAGCACGGGACACTGATACGCTTGCTCCTTGCTGATAGTCCATTACTGATAGCCCTTGGAATACAGCCTTGATTCTTTTTTTTTTCTTTCTTTTTTTTTTCTTTTATTTTCTTTCTTTTTTTTTTTTTTTTTTAATACAATGTAAAGTTGCTAAAAGCTATTTCATGAAAATAAAATCTTCCAGAACAGGTACCACATGAACAGTCCAGCTTTCCTTTCTGCTCTTCATATTTTTACCACATGTATTAGCAGTGCAGTTTTTAATGTTCTCATCCAGCAAAGTACTTGAGCAGGTGCTTAATTTTAAGCATATGCTTAAATGTTTTTCTCTCTTAAACCCTTATTCTTGGCTTCCACTAGGATCGCTGAAAAGGGTGATAAATGCATGGAAGTTTCTGTGATGTAGAAAGCTGTCTATTAGTAACTCCAGAGAAACCACCAAGTGATTCCACATGGACCACCAAACCGTCTTCAGAGTCTAATGATTTTCATTTGCACTGTCAGTCCGGGGTAGACTCAAGATGAAAAGTTATGTAATATTTTTCCAGCTCCTCGAGCTATTCAATCCTCCCTCCGTCATTTGTTTAATACATTCCTCATATGTTGCTCTGGTCTCCTGACACCCAGGCTGTTCCTGGGAACAGCTGAATTCCCATATGGGGGGAAACACATTTCCATATGTTTTTTAGTATTTCAAAAGTGTTATTTTATTTAATAGATTTAAAATATTTAAGCCCCCACCCGTCCCCCCCCCCCCC
>JAOTQQ010000023.1:57269399-57295298 GCA_026546715.1 Gallinago undulata
CCCCCACCCTTCCACCCCCCCCTTTGGCATGCTTTTAGTGAGTGCCCCAAAGACTGTAGAGCAGAAAAAAAACCCCAATAGTACAGGAAAGCTTGCTTTTCATAGAAGTTCATGGTGACATACACTCAAGAAATACATGAGAAATAAACTGAACTTAGTCTCCTCTCAGTTTTTTTCAGACCTCCTCACCTCTCTGTCTCTTTTCAAAACTACTTTTACTGTTTTAGTTTTAAGAGCTAATAAAATATACAGAACCTGACTCTCCTCTTGCATCAGTTCTAGATAGTTAATGTCAGAGTTACATTACTCCATTAGCTACATGACTCCATTAAAATGTCAGCACTACTTCAAGAAGGAGAACCACATCCATGTTATCTGAAAAATTCTGTCCTACCAGAATTTCGGGGACTCTTCCAACTTGCAGATTAGAGGTATCTATTTAACACAGAAGTGTTAGTCCTATGTGAAACTGAAGTGGAAACAGAAGACAACAGGCTAAATTCTTTAATTACATGGAGAAAATATGAAAAGAAGAGAAGGTAAGCTTCTGAAGGCAGTCTGTGTTCTTAGTCATGACCATCTACCTTGCTGAAGTCCCTGAAATTGCAGAGGGCAAAGACTTCAGTTACCCTACTAAAGGTAAGGTCTAAAAAATAGAGGTCTAAAAAAATAAAATTTACGGAGTGAAAGACCAGCACAGATAAAGGCAGTGGGAGTTTCTTGCCTTTCCTGTGAGAGAATTTTATGCAAAGTACAGATGCTGTCAGGTGCAAGGGTCATGTCTTATTGGAAGAGTAACATTCTTGCCCATCCCAATCAGGTGAAATCACTACAGACCAGTAACTAACTGCTCCGTCTCTGGAAGAGCAGTGCTGCTCAGCAGCCTCAACATTCCATAACAATGAATCTTCACGGTATAGGAGACAGCAAAGTAATCCAACATGCATAATGGAGAACAAAAGCGACACAGACTATTGAAATAAACGCTTTTTTTTTCTAATAGGAACAACATGAAACAATGTGGTGTTCACTAACTTATGCTTCTTGGGATTCCAGCATTCTGCATAACCAGGGAATGCACTGTGGTGACCCCCAGCATCTACAGTTTCCAAAACCAGTAGAAAATTCCACAAATTAGAGAAAACATGATAGAGCCAGAACTCTGCTTTGCATCTTTCCTCCCCTTCTCCTCCTATCTCTGTCACTAAGCGTTTTCTATTAACGCTTCTCCCTTCTCCTACACGGTGCCAGAACCTGAGTGAGTCACTGCTAGAGAAGGGCTTCTTGGATGGCGGAGGCAAAGAAGGAGCATTACTAACGGTTTCAAAACAATAGGGAATACTTGAATGTCCAAAAAAGGAAGCACTAAACTTGCTGCACTAGACTGTCACTGGCTTACTGTCAACTCATTAGGCAGCATCCCGAGCAATGATGAAGGAATGTATTTGAAAATACATTTGGGACTGGTTTGCAAGCATCAGGATGTTTACATTAGTTGTGAGATCCCCCCTTCTTTTGTATTGGGTTATTGTGCTAAGAGTATTTGTAGTTAGGATTGTTGAGTACTCCTGGCCAGAAAACAGCAGTTTCTTCTGGTGAGTATTTCTGAGGTTTTGAAATTTGGTTTTGGTCCATATGTGGTGGAATGAAAATGGGAATTTCAGAGTCTTTTAGCAATAACAAACAGAGAAGAATCAGGAAGGAGAAAACAGCCAAAAGATGAACCTGGCATTAACCTGGCATATGGGAAACAACAGCTGCTCCTGGTAAGGTGAAGACCTTATAAATAACACTTCTGGCTATTCTGCATTCTTCTGTAATAGGTTATAGGAAAACTTTTTGATTAACAAAACATTTTAGGTTTGGCAGAATAACAGTTCTGGAAATAAAAAATATCACTGAAAATATTTGGATTAACTTTATTGAGAACCCAAGACCCAACTTTACCTTAAGAGATTAGACCTGGAGGTACGGAAAATCAAGAGATCTGCAAATCCTAATCTTGCATTCCCCTTAGAGGTAGCTGCCTCTAAATTATATTGATTTAACAATATACAGTTCCATGAGAAAGTGTTAGCAACACCTATGTTTTACTCTTGGAAACACGAACGCTATCCCAAGACTGTGCCTGGATTGACAAACGTGAGGCTGGTGTCTACATAAGGTCTTTCATTACCAAATTTCTACTTTTCCCTCTGAACAGTCATGTGGTTTTAAAAAAATTAACTATAGGATCATCATAGCCAATAGCTATTACAAAAAGTTTCAGATGTTGGAGAACAAAAGCAAGCAGGTCAAACTGAAAAACATACTTTGAGGGTTTGATATCAGATCCTGTTTTACTTTTCCAGGTGAGGCTGCCACTACTGTGAACTCACCTAAAATTTATGAAATGCTCCATAAAGTTGAGAATGTTAAAATTAAAAAAATTCAGTTGACATTTGGAATAAATTGCCAAGAAAGGAAATCGAAGCAAGGAGTATAAATAAACTTAAGAGTTGTCTATGTTTATTTCTGGACTAAAGATGAGGTGAGGGATAATGTAAAATAGACATTGAAGTGAAAGAAGGATAGATGTAGCATGATAGCTGGCCTTTTCCTGTTCTTAAACTGATTTGTGCTTTAATCACAACCTAGAAACAACTTAGGCCTCCCTCAAGATCATGAATGCATTCCCTACATGGCTTAATTCTATAAAGCCTGTAGTTTTGCACCGTATCCTCTAATTGCAAGCAGACGCAGTATCAGTACCACGTCAGCAAGATATCATATCTGGAGAAAGAACAATCTCTTCAGGAACTTTGAGAAATGCTGCAGGCATGGTGATCCAAAAGCGGCCCAAACGGTGGGCTTGATCTGGAATCCTTCACATCCTTTGCATCCTGGCCCTGTCCCAAAGTGGTGGGGCTGGTGCTAGGTTGGGGGCTGGAAGCTGCTGGGCGAGCGCTTTCAGTGGTGGCCCGGGGCCGGCTGCCATGGGTACCCTGCTCCACTTCTCTTCTGGACTCATCTGGCATCAGTTCAGGACTCCATATACTGCGTAGGATTGCACCGAGCAAGCCTGATCAGTCCTATGGGACTTTAATGTAAAGCAAAACTTGGACTGCCAGTGCATCCCAGAGGTGAGAGCCTTAGTGTCTTCTGGCATTCACTTCTGGAAGACAGAAATATTTCTGGCCCCAGTTATAGAGAAGAGTATTAAAAATTGGCTTTGCTCTGCGTACAAGAAGACTTAGAAGTTGAAACAGGCTTTTGGAAAAGCCTTTTGATGCTTGTGCTTGTGTAGGGTTTCTAGGGCAGGAAAGAGCCAGAAGGGTCTCATCTTCAGGCTTCTCGTGTCTGAGGCACGTAAGAAGGAGGCGGTGGCTGTCACCACAGCTCAGCGGTGTTTGGATGAGAAAGATTGGTGCAGATGAGGCTGTGCCTCAACTGCTGGTGGCTGCTGAGCCCTCTTTCTTTCCCAAGCTGGCTGCACATTGGAGAGGTCGAACAATGGTGTAAAGATACTCCCTCCTCCTCCCTCCTCCTAGGCTCTGAGTGACACTCAGACAAGTGTATCACACCATCTCTAGTTCAGATCATTTTATAACCTTATATCATTCATTAATTGTGTGTTTTATCAGAGCTTCAAAGGTCATAACAACAGTCAGGGGGTTATTTGCTGTTACAACCTGTGTGTTGCTACCATCACAAATCACTTCTACACACAAACCCCGTAATTCAGCAGGGTGGCGTTTAAAACTCAAATTAGCAGGCTTACAAGGGAACATTAGCTACAGTTTATTAGCTCAGCTCCCCGGCTGCAAATCCAATCTCTCTGCACGGCAAGACAATCGCTGTGTGTAGTGCAGGTGTCATTTCACACTGTGCCCTCACCCCAGCCAGGCTGGCCCAAAAGGCATTAGCTGCAAGGCAAATGGTTCGACTCTGCATGAAGATACGGTCACGGCAACAGAGGCAGCAGAGTCACCAGCAGGGAGTTATAAACGATAGGCTTTTAACCTGTCACCTTCTGTATAAAGAATTCAACCAAAATCAACCTTTCCAACACAGAAAATGCTCAGAGGATGGCTTTCTTCAAAGGTTTGAGATACTTTGCTTAAATCAGTTCTGAATCGTGAACTTATGGCTTTTATACACCAATCCACCCATGTTTTTGTTGTCACCAAAAGGTATGTGCACTCCACTTGCAGTGTTCCTGCTGGGGACAGACCCACCTCCTTGCTGGATCTTCTGTACAGCTAGAGAACAGATGTGATATGTCTTTTCTTTAAATGACTCTTTCAGGTTCAACAAAGTAAACAAAACTGTTATTAAGATTTTTATTACATTAATGTATATCCTGGGCACTTATTTTATTTACCAGCACCCTGTAGTGGGTTTCCCAGTCTTAATAAAATGTCTCATCGTACTCAGGAGCCTGTGGCAGACAGCTGCAAGCGAGTTAACCGTAGGTCTGAACTTTTAGCTTATGTTGTCTAAATACATATACTATGCTCATTTCTGTCTCTCCTAGCTCCCTGTAATGAAGGACAAACCAAAGCAATCTGTGTACACCTAGTTTTGTTAACAAGTTTGCTAGCAAGATGGAATTCTCACTGTAATGTAGCACATTATGGTGTCTGAGCCCTTTTACTCTGGCACAGACAGATGACGGGAGTGACTGTGGGGGTAACAGAGATTACAATAGTCCCAGCTCTCAAAGACTAACGGCCTGTTTGAGTGACAAAATTCAGATGAGCAGTCTGATCTGTGAATTTTCTAGAGTCTAAGCCTCCCTTGGTTACTCCCTTTGAAAGCCAAGCAGGCAACTTCTAGCTTAATGTCACCAAGGGTCACATTCAGATACCCCAAATTCTACCAGCAGACTTGCCTAGTGCTTCCTACTGCCTGATCCTGGGCAGCTTCCTTTATGGTGCTTGTGCAGTGTCTTTGACATGAACCTCTGTGGTTCCTGGCCCTTTTCCAAAGACTAGAGATATGTAATTAGGTGGTATTTATTTCATCCTGGGATGGGCTTGAGAGTAGTGACACTGGGAAAGAGCATGGAGTCTTTATTGTAGTGTAAATTCCCCTTAGTTCACTCTTACGTTTACGTATCATTTTCTGCCCTGAACATTAAATGCACAGTCATGAAAACTAAGGTGAAAATCCCACTAGAGAGCAAAAAGAAAGACTCGTTGATTGGTGTCTCTATGGAAGGTGAAATAATGGATAACATTTTTGGCCTCCCTGACACAGTGTAAGTTTTTGCTTAGGTTGCAGATTCACCTGTCCTCTACAAGTTGCTTGTGGTCAGTGTAAGGGCTCTCAGATCAAGTTCTGTTCTGGAGAAGTGAGCAATATAGTGGTTTATGTGTGGAAAATCAAATGGGTTGATGGTCAAAACCTAATGAGTTCCCCATATTTTTCATCAAGAATGTTTTTTCCCAGTTGCATGCTTTCACTAAGCACTGTAAAAATACTTGGAATGGAGCATGGTTTCAGTATAGGTAGGTATGCAAAGATTAAGCAGCACTAGTTTTTCATCAGAATATGCAAGGCAGTGTAGAGAAGGGCATTGCTGGGTCAGATGTGAGCTGTTAAACTGGACAAGTCCCGTGTCCACCTACTGGGGAATTTTTATTGTCCCTCTTGAGGCAAATTAATCACAAGTTGTGCTTAGATATATAAGATCCAATGAACAATGCATTGGACAGAGTCCTACCACCATAAGTGGATCTATAAGGAGTCTGAAAAGATGTGTCACCAGCTGATACCTTACATACACTTGGACCAGCACCAATCCTGTGACCATCAGCATCAGGCGTCTCAGCCCAGTATTAGGTCCACCGTGCAGCCCAGTTCCACTCCCCAAAGGTGGTCCCTCTGAATTCGCATTCCAGGACTGCTACAAAACAATGCTGTGGCTGTTTTTGATCTCAACACCAAGGGAAACCTCAGTCCCCTACATGAAGTCATTCTGGCTCTGGCATTCCTGCTTCCATCCAGTTTAACCCGCTCTGCGGTTGGGCCTTCTTGCCCTCCATGCCAGATTATTCCTTAGTCACAAATTACCCCTGCCGAGCAGTTAAAATTTGAATTTCCCCTTCATCTGCTTTTAATAATACCAGCACAAGAAACCTGGCAGAGGATATTTACATATAACCATTGTTATAGGGACTTTCTTTCCAAGTCTACCAACAGATAGACTGTTAGTAGCCCATAGCCTGAAGAGAACATCAGGTGACATTTTTACATGCAAGTTGTATGTGAAAAAGGAATAAAAGAGAAGAAGTACATGAATACTAAGGGATTCCAAAGTATTTTCTTTTCCTTCTTAGTAACTATTGAGAAATACAGAATATGTTATTTTCCTTTGGTTCACATCTTGCCATCAGATTCCTGAATATCTGAGCATATCTCATTGAAGATGAGCTATATTCAGAGTGCAGCCCAGATTGGGTTAAAAGAGACTCGAGTACCTTGAAGCTGACTCAAGGAATACAGCCTCAGCCACATTTTCAGATATGCCAAGATGTTTAACAGATGTATCGTCTTTCGGAGTTAAGCTCTTCTGAGCTACGGTCTAAGATGATGTATCAGAGGTTGACAGCTGGTTTCTGTCACTGCGAACCTCTGGCTCAGATGCATTTCATTGGAAAAAGCCAGTTATGGGCACTGGAAAATCGAGCCCTTGGTTACTCTACCTGCCTGGCAAAAGCATCTCTTCCATGCTCACTGAAAAGTAGATGCCAGGGTCCATTTTTAGAAGCGTTTGGATGCCAGGTGGGTTTTCTAAAAGATCTTTTCATCTGTGAATGCCTAAAAGTAGCTTAAAAGTCTGGTCCCCTGTGACTATATAATTATATTAAAGAATATAAATTTGGTGTTTGAACGGCCTGAGTTAGACATTTTAAACACATACTTCTCCTCTAGATGAGTTTTCCATGTTGAACTTTATTTCAGATAATTGCAGGTGTAGACAGAAACGTTGGAGTTATTCCTAAGAAGAAGGAAAAGATGCTGAGTATGGGAAAGCATTTCAGATTGTGAGGGCCTGACTATGGGGTTTCAAAGGTCTTTGGAGCAAGTCCTAGATCAGGGGTTTTATTAATCTGGGTTGATTTTAAGGGACATATGAATCTTCATGCAAGAGGATTCTGTAACAAACCATTTTAACTAGAGAAGAATTTTGTGGAATTGATCGCTACTTTTGACTTCATTTTCCAGATACTGCAGCCATGCTACATAACTGGAAGCAATTACTAGAAAGGTACAGAAGATAAATCTGGCAAGTTTTCCCTACATATGTCAGAACTGTTCTTATGTTAATCATCAGAACAGAGAGTGGGAGCTCTGTGTCGTTTGGAAGCATTGAGGTTTTTTAACCCCAAGTGGAAACCAAGGTCAGAAAGCAGCAACTGTCTCTTTGCTTTTTTCCTGCACTGATTTGGGATTTTGAATACTGTTCCCTGTCTTTATTTGTAAATCTGGCCTAAAGTAAGGTATTTACATTTGAGTTTTTGCCCAATGAATCATTTCGCTAGCTCTCCTCAAAATCCTGGACTATCTGAGTGAGAAAAGCTCAAAAGTATTTGCACTGGTAGGAGCAGGAGGAAAAGAAGGGGTGAAAATGTGCTTTATATGCCAGCTGAAAAATGTTAAAGCCAGTCCTTGGTGTAGTAAGTTCAGCTAAGCTCCTTCCTAAGATCTGCTGGATATCAGATAGCAGGACTTAGTCCTTATTCTAGTAAAGCTTCGCAGTGGTGGTCTTCAACCCTTTGAACTCAACATAAATACCATTTTCTGCTTTAAGATTTATGTCTTTGTCCATGTAAAGCTGATTTTGGTGGATAAGAACTGAAGAAATATGGGAGCTTCTGATCTGGATTTATCAAGGTATGCAGGATCTCTTGTATCTGAAACGAACAATCCTGAGTGAGTTACCTATTTTCCATTGAGTGCTTCATGTTGTCACAATGTAAATCAAATGCTCACAATAAAAACTAATTGGTTGCTGACAAATAGCACTGGTAAAAAAAAAAAACCAAACACCTTTCCTTTTTGCATGAAACATTTTGAAATTTTAAGTGATCCTGTTACTAGCAAGTGTAACAAAATGCTTAGGAAATAAAAACGGCTGTTATGACTCATGAGGGTCTGACTGAGATTTTTTCTGCAGACAAGTTTTGACCTTGGAAAGAGGCAGAATACCTTCCTCTCTGATGGCTGCTCATAACCACAGAGATTGTGAGAGTGCTTTTTCTCCCAGGCCTGTCTGCAAATCCACAGGGAGTTGCGTAAATCCACTGCTCTGACGCTTGCGTGGGCTTTGGGGGCAGCACGCTCTCACAGCAAGCCACAAGGTATAGCAGGTGTCTCCACCTTGGAAGAGCCTGCAGTTTCAAGGTGTCCTCCACACCTTCTGGTCCTTGTTACCCTCAGCAAAGTGATGGAGAAGAGATTTTGGTGGAAGGACCTGGACTCCTGACAAGTGAGTGAGGACATCCCTGCTCTGTCCCGAGCAGAACTGCCCCGCTTTCACTGCTAGTGGTGCCCGCCTTGTCCTCAAATTTGCCTGTAAAACTCATTCCTCAGCACTGGCGCAGTTCTGATTCCATGTGTAAAAAGAGCTTTTTTAAGCATTTCTCCAGTCGATGAAGACAGATCGCTCCATAGTGTCTTTGTTTCCGCTCCCTACACAGATCTGTAGATATAACATATGCTCATAAAACCAGCTGGAAGTGGGACACGTAAACACCAGTCACTCAGCAGTGGCTTCTCATGCCAGCATCAGTGGAACAGAGTGTGAGAATTAAATTTATATTCTCCCGCTTCCCTACAGAAAATAACCTTTTGATCTTGGCACCAGTTCCTTATCCTGCGTGAAAAGTCAGAGAAGCCACACCAGTTCGCACTAGCTGAAGGTCTCTATCTACCTCCCAGTCTTTAAAAATCCCTCCTTCCTGGGGAGAAGGAGACGGAGGGGACGGAGAGAGCACTTGGCTCTACCGAGGGAGAGCTGGTGAGAGTGCCAACATGCAGCGTTAGCAGTTGTATTACTTTTCCTGCCGCAGGTGTTAATCTTGGCCCTGGCAAGATCTAGCAGAACAGAACGGGTCCTGGGCCCCTGCGATGCAATGACGTTTCTTCAAATGGCCTGTTTGCTTAGGTTGATGAATGACAAACTGGCAAAACTGGAGACAGGTTTTCCACTGATCCACAAAAGAGCTATAGCAAGGAAGGAAGAGAAGCAGACCTCTCCACTAATCCCCTTTCCCCAGTTCCCCCCAGCCAGGCACAAACATCTCAAACATCCTTCGAGTCATTAAACTGGCTTTTGAGCTGACAAGTCCTCTCTTGCTACTCCTCTCTTCTGCTCTGGTGAGACCTCACCTGGAGCACTGTGTGCAGGTCTGGAGCCCTCAATACAAGAAGGACATGGACTTGATGGAGCAGGTCCAGAGGAGGGCCACAAAAATGATTAGGGGGTTGGAGCACCTCTGCTCTGAGGGCAGGCTGAGGGAGCTGGGGTTGTTCGGCCTGGAGAAGAGGGAGACCTAATAGCAGCCTTCCAGTACCTGAGGGGGCCTACAGAAAAGCTGGGGAGAGCCTGTTTACAAAGGCCTGCAGTGACAGAACAAGGGGTAATGGCTTTAATCTGGAGAAGAGCAGATTTAAATTAGACATTAGGAATAAGTTCTTTCCAATGAGGGTGGTGGAGCACTGGAACAGGTTGCCCAGGGAGGTGGTTGAGGCCCCTTCCCTGGAGACATTCAAGGTGAGGCTTGAGGAGGCCCTGGGCAACCAGGTCTAGTTGGGGGTGTCCCTGTTGACTGCAGGGGGGTCAGACTAGATGGCCTTTGAAGGTCCTTTCTGGCCCAGATGATTCTATGATTCTATGATTCTACAATTGCATAGGTTTGTCCACAATAGTAAATTGAGCTGATTTTAAAGCTCTCCAAAAAGCCACTAAGAACTTGTCGCTTGGTCCATCACTACTTACTTGGCTTGGTTTGAACACTCTGATGTTTTAATGAAAATATTTTTTTCTCCATCCTCCTGTTTCTTTAGTGAAAGGGATGTCTAACCGCAACACAAACACATCAACTTGTTTCTCTGGTCCAGTTACTCCTAGTCCAGGAACAAGAAATCTTTCCCTCACCATCCTGAACATGCCTGCAAACAAACAGAAAAGGCAAAAAGTACCTTTCTTTTTGGGAACACGGATACTTTAGGAACAGATCCAAATATGTAATTTGGATCACTTTGTTGTGCAAACTGGCCCTGTGGAGGAGAACAGTTTTGAATCAGCTTCACAGAGACTTTCAGCAAAAAAAAGTAAAATGAGCTGATTTACATGTTGGTCACCTTTGGGCAGTTTTCTGAAAATTTTCAGAAGTATTGAAGTTAATAGCACGCTTTTAATATAGGTATATTATTTAAACACTTAGCATCAAGGATCAGGGATTAATTACCTTTGTTCTTCATATAGCATATTGGGGAGCTGAAGAATAGAGATCTTTGAATTCCAACACATTTTTATAATTTTATTTTTGAGTATCCCAACACAAATATGCATATAAGGCTGCGTAGAGTCATATTCATTCAGCTCTAGCTTTTAGGTTAAGTTAGAGTTCTTTTTATACAGCCTGATGCAAAAATTGCTGAAGTCTGTCGTTTTGGGTTAGGCTCACCTAGACTCATCTAGTGGCTCCTTATAAGTTCCTGCAACACCTTTTAAGCATTTGAAGAAAATTAAATTTCTGATGGAAACATGAAATCCCTTTGGATATTCTAACTGTAAAGAGACAGAGAAAATACATTATGTGGTTTTTAAGCCAACAGTAATTAATTAACAACAATAATAATAGACTTTAGCTCTTCTTGAAGTATTACTGGTTTCAGTCAACCAGCTGAGCTGCACCAATTCAGGTCAGAAACTTCTTCCTTTACCTTCAACAAAACCTACTCTTTTCATATATTCTTCCTCTTCAGCTAGTTCAATTGATGAACTAACTAAAGAATTAAAGAAATTCTGCACTTTTTTTCTTCTTCAAAGTTCCCTGCAGACTTGTTATATCTTCCAAAAAGTTTTCACTCTTAGTGATAAAGGAGAGCAAAGACATTATGCAGATTGTTGGGTGGTTGATTTTTCTTTCCTTTTTCTTGGAAGTATTGGTAGAGAAGGGCAATGTGATAGTTTATATTTTTGTTGATAAAAATCTTTGCCTTCTGTCATAATGAGTTCGCTGACACCAGGAATGTGGTAAGGGCTTTAGAGTGGAAAGCATTATTGGTAATGTGAATATAATTGTTAGTTCTGTAGCAATCATCATATTTCCATAAGCTGCACAGCTTTTGTGGTTTCAATGGAGCTGAGATTTTCTTGATTTACTTCTTCCTCCCCCTCTTTGGGTTCTTTATTCACTCTGCAAGCTATTCTTGCTTGCAGAAGCACAAATTATTCCCCCTCACCAGCACTGAAGGTACCTCATTGGTTTATCTAACATGTCTTTTCAAAGATGGTTCTGTGAGCCTGGATGTTATCTGGCATATCTGTGAATCTTTCAGCAAATCAGCAATTTAAAAGGTTTTAATCAGCGCAAGGAATATTTCTTCATCCCTTTGATCAGCTTCCTATGAACAGAATGGATTATTTCTTTTCTTTATTAGAAAGTACAAAGTCCAGTCTCAGAAAAAGCTACCCAGGGTATTCTGCCTGTTAAAACAAGAGTGGATTAATCTCTGAGCGGACTCAACAATTATTTGACTGTCCTGTATCCAATGACAGGGGATGGATTACAGGGAAGTGAGGGTCAGGATCCTGTGGTTTTCATGTGCCTTTACAGTTCAATGGCAGCCGTGTCTGCTTATCTGGGGGCAAAACTGGAACCAAAGCCTTTTAGATGAATAACTGCCCCAGTGTGTCATAAGAGGGATGCTACATGGATTGTTCACAAATAAATCATCCTGTAGAACTTAAACACAGACAACAAAAGCCAGTTTATCCGCCAGGAGCCCCACTCCATGGTAAAACTGAACATGTAAAATGCTGAAAATAGTCTTTATGCAGAGAGATGATATTTCACTTGAAGGCAAAATTATACTGTCAAGTTTTTTAGTGCACACTTCTGTGGGAATCAAAGAAGTGTGCTGCCCAGAAATTGGATGGCAAACTGCATTTCATGGGGGTGTGTTCCAGGGACTGGGCTGGCATGAAAACAGGTTTCTCCCCAAGCTTGATGGAGAAATTTGTGTAGCACTTTCTGCCCCTTCCCCCTGCTTCCACCCATCCTGCACCTGTAGTCTTTGCCAAAGGATGCAAGTTGCTCTTCTTCAACTGATTCACTCTCCTTTATGATCTGAAAACACTCTTCCAGCCTGAAGATGTGGAGCAGATGTGGAAAGTTAGAACAGCAGATGTGGGATTTTGTGCTTCAAAAGGAATCGGCATTGGTGCAAAGAGTGTTTGTGAAATGTGCTTGTCCCTTGTAAATCACCTGGCCTTTTTATCTAAATGAAATCATATGATCCTTGAAAACTGTGAAGTGAACACCTTGAAGGTGGTTTTCTGTTCAGCATCATCTAAGAAAAGGTAGAAGAACTGAATGGGAGAAAGCCGAAATTCGGAGTGATGGAGGCAGATGCAATCATTCCCAGTGCCAGATGAACGAACATACATTCAATAGGTAGATCTACCTTGCTGAAATATATCTTATTCTCAAAAGGTCTAAAACTCTCTGTGACTCACCTGGATATGAGTCTCTATTACAATTACAATGTTGGTACAGGTCTGCTTGTCTTCTAGAAGCCTGTGTTGCTTTTACCTTACCGTGTAAATTCTTTTAATGGTACCTATCCTTAGGTAGTTGTTTCTCTCACCTAGGAAAACGTCTCAGCTAATGCTACATGTACAATCTTTGGTTTAACAGTTGGATTGCCCACTTCCCATTGAAGGGGGGAAGAGTAATGTTTGCCTCCGTCCTAAGATGAATGAAGATCGAAGCTGTCATGCCATCACTGTGAAGGGTCGTGGATCAAGCATTTGATGCTTCAAGCACCGCAACTAAACTCTGAGTTTTACAGCTAATTCCACTTCTTTGTTTATAACCATGTTTGCCCTTCAAGCCTTTCCTTCATCATCTTACATAGGCATCAATTATCATCTTCAGCTCTCTCTTCAAGCTGATCTTTTGAATGAGCATTGCCAACTTTCCCTTGGTGCCCAGTATATTTATGAAATGTGTTAGGAGACAAGTCCAGCAGAGAAAAGAAATGAGACACTCCAAATTAAATGATAAAAGGATGCTGCCAAACTCGGTTTTGAATACAGCCCAAGGCACAATGTGCATACGGATTAGTTTAGGTACCAGGAGCCCAGACTGTGGTGTTTTGTGTGGGTTGGCTTTTGGACTACCTGCTACTATTAGATGAGTATTGAAACAAATTAGGGAACCATTTTCTGCCAGAAAAGCGTGAAGTCTAAAGACATGCATTGGCTTCTTCAGAAGATAAGGTTTCTTTTTGTTATTATGCCTTTCCATACTTCTGTGTGTGTGTATGAGTATATGTGCAGGTGCTCTACGAATTTAGTGTTAGATATTGCGGCCAAAATATATGCTTATGTTGACATATACTGTGGGACTAGAGAGTCTAAATAAAGGAGATGGTAGAAAGGAGGCAGGAATCATAGCAGACTGAAAGTACAAGGTCAGGAATTCAATTAAAAAGGTAGAAGAGAGAAGGAATTAAAGGGAATCAGTGAATAAGAAAATAATGCATGATATTATTTTTGTTATTCCTAGTCATAATGTGTACATATGAAACACAAGAGCGTGCAGGAAGGGCGTTTGAAGCTCCTTTCACCCTTCAGGAATCAAGGTCAGCTGCCTGCAGTGTCCCAACTGTGGCCATCCTCCTGCAGTTGGGAGGATGCATGTGCTCCCCTTGCCGGGAGAAGCAGCTTGGGGCCAAGGAATGGTGTCCAGGTGCTTACACCCAGTGTCCTTGTATTGAGATGTGCCGAACAGGGACATGAGGCAAAATGCAAAATACTTGTTATTCACTGAGCATAAACTGCTTTATGTGCCTCTTACCCTGGATTTCTCCCCTCTGACATAGAGGCACCCACTGGAGCACGTCGCTGTGGAGTTGCGTGGTGGGACTGTGCTCAAGTCACCTCCTGGGAGGTGGAACAGAGCCTGATTGCCATCAGGTGGCCTTCAGGAGAGCTCGTGCTTTAAATGAGTTTAATCATAGTTAAATATCTCGCATGAGTTACTCAAGAGAACTTGTTTGTTAGAGGCAGGTGGTGACTAATCATCTCTTAGCCCACCTTTACCACATTCAAGGGTTGTCAGAAAGCTGACAAGTAGAAAAACCTCTTAGTAACTCTTCATTATAACAAGCTGACATAGGAGGCTCCGACCCCCGCTGCTGTTGGATCAAAATGGGAAAAATAGGGTTTCCAAGTTCCTTTTTCTTGTCCTTGGAGCTTCATTACTTAGGTAATGGCAAAAATATGTTCCTCACATGGTGAAACTAATACATGTATAATTCTCTTTCCCCACACAGAAATTAATCATAACTTCCAAATTCAGAATGTAGATTTTGTTAACTCTTTTTTACTGTCGCAGCTGAGGTTAGAGATTCAGAGGGTCTTCCTTCATGGTCCCATGAAATGCCTGATGCACTGCCTGTCAGCAGAACAACTAAGCCAAAATCCAGTATTCCAGGTCAAATTGCAAGCAGAGAGGGATGGCTAATTGTCAGCATATTTTCCAGCCTGGAGCAGAAGTTGAGATGCCCTATACTCCATAGCTGCTAGGCAATGAGTAGAGCAGCTTTGAGCCAGCAGGGATATAGCCTGGGGGGGTAACACAGCCATTTTCTTCATCCTCAAGCTGAGGAGAGGCCAAGAGGTAAAGTAAAGCTGCTTCTAAATCCATTCTCCTGGGACTAGGACTAATGGTAGCTTGGGTGAGCGTAGAGAACCAACTTAAAGTGTAGCAGATGCTGCTTTCAAGCATTTACAAAAAAAAAAAAAAAAAAAAAAAAAAAAGAATTAGCAGTGCAATGAGGAAAAATATCCTGCAGCTGGAATGAAGACTGCTGGAGGGATGAAAGGAAGCCAGGTATCCTTTGAGATGGAAGATATACTACCAAATATTTATTTCTTTTAAATATTTTCTTAAGTCTTTAAAGTAAAGTAGTAGCTTCTATTGTTTCCTTTGGCAGCTTATTCTAGCCATGAGTTTCTCTCTCTAATGAAATTCCACCTACAGTAAATCTTCTGAGTGCCTGCCTGTTCCTGAGGTTTAACTCTTCCAAGTCTGGCTCTCTGCTCACCCCCTGCCTGCCCTGCACCAAGTCAGTTCCAACCCATTACGAGACTGACACCAACAGTTCTGACCTTCAGACCTTCTGACCTTCAGGACATGGGCTGTCTGTTTGATGAACTAGGTGACCCAGCCAGGTCTATTATCTGTAATTCTCTTATTTATCTACCTCATCTACCTCTGTCTACTCTCAGTCTTTCCTGTTCCTGTCTAAGAACTTGTTATTTTGAGCTTGAGAATCACTCTTTCTGAATTCAGTGTAGTTATTTTTCCAACTGTGCAGCTGGAGCCCTGGATGATCCCAGACACACCAGTTGGCCTCCTGTCCTGGTCAGTGATCTTCAGGCTGGACTGGGCTGTCTGTGTATCTTCATTTAGTGAGAGACAACACTGTGTTGTCCCTGTGTATGTAAAGCATGTATCATGACTGGGAAGAGGCACAGGGGCCTGGAGCAGGCTGCTGTCCTTTCCAGGGTGGCCTTTGTCAGAGGCCAGGTGATGCCTGGTGACTTATTCTGCAAGTTCTGAGCTGCAAGTTCTGAGCAGTCCTGCCCCTTTTTGTGTTGACTGTAGGTTTGGAGATGTGACTGCAGTAACCTCAGGCTGTGTTCTAGCTGTTCCTCCTTGACTGAACTAAATCAGGCACTGTCAGCAAGAAGAAACTCGTTGACCTGACGTGCCTGCCCGAGCAACACAGAGCAGTCAGAGCCAAACACCAGCAGAGAGATGATGAATCCAGTAAAAACACGACCAACTGATGGATGCAGGAAGCCAACAGACCCTCCCTGACTGGCCTTGGTGGTACCTGGGCAGCCACAGCTCAACCCCAGAGAGCTTCCTCTAGAGACTTCTGGCTGCCAGCCTCCTGGGAAGCAGGGGTATTTCCAATGCACCTTCAAGTCCTTTCCACATTGCAGATTTTTCTGACTTCAGAATATTTGCCACCTATTTAGGAAATTTATATCATTTCTGGATATACAAAATGCTAATTTATTGAGCAAAGAAGGGCACACAGTCTCCTGAATAAACTCACCAGCCCCAAACTGGTGCCACTGTGCATGAGATGCCAGCATTTTCTGTGGAACACTGGATCCATGTCTGCTCCAGGCAGAAACTGTCCAAAACTTTAAAAATAATGACCCCAGAGTCACCAGCTGCAGTCATCGTGCCTATATGTATTGCAGGCATTTTACCTTTGTGAAGTCAAACATAATTCCAAGCAGACAAATTCAGTTCAAATAGCTGGCTTGCCTGAGTAAAGCCTATAGGAACATACCAAAGGGGCTTCTAATTTTGCACCTAATATGTTAGAGTACTTCTGATTATCCAGTGCTGTTTTAGTTCCTCTTGAAGTGCTATGTTTTAATGACCAATTTTACACCATATTCTGAATGTGACTTCAGTAGCCCAAAAAAACAGGCTGAGCTCCTTCTGGTTTTCTCTGACTTCAGGAAAAAAAAAAAAGAAAAAGGGTTTTCAGGAGCCATTGTCACATTGCACGTATCAGGGTAATTCCTTTCTTTACATACAGAATGTTTTTCTTAATTATTTCTCAATGTTTGTTGGTAAATACTGCCTTGATATTTATTTAGCAGCTTGATACTTCAGCCAACACAAATTTCAGATTAAGTAAACTGAAAGGTGGAAGATTAAATTAGAGCAGAACTGAAGTGACTCACTCAGTGTCCATGCTGAGGTCAGGAACAGGAAACAAACTGGAGCTCAAGGACAACATTTTATCAACTGGAGAACTTATTTTGTGGAGGGATAGTATTTCCATCTATTCATTCTTTACTCAATTTTCTCCATCAGGAATTGCTGAGCGTATATTAGCCAACATCCTCCTTTGATTCGTTCAAACTGCTCTTCAGAATTCCTCCACTCTATTGCCATTGACGAAAACATTAAAAAGAGAACTACTCTGATGGACCAAAGAAGTGTGTGTGGATTCTGGCACCTGTGCCAAAGCTTTGGTCTGTATCTGTAAGTAGTGGAAGGCCCTTATTTCAATGGGAGTTAAATGCTTAAATGCTTTTGAGAATTTATTAGGAAGTTATGTAATTTTACTACATTTTTTTATCCTTTGCTTTTACGATCCATTTAATTCCGACAGTAAACCTGTTGTGGAAGGAAGGAACCTTACTGTTTAAGCATTCTGACTGCTTAATCCATGAACAATTGCCATAAATAAATAATTGCTCCAGGTCACTGCTTATAGAACTGCCTTGCTGACTAGCTGAAAAGGGGGATGCTGGAGAGGACAGAGAAGAGGCTTTGCGCGTAATTTTTCTTTCCAACAATAGACTAGGAAACAGACACCAACTCATTTATATTGACAGAATCTGCATATTGGCTTATTTTATGTGTACATGAACATTTCCTTCTGTGTGATATCCTTGTCTTCCTCTTAGGAGCTGTGAACATTACGTAAGTATCGAAGAAGAGTCTATGTACTGTGTTAAATTTCCAAAACTTGCAAGGAGGAATGTGTCACCTGTCAGAGAGATGTCACTTTGGCTGTCAGCTGAGTGCTGAGTGCTCCCCTTTGCGCATATTCACTGTGCTTAACAGGGTGAAGTGCTTTATTTCAATTGACAAAAGTTCTCAAGTAAATGAAAAAAAATTATTCCCTCCTATAGATCGAATCAGAATTAAATTCTGGCTATTCAAATGACTCCTGAACTATATCTTACCGCTATATGGACCCAGGTACCAAATCTGTCATAGCTCTGTGACTTTTTCTATTGTGGTTCTGAATAACTAATGCTCCGTAGTGGATCTTACCTCTACAGATCACGACTGGTTGGAAAATTCTTTCTGTATTTTACAGGCAGAAAAATGAAGCACATGTGAGGGTGAGCGAGTTCCAGACTCTGGATCTGTGTTTGTGCATCTCGATCCTGTTCTTGACTTCATTCCATCACTGAGTTGAAGACAAGGGTGATAACATGTTTCTTTGCATGGGAAGTGGAAAAGTAGAATTATTATGAGAAAACATTGAGCAGTTTTGGAACCCTATTGAGGGAAAATTCACCTGAGTTTGGGAGGTGGATAATTTTCCTTTGGGAATTACTGCCACCATTAACTGCCAGTGACACAAAAACATCACCTTCCAATCAAAACATTAAGAGTTGAAAGTACGTAGAGCAAAAGGTTATACTAATATGTAAAACTCTGCATCTTTCCCCTTATCTACCTCAATCTTTTCTTGTAAACATTTATAGATGTCTCTCTGTCCTGCTCCTCTTGGGTGCTCTGTCACTTTGTGTGCCTCTAAGATGCTTGAGCAGTGGTCAGGTACAGGACCCCGCCATGGGTTAGTACTCTAGCCTCCCAAATAGCCTGAGACAAACATCAACACATGGGGCTCTCCCAGGATCAATTCCTGTTCAAATGGTAGGTTATACGAAGATTATTGTATTCAGGTCAAGATGTTCACAACTTTAAAAGTGTTGTAGAAGTATGGTAGAGAGCTGAAAAACGATACAGTACTGGAAGAGCAAGGCTGGACTCCATTAAAGGAACATGCCCTGTTGTACTACTGTAGCTGTTACATCTAAATCTCCAAATGGAAACCCCATAGACATAACTTTCTGCATACTTTCCTCTGGACTAATGATCTGAGGTGCAAAGACACGGCTCGATTTCTGTGAGTTTGTGCTGTTACCTCCATCAAACATGCATGTCATGCAGGTGTCCATAATGGTCATTGGTTAGGGGTCTCTGCGCTGTCCCCCTTTGCATGGTGTAAATATTTCTTCAGACCCATCAGTGTATTGAAAAGAAGACCAAGAGATGACCTTAACAACACATTATGTTTACTTACATGAAGACTATATATGTCAAAGGGTAGATGCTTTCAATGTTTTGTTAAACATATGTAGGAGTGTGATATGAGATTATGTAAATGTCGCTTATTTTCATAATCTTTAAAATATTTTTTATTTTACAGAATCACAGGATAGTACGGGTGGGAAGGGACCTTTGGAGATCATCTAGTCCCATTCCCCCTACCAAAGCAGGGCTACCCAGAGTATGTTGGGCAGGATTTGAAGATGTCCAGAGAAGACGACTCCACCACCTCTCTGGGCAGCCTGTTCCAGTGCTCTGGAACACTCAAAGTAAAGAAGTTTTTCCTCAAGTTGAGGAAATTATTTTCAGAACACAGTTTAGTCCAGCCATGGGGAAACCTTTTACAACCTGGATATGCTGGGATCAGACAATCACCCTAACACGGGATGTCATTTCTAGTATAAAGAAAAATTAACCTTGTGCAGTTCAATTACATTATTGAAGCCTCTGAAGTCCATAACTCGTTAAGTGTATATTGGCAAGCCTTGGTCTGGACATATGGATTGTCAGTAACTGAAAATGAGCAAGCTCAGCATATATATTTGTGTATGTATATATATATATGTTTATATCCATTCTTGTTTATAGCACATTACAAAAAGGAGCTAATCTCATCTATTTATCTTGGATGAAGAACTACCAAAGTACGAGACACACAAATCTTCATAACTGGTATGTGTCTGGCAAATTTTAAAAGCAGACATGTAAAAGTGCAAAATACATTAATCATCTCTGACAAGTCGAAAGAAAGACTACTATAATTTTTTAAAATACTTTACAAGCTCAAAGGTCATGCAAAAATTACATTAAGCCAGTTAATATAAGTGCTCAAGCATCACAGGAGTCTCGTTCATAAATTAATGAGATCCAGAAAAAGCCTTTAATCAAATAAAGATCGTAGCTAAAACAAATACATACATGTTGTTGTTTAATGCAATACAAATTAAAGAATCATGGAATGATTTGGGTTGGAAAGGATCTTCACAGATCATCTAGTTCCAACACCCCTGCCATGGGCAGGGACACTTCCCACCAGACCAGGTTGCTCAAAGCCCCATCCAACCTGGTCTTGATGGGACCTCCAGGGATGGGGCAGCCACAGCTTCTCTGGGAAATCTGTTCCCGTGTGTCACCACCCTCACAGTAAAGAATTTCTTCCTAATATCTAACCTAAATCTAATCTAGATCTACGACCTTTCAGTTTAAAGACATCACTCCTTGTCCTATCACTACATGCCCCTGTAAAAAGTCTTTTTCCATCTTTCCTGTAGGTCTCTTTTAGGTACTGGAAGGCTGTTATAAGGCCTCCCAAGAGCCTTCTCTTCTCCAGGCTGAACAACCCCAACTCTCTCAGCTTGCCTTCATAGGAGAGATGGTCCAGCCCTCTGATCATCTTCCTGGCCCTCCTCTGGATCTGCTCCAACAGGTCCATGTCTTTCCTATGCCACAACCTGCAGACTTGGACACAGTAGTCCAGGTGCAGTCTCACAAGAGCACAGTAGAGGGATAGAATCACCTCCCATGACCTGTTGGCCGCATTTCTTTTCATGCAGCCCAGAATGTGGTTGGCTTTCTGGACTGCCACTACTCATTGCCTGTTCATGTTGAGCTTGTCATCAACCAAGACCCCCAAGTCTTTCTTCTCAAGGCTGGTCCTCATTCTCCACCCAACGTGTATTTGTACTTTGGATTGCCTCGACCCAAGTGCAGGACCTTGCCCTTGGCCTTGTTGAACTGCATGAGGTTTGCACCCCATAGAAGGCCACCAAATTCATCAGATACAATTTGCCCTTAGTGAAGCCATGTTGGCTGTCAACAGTCATCTCCTTATTTTCCATGTAGTTTCCAGGATGATCTGCTCCATGATCTTGTTGGGAACAGAGGTGAGACTGAGCGTCTTGTAGTTCCACAAGTCTTCCTTTTTTTCCTTTTTAAAAATGGGGGTTATGTTTCCCCTTTTCCAGTCAGTGAGAACTTCATTGAACTGCCATGACTTCTCAAATGTGATGGCCAGTGGCTTAGCAACTTCATCTGCCAGTTCTCTGAGGACCCATGGATGCATGTCATCAGGTCCCATGGATCTTGGCACCTTCAGGTTCTGTAGATGGCCTCAAATGTGATCTTAGAAGAAATATTTTAGCCAACTATGTATTTTCTGACCTAAATAGATGACTCAGTAAACTCTACAAAGCTTGGGAAGAGTAAACCAGTTTTTACCTTGTATGAAACAGGTTATGGTTCAATAAACAGCTTCCTTAGTGCTCCCTCCAGCAGCCCTGCTGGTTTTATTTTCCATCCACATTCCCTTAATAATTCTTTTGATTTATATTTACTGCATTTTGCGCAGTAACAAAGTCCCTGACTGTATTCACATCAGATAATGTGGTTGGTTCTATTACACTGCAGAGGTTTTGAATTTGCAGTGTGTATATATATATTTGTTTATCCCAAGCAGGAAAGATGCAATAATCACCAAAACAATCAGTATTGACCATTGTCATGCAGGCTTTACTCTCATGCGTTATGTGCACAGTCTCTTACTGAACTGACTTCCATGAATCTTACCTTTGTAGCAGAATTACCAGAAAATTTTGAGATGTACAGAACTGTAAATGCCTTGAGGCCTCCAGCTTTAAGGCTGACAGTTGTTTGACCTTCATTATTTTTTTTTTTCCTGTAGAATTGAAGGAATTGTAACTTGAAAAATTCTTTCAAAAATCAGCAAGACATTTCTGCATTATTCTCTGTGCAGAATTTGCAAACAGGGCATTGCCTAGAATATACTCATAAAAACAAGTGAAAAAATTCAAAGCCCAAGATTGTTCCTTTTGAAAGATGGGGAAAATGCCAGAAGCACAATAGCTGATGTTTTAAACCTCTCTCTGGACTACAGCATCCATTTCACTGAATCACACACAGACAGTCCAATGGAAAAAAAAGCCTGTGTTTATGCTGGCAGGAATCCTGGTCACTGTCAAGGGATACACTGTCTTCAAAAAAAGCGATGTTTTAGATGAAAATTCCCAAAAGACTGCCTCTCGGTTTTGACATCACTATGGATTCAGAAATGAAGTAATTAAAAAAACCTAACTCAGGTATCACAAAGACTCGTATGCAGTAATGCTAGATATTTTAGTACTCCATAAGGATTCTTGCCTTGTGCTGAGTTGTACTGCAGCTTTTTCTTCAGAGACAAGAGTGATGTATCCTGCACAAGGACACGCAAATTTATGAGAAGATGCAGAATCCAGAAAAAAAGAGGATGAGGTGCAGACTCTTTCTTCACCCCATCCCTTTCTACCCATAATTTTGCAGGAACTCCCTGGAGGAATACATAGTTAATGCCCTGTGGGGCATTACAGGGCAGCTCAGGAGAAATGTTTCTTACAGAGAGACAGCAGAGAATTTTTTTCCTCCCGGTCCCAGACATTAAGAAGTTGTATTACACAAAGAATAAACAAACAAACAAACAAAAAGGGCTGGAGATAGGTGATAGAGGAGCTGGACAGGAAGAAAGGAGATCAGTGGGATACCTGGATGTCAGCATGATGACGTCCAAAGGCCCATCTGGTGTCTATACAGGAGGGAGAAAGGGGAAGTCTGGTAATCAGGGTTTTGAGGTATTCTCAGAGAGTAAGAAGTTCTGAGTAGGGATAGGAAACACAGAAGAATGACTTATGGGTGGGAAAAAATGGTAGCCAGAGACTTGTCTATCGGGAAAAGGTTTAGCGGAAGAGTCTTCATGATGCAGCATCTCTGTTGTCAGAGAAGACGAGGAGGAAAACAGCAAAACCCCCACTTTATTCCTACTGTTGCTTTTTATTTTGATATGTAATACATAAATCAGTGAAGCCATGACCATATACCCAGAGTAACACTAAAAGTCTCAGACAGAGGGGCTGTTACACTTTTGTCACTGCTTTTTCCAAACCTGTCTTCCCCAGGGATGGTTGCTAGGTGGTAAACCAGCAAAATCTCCGCACTTCTTTTCTCTCATCACTAGCAAGACTGAGGAATGTCTGATCTCATAAATATGGGTCTGATCCTTTAATCATTAGTCATGCTGAAATACATCTTGCTTCACTGGTAGCATCTCCTCATCATCAAGGCATGAAACAACTCAGCAGAGATGCTTGCTCTGTGGAGATGCTTGCTCTCTAGTGGAGAGTATCACCACCACTGACAGACTCCCATAGCCAAGTATTGCAGGATTTATTTCCAGAACTTCTAAATGTATATTTTAATACCAGCTTCTCTAACTCATCATCCAATCTCTCCTGTTGTCCACGATGTTAGAAAAAGAGAAGCGCACATCTCCAGAATATAGTAATAAAGCAATTTTAGGGATTTCTCATGAAAAATGACCTTGCCTGTTTATGAGACTGAACTGCAATAGGTTAGCCACTAAACCTTAAACCAAATGAAAAATGGCTTTCATGACTTGGACTTAATTTGTGATAAAGCTAATTTACTGGTGGCATGCATTGGAACCTTACCATTCAAATGTTTTTAAGGCTTGATGAAGTTCCAGTTTGGAAAGCCAAGGGGAAAAATATGACATTCATGACTTAATATGATGAGACTAAACTTTTCTTGTATGTATTTTTGTCTTCTTTATATGAGAAAAGGTGGAAAATATTCCCTGTGGGGAAAATGGAATCCCACAGCAGCTAGATCTTGGGATGTCATCCTTACCCCCTTTTCCCCTCCTGTAAGCTGTCAGCTGATTTCTTGGGAATACCAGGACAATCCTGCATTTATAGCATCCTAGATCCCTAGCAGAGTTCCAGTACAGGAGCCTATATGCCTCTGTTTCTATTACAAAGAAAAAGCAGCTCAGTTTGAAAACTAAAGAGTTGTTAAAAATCAGGTGTCTCTCACTTCTTTTAAAAAGCCTTTTCCTCGCTACCTACAAGTTTCTTCTTGATTTCAATTTGTATCACCTTTTATTTTCCTCCAGCTTTCCTTTTAAGAGCGGAACAAGAAGTCACAGAAAACTCAGAGATGGGTTGTTTTTGTGAAATTTCCAACAGCTTTTTCTCTTTTTAGAGAAATAAAAGAGGAAAAAGATTGGATGAGCTTTCAGCTGTTTGGATGGTCACCTGAATCAGATCCAAACCCCAGACCTTTCGAAGTTTCTTTACTGCAAATGCATATTGACAAACAGACACAAAATGACACTGAAATAGGCTTTGGTAACTGAAGCTATTGAATGATGCTCCCAGAAGTGTGCTGAAATGGAAGGTCAAAATAATTATTATAATCAGGCTGAAATTTATAATTTGTTTTGTAATCAAAATTACTCTACAGCAAAGCTTAATCCTTCATTCTGGTGTCAACCCCTACGAGTATTAAGCTTCTACTATTCCATATTTAAGAAAAATGATACTTTCAAAGGTTTAGAGCTCTTTTTCTTCTTCTTTTGTTTATTAATAAGTTCAAACCCCTTTTTTTCTTGCTTCTTTAGGACTCTCATTTCTTCTTCACTGACCTATACGTATTCTTTTTTCCTCTTCAGGCTCTCCACTGAAAACACCCAGAGCAGTGCAATTCTTGGACACCTCCCCCTGGCACACTCTACATTCTTCAGCTCTGGAGCAGACATTTCTCTGGCTGGTCGTGGTACCCCTTCATTTTTTCTTGGACACAAACTTTGTAATTCATAGCCAGATTTGTAGACTCAGATTATGACTTAATCATGGAACCACGTCACAAGGTTAGACTTGTCTGGCTAGTTGAGTAATCTGTTTTGGAGATGGAGTAATCTTGGATGGAAAAAGGAGGAAAGTTTAATGTAAGAGATAGCATTAACCTTCTATTAACAAATCTCACACCACTCAAAACATACCCACAAGGCATGGCAAGAGGACATCTTGTTCATTCTTTTCACCCAGTCTGGTCAAAATATTATTTTAAGAGAGATCAGCAAAGAAAATGTAGAACTTCAAATCCCAGCATGTGCAAGCACATTCATTTTTTGCAATAGAAGGGTTCCTTAACGCCTGATTCTTCCAAAGTCATCTTCTGCCTAGCCAAGTGTTTGAGAAGCATTGCTTCTGAGTCCCAACATAAACTGTTTTTTACCTTGAGAGAGAAATGTGGAATTTTATCTGAGAATGTGTTTTGTCAAAAGAGAGGGTTATTCTGTTCTTTCCTAGCCAGACCTGTGTAATTTCTATGAGACTTTGCAAGTGAACTTGCCAGTTAGTGTGTTTAATAAAACTGTTTTCAGGACACTGTTCTTACTTTGTGCTATCAAGGTCTGCCTGAAAGAATATGGCAGGAAGTGGAAGAGAATAAAATTGTTCATCACACATTGAAGAACTCATCATCACAGTAGTAATCTGACATGTCATATCTTCTCCATAACTTCTGAAGATGATGAGAAGACTGAAGCACCTCTCCTATGAAAACAGGCTGATAGAGCTGGGGCTTTTCAGCCTGGAGAAAAGAAGGATCTGGGGAGACTTTATAACAACCTTCCAATACCTAAAGGAATGATGGGGAGGGACTCTTCATCGGGGACTGTAGTGATAGAATAAGGGGCAATGGTTTTAAACTGAAAGATATGAGATTTAGATTAGATATCAGGAAGAAATTCTTTGCTCTGAGGGTGGTGAGACACTGGAACAGGTTGCCCAGAGAAACTGTGGCTGCCCCATCCCTGGAGGGATTCAAGGCCAGGCTGGATGGGGCTTTGAGCAACCTGGTCTGGTGGGAGGTG
>JAOTQQ010000023.1:57295316-57314663 GCA_026546715.1 Gallinago undulata
CTGGATGGGGCTTTGAGCAACCTGGTCTGGTGGGAGGTGTCCCTGCCCATGGCAGGGGGTTTGGAACTTGATGATCTTTAAGGTCCCTTCCAGCCCAAACTTTTGTGATTCTGTGAACAAGTCGGTTTCTGAAGTTTTCTGGAGATATTTTTTGCGAAACTACCCTTTCTATGAGATTTTCAAGGGGAGGGTAATATTGGAATTAAAAGTGAAATGAAGTACTCAAAATTGTACTGAAGTGCACAAAAGCAGATTCCTAAAATTTGTCCTGAATATCAATTGATTAAAGGATTCCTCTTTTCCAGATAAATTTCTACAACATATATGCCCATTTTGAAGTTATATTTTCTAGTATTTATTTAATAATCATCAATGCAACACAATAACCTTCCAAAATGTCATGTTTCTGTGCTTGAGATAGGCCATGATTCTTAAAGTGAAAAGAAAAAAACTCCAAAATTGCACACTGATATACACAAGAATTTTTTTCAGTTTGCTTGGAAAATCATCTTGCAAAAGCGTCTTCGTTTTTCAAGTTCCATGACCACAGCTGAAACGCATAATCTGAAAAGAAGTGCTATGAAGACATAAATCTTCTTAAAAATCATAGATTTGCCATGCCATTATTGCTGTTCCTTGGCAAGTCATGCAGTCGTTTTCCATTCATTTAGAATTCAGTCAAGTGAGATCGATTCAGGCTTTGCTTGTCTGTATCCTGTGATGTAATGCCATCTAATGAAGCTGCAAAGTATAAAATCTGACTTCAGACAGCAAGACCATTATAATGCTCTTCCTTATGTTTTGACCTTTAAGTAAGGGTGTAAGGCAATGAGTGCTGCCTCTAACTAGCACTTGTGGCAACACGTTGAGTACAAATCTGGATGATGGGTCTGTTGCTATGAATCATCTAGATAATGTTACCCAAACAAATAATTTATATCAAATGAGAACACTTCATTAAAAAAACACTATGACTGCAAAGTCAAGCATTCAAAATTTAGGAAATGGTAGAACTGAGACAGACCAGTTCAGCTTCAGTTCAACTCCCCTAACAACTGCCCTGTTACATTTAGGTTAGAATGTAATAATATGTGCAGATATAATTTTTCCACAGATGTGCTCAGCGATGGTGACTTAGTGAGTACCTACGTTTGTTCAGTCTCTGTTGTAGTGTGCATGTAGCTCATGAAGACACAATCTGAATGCAGGACTAAACGTTTCCTGGTAGATCTTCTTCTGCTAGGCTTTAGAAAGTTAGTGCTTCAGAAACACTGATCCATCCTCTCCCTTGCCATATGTGCACAGTCACGCATGCACCAGGGAAGGGTATTTAGAAGATTCCGATAAAGCGTGTTGTGACCATCACGTCTTTATAAGGCCTATGCAAGACGGAGGCACCAATCTCCTCGTGCAGTTCCCATGACATTCTCCCAGCCACAGAAGTTGGGAGACTTTGGAAGAAGGGGTCCCTTCACTCTCTGCAGCCTTGGAGTGCAGCACACTCGGTCTCCTCCAGACTCCCTCCCACGTAGTGCAGATGGTGTATGAGACTTGGTAGTATGATCAAATTATGACCAAATTTGGGCAGGTTTCCAGAGGACTGTCTGATATCTTCTTTAAGTATCTGGTGCTATGGCAAGAAGGTGCGCAGTGTGGCTGAGCATAAGTTTCATAAAATAAGAAAAGTATGAATAAAACAAGTTAGTACACCTCCAAAGCATGATACAAACATCAAATGTTCCTCGTGACAACTAGGGGAATAGAATAGGTGGAAACTGTTACCGCTGGATTGCAAATATCAAGACCCAGACAGAAGAAATCTGCCAAAAGCTACACAAAAGATCCAAGGCCAAATGGGAATTAGTAGTTTTCTTCTTCCATCTCTGCCTATTGTTCTTAACCTTGCTGCTCTTCGTTATCCACATATTGCATTGTATTTTTCAGCACTGGTGCTCTGCCTTGCCGGAGAACTCAAGAGAGGCACTTTGCAGTCAGCTGGAATCAGCCGGGCACGAATAATTGCCTTGTGAGCACATGGCATTTTCTTTTCCCACTCACTGTAAGTCAGAGAATCTGCACGGTGACCCCCTGTGTGTATCGTGCACCAGGTCACAATGCCACGTTGCCATTGTTTGTGGTTTTCTGCAGCTCTGTTCACCAGTGCACTTTAACTTCATCAACTGGATATGCAAGGAAATTAAGAAATATTTCAGCAAGCAGTAATGCAGGATGCACTTTCAATAAAAGTGAAATAATCTCATTATGTAAATATTTCCTCCTGACATGAAAAAGAAGTGAGAACAACCTAGAGCAACACGAGAATGCAAGCATCAGCAGTACAAACATCACTTCCAGAGGAAAATCCCAATTACTTTTAAGTAAAGGGCATAAATTTCACTGCATTTGATAGACAGAATTCTACATTTACACAAGGAATCCATTGGAAAGCTTTCCTGTAGTAGGGAAAAGGGAATGGGAATTGTGGCAGGTGAACAAGAGAAACTGCTTCAGAACAGTTTATTTTGTTCCAGCTCAAAACTCATTACTCACCTCAGTGACTGTTCAAGATCCCCTTTAACTGCCCATTGCATAAATTCTGATCATGTTGAGTTGTTTGATGATCTAGGCTGCCAATCTAACTTATTACAGATGAGGCAATAGAAAATACATTTCTATTTTCCTTTCTGTGATTCAACACTGCACATTTACCTCTCCAGCAAGACTGAAGCATCACCTGTTATTTATATTTCACTTGCCTTTGACAGACGTATAATCCAGAGGTATTTTCTAAGCATCCCCGGGTCTGCGTGATGTTTTCTCAGGGCAATTTCTAGTTTCTTTTTATTTTTACTATGCTGAGCGAGAGACATCCCTCAATCTCATGACAACAATTCAGAAGATTAGATTGCTGAACAATTCTACATACATATTCCCCTCCTGGAATAAATATCTTAAAACATGGAATTATCTTTCTGAACGACTATGCCAGTAGTATGCCAGTAGACTAAGCCAGAAGAGATGGCTTCTCTTAGCATTTACATTTTTTACAGTTTGCAATAACTCCAATGAAATTGGAAGAGATACTTTGCAGTGAGTGTAGAAAGAATCAGATCCAATGAATGCAAGATTTAGACCATCATTGCAATCCAATTACAAGATAGAATCTCTTTTTGTTCTCTTTTTTTTTTTTTTTTTCCCTGCAGAAAGTTCATGTGAATATCTACTGCTAACGGGAGGAGGGTTTAGATTACATGGGCTGTTGTTTATGGAGAAGAGCCTTTCCAGAAGTATATGCTTTGTATCAAACCCTAAGGAGATCCCTCTGCTCTCCTTAAAAGGCTCACTGTTAGCAGGTCTTGCCTCGAAAAAGCAAGCTGGCAGTTTCTTAGCTGGGAATTTACGCTCTGAAGTTACACAAGGAGTCCTGGTAGCCAGAGCCCCTCTTTGATAAAGTACACCCAGAGAGGTTCAGCAAGGGGAAGCTCTCCACAGCCAGGTTTCCACTGGTAATGGCAGGCTTTTTTTGGGAAACCCGTGCCCCATTCTTCTTGCACTCTTTTCCAATGAGCCAGCTCAATCAGAAAGATGTTTGGAGGGAAATTGCAGTGGCACTTGGTTGTTAAACTTTATTTATATCACCTTTGTATGTCACATACGGCTTCTGCATCTAGGTCATTTGATTCTGTTGTTGCTGGCTAATCAATAATTTTGGTATCGCTCCTTGCAAGTTTCTTAATTTCTATGAAGAAAAGAGAGAGATGTGGATTCATTATCTTGGAAGAGTTAGAATTTTCCTAAAAAAAATTGAATCAGTTCCTCCAAATATGTGTTGATATCTTTCCAATGGCAATCACTGCAAAAAACCCCAACCCACTGAATCATGTGCCATTACTTATCAGAGCCACGTTCCTCAAACCACACATCAGAAATCATACCCCACGTTATGGTGTCCCAGACCAAGTGTGTGGACAGGCAAAGTTCTACTGTCATATTTTGTAAGTTTGAAGGAACTGATCAAGTGTGTTTTTCTGTGTCTTTAGGCCTGGTCTTTTTCACTGTTTCTGCTAACTCTTCATTCCTCTAGAGAGAAACTTAGAGAGCTTACCCTTGTGGCCAGCCATTATTTTAAATAATAGTTGGCCAAAAAGAGACAGTTGGGTTGGGTTTTTTTTTCCAAATGTGGATTTTCCAGCTAGCAGGAAAGTCTGTGGTACTGTGGCAGAGTGCCTGGGGAACCCTGGCATTGCTGGCTCTCCTGGTGCCACAGACCCTAGAAGTTCACTTTTCTTCCCCATCAGGTCCAGTTGTAGAGCACCTGCATAACACAGGTGACTTTCATTACTGTCTTGTTAGAAGGGGATCTTTGAAAGTGAGGCCATATAAGTGTCCTATGCACAAACAATAAAAAAAAGTGTCTTTTAGTATTGGTAAATTGATCCATACAGTACAGTGACTATTAAAAGTGATAATAACTAGAAGTGTTCCATACAGATAAAAATCAATTTACATTATGCCTAAGCTTGCCAAGTAGAAAAGGTCCAAGACTTTATTATTTGGCAACTTTCTATCCTATTTTTCAATTTATGTACAGCTTTTTTAGCAGAGAGTGCATTTTCCTGTTTTTTAACATACTTATGTAACCATAAAACTGAAACTGTTCAAAACTGTAATGTTGATGTCCAAAATGTGTTAGGCATCAGTTCAAGAACTTGGAAAAAAATTAGTTACAAGTCTTTCTCCCCATTTTTGCAACTAATTTACAAATCAGATATTTGGCTCCAGTTCAGACAGTGAGATTCTGGTTTGTTTATTCTATTAACTTTGATTAATGTTTTTCAAGCAGTTGGAAATTTTCAAGTGAAAAGAATTATAGGAAAGTGATACAATGTGAAAGTATGATACAAAAGTATATATTTAATAACAGAATTTTCCTTTTTAAATGATTGGAAAATCCCTATAGAATCAAATTATTGTAGGCTTCTAATTCCTTAGTGTGTTATTTTTCAGTTGAAAGAAAATTTATCTCTGATGACCCCTCTGCCACTCTGAAAAGCTGGTCCAAACTCCTCTGCAGTCAGTGGAAGGACATCAAATGCTTTCACGAACTCTGGATCAATCTCTGAAAGCTTTTACTTGCAAAAATATTGAATGTTAAATTTCTTCTCTTGTACCTTGGACTGTTTTTGTCAGTAGGACATTTTCAAAATAAAGCTTTTATTACTTTTCAACAGGGTCTAAAATGGCATCTAGTGTAAAGCAGCAGCAGCTGTGGTGGTATTGAACTAAGTGAAAGCTCAAATGATTAACCAGAAAGTTTCTGTGTCTTCCTTTAAGTTAGTTTAAGGATTAATTCAGTGTAGATTTCTGAGATTTTTGTCTGAGTACTAGACCTATTGAATCAGCCATATTCTGTGGCAAAAACAATTCCTAGAAACAGCCCCCTATTGTTTTTGTTATCCAATTAATGTTAATTAATCAGCAGAATATGAAGGACATGAGCAGTGCAGACAAAATAACATTGATTGCCAGATAAAATTTCATCCATAAATCACTCGAAGAGTTTTGTTTAGTGATGGTGCATATGATAACTAATAATTTAAAAAGATAATATTCTTAAAATGGAAGACTTTCTTATTCAAAAGGGCATGGAGTCCTATGTTTGTTGATTCCTTAGATGTTCACATTGGGGAGAAAATATGGACATAAACCAAGTCAAATTATGATATGATATTTTGTGACACTGTGATGCCCCATGGTCAGTTAAGATGGTGACTCAGAAACTAATGTTTCTGTGAAACTCAAAGTCTGGCATCCAGGAATTCCAGAGTTGTGTGAAGTAATCATACATGGACAGACAAATTCATTTGGTTTAAAATTACTTTTTAATGCAATGTCTGGATCTGAAAAGCCCACTCTAGATCAGAGACATTTTCAACGCATACACATTTTGGAACCGAAGTTCTAGGATATTATATTGAAAAGAAAGGTCCTGTAATTTTATTATTTAAAGTACATATTATTATTTAAAACATGAAAACATGCCATTGTATAAAAGCATCATCAAATAAAATAAACTTCAAGTTGTTTTTCTCATAAATAATTCTGGTTTCTCATTATGCACTGCTTAGCACGTAACTTATGGCTCTTGAAAGTGTCCCAGATTCTCTAGGACTAAACAGCATCCAAACAGCATTTCAACCTCAGTCCCAGGGGAAAGGATGCAGGACAAAACCTCTTTTCTTGCAGGGCCCGTGATGCTGCAATCTGAGCTGGGCTTCCTGAGCTGTGTGGAAGGCGAAGGGCAGCAGAGGGACACTGACCTTTCCATATTAGACTGTTTAAGGCCAGTGTGATCCAAGGAAGGTGTTAAAACTATTGGGAAAATCTCAGGCATGGAGGCTGTGCTGTCCCTTTCTGGGTATGCATCTCTTGGGGGCATCCCATATTGCCTTTATGGCCCCCAGACCCCCCTCTCTGTGATGCCAGGTGGCTACAAGGGCCAGTGCTGGATGGGGCAGGGATTCCCAGCCGTGGGAGCAGACCAGGGTACCTGGGGTCCCCCAGATGGTGGCTGCATTGCACCCCGAAACACCCAGACCACCACGTCTTGAAGGCTATCCTGCCTAAGGAATCGCAAGGGCTATTTGTATAAATACCTGCATCTTGTCATTGGAAACCTACGGGAAGTTTTGTTCCCACTCTGCAGGAGCGGGCAAGCTTCAGGCTATGAGAGCTCCCGGGAAAGATATAAATCTGTCCTTCATCCTTCTAGTTGGATTGTGCGGGGCCTGCCCCATTCATGTCACCTTTAGTACTCTGTTGAGGCAAAGGACGATTTCCCTCTGTAGCTGAGATCATACTATTTTCAGCCTTTTTTTCTTCCCTTTCATTTTTGCATTCATTTCCCCCAAGAAGGAGACAAATTACTCTTGATTACAAGTGCGCTAAACCTAGCAATAAAAATTATACACCAACATTTCTATCAAGTAGCCTTCATTATAATGATTATTAGAGTTGTAGAGTGAAGCATCGCCAGTATTAAGTATTTTTGTGGCCTTCAGGGACTTGTTCCTCATGTTCTATAGTTTTTCACCATGTTTTTGTGTGTTGTGCTTAATGACGTCGGGAACAATAACGAATAGTGCAGTACAATAATAAAGCTAAGTTCTCTCACAGAGAAACTTCATATTAATTTTAAAAGAAACTTTAGTCATTTAGGGACTGCAGGGTTAGGCTAACAATATTTAATGAGCTTCATTCCAAAGTCTATCCTGATAACATCAGCAATTCTGGTTCAGAGCTGAGGATGCAAATAAATAGAAGGGAAATATTTTCCAGAGCCATTAAAAATAGTAGGAGAGGGGGGGAAATTACAGCTGTGGGATAAGGTGGTTATTTATCAAAGAATATATTTCAACAGATTTTCTCAGCTTTTAAGAGACTGCTAACAACGAGCATGAAGTTATACAAATGATTTCCAAATGTCTCTTTGATAGCTGTTTCACTTTTGGGGGGTTGAGGTGGGGATTTACATTTCACTCATAGAAGTGCCAACAATGTGCAAGGAATTGTCATTGTTTTCTTGTAATGCAAGTGACCCTCACATTTTTGTGTGGGATGCAGAAGGAATTAATCAAATTTTACAACCCAGTCAGGATATGTGAGTGCTGGGTAAATACACGCCGGGGAAGTGGTGGTACAACATCATTGCCAGTGACAGCTTGCGTCATGGAAACCAAAATCTGAATAGGAACAGCAATTTCTCTTCTTACTTTCATATGGCATGAAAGGTCCATGGGAAATTTGTTTTCATTAATGCATTCTTCACTGATGGCAGCAGGAAAAACATTTTTAGTCTGGAAAAAACAAATCAACCTTTTTTTTTTTTTTTTTTTTAAGTGGTAAATATCCATAAGTTTTCTTTGTAATTTAAAACCTCTTCAACATATGCTTTGCATTCTGATGTAAGAGAGACTTCAAAATTATTGCATCAGATTCTTTCCTGTTTTCTTTACAGCGCTGTCACACACACACCCCTCCCTATTCCTTGAGAAGCTATTTCTGGTATCTAACTGCAACTGAGGCTTCAGATCCAGCACCAAGCATGAAGCAGAGCTTCCACTGGGACTTTTATGACCATTGTGGGCTATGAAAGTCTATCAATCACAAGATTTTCTTGTGTTGTATGTGCATGACATGGCTCATGTGAAATAGAATCCTGGAACAGCTGAGGGAACGCACCTCTGGAGATCCCCTCGTTCAACCTCCCCATGCAGAGCAGGGGCAGCTGGAGCAGGGACCTCAGGGCTGTGTCCAGCCAGGTTTTGAGTATCTACAAGGATAGAGATGCCACAACCTCTCTGGGCAACATTTTCCAGTGTTCTGTCAGCTGCACAATAAAAAAAAAAAAAAAAAAAAGTTTTTTTTTATATTTTGATGTAATTTCTTGTATTTCAACTTGTGCCCCAAAAAATTCATGTGATGACACTATTTGTAGCTGTAAGAGGTTTTTCAAGTTGCATGACTGAACCAAACAAAGCCACTGCACAACCTATGAGCTTAGAAGTACTACCTCTTCTACTACTTCTAAAGAAATGGAAGTACAAGCAGGTATGCTCAGTGTTACATTTTGAAGTGAGGGAGACGTGCAGATAGAAGAGTAAACGTGGCCTAAAGCACAGCCAGAAAGGCAGCCACTTTTCACCTGTTCCTGATCATAAGGTCAGAAATCTTTGTCCAAGCCAAGGGGACCTTGCAGCAGAGCCTCACATTTCCCATGTCCTCTAACTGTCAGACTGAGCAAAAAGCTGGAGAGGATCTCTCCATGTGTCCCTGAGTGGGTCCCCATGGCTGGGATCACCCATCGGTGGACCCTCAGAGATCCTGGGAATGAGACGAGCACTGGGAAGCTCAGTACAACCAAGGCTTCAGGATCCTTGCACTGCCCAGGGGCAGACATTTTAGAGGCTCTGGTGGTCACCAGCAAATGCTAAGAAAATGCAAAATGACAGGCAGAGCCCCTGTCCCTCTGTGTCTCTCTCTTGTGCTCAGTGCTGCCTGCAAGTACATCCTCACTTTTCTCCAGAGGCAGCTGAAAAAGATTTTTAGCTGACTCTCTAGTGTTTTCCTGCGCAAAGATGGAGGGATTTGTGATGCATTCCTGATTCCTTTTTCTCTAAATTTTTTACTTTATATTTTTTATTAACCCTAAAAACACCTTATAGAATGGAGTAAGGCTTGGGATCCTATGTCCCATAGAAGGCTTTGGCTCTTCGAATCAGTTAGAAGCTATTATACATTATAAGCTAAACCTTCCTTTCTCTTTCACAACTGAGTTTACTTCTCATGATAGTGAGATAGTGAGTTTACTTCTCATGGGCAGTGAATAACCAGAATGAAACTAATATGTCTCCTTCCTGTGAATGTTCCTAATTTTCTGCAAGTCGGGTCCCTCAGTCTTTGAAAATCCATTTAGAGATGGAGGGTTTTTATGACATATATTGAACGCATAGTAAGTATATCTATAGCTCTAGTCTGAAGTGTTAGGTAGTAAGCTGAAACACTTATTATCAATAGGCTTAAAATTATAATTATTACCACTTTGGAGAAAGAAGAGGGCTTATGCAAGTGTTTAAATTGATCAAGCAATTACTTTTCATGCTTTTTTTATTCCTATTCGCCTCTCACAAATATTTGTTGGAAACTGGTAGTTTCATTTCACTTCAATAAGCACCAGAATCCTTTGGGAAAAAGATTGGCTTTAGGCAGATATTCTGTTTAGCCAACTTCTTTTCTTTGGAGGGAAAAGAAAAAGATGTCAACACAAACACAAGTCTGTGATTGATGAGAAGTTTTAGGGCATCAGGGAATATTTCCAATTTAAATTTGTTATGCCCTTAATGATGAAGAAACAAGGAGATCCTGAAAGCTTATTTAACTTAAACTTACTTATTTGTTGGCCTCCTAAGGGCTAGACTTTTGCCAAGAATGAAATAAAATAAATAAATATTTTTTTTCTTCTGTTGAGTTAGCGATTTTTTTTAATTTTAACTTACTTTTTGAAAGGCATTATTTGCATTGGTACACAGCTGTGCCAGCCTGGCATTATGAATATGATTAAGTGTGTGGTAACAAGTCCTTGAATACAGTGCATTATTTTTTTTTTTAATTTGACCAGTCAGTTTAGCACAAAACTGACATTTCCTGTGGGCAATGTCAGCTGTGAGACCAAGAACTCAGTGGTGTCAGTGACCAACATCTGGTCTATTTTCTTAGAAAATCAGGATTGATTTTCTAAGAATGACTGGGCACCGTAACCAATGGGTATTGATTATTTCCGCAAATGGCTTTCTCCTATTAGACTTGTTCCCTTGCCATTAATAAGAAAACACTCATTAGGAAGAGGGATGTGAACCCTGAGCAACTTCACAAGAAGGGAAATCTGTTTGTCATTCATGTCAATTCAGATTTGTATAGACAAATTTGTAACATTCAGTCACATAAGAAACAAATATTCCCTTGGAACATGCATGGGTAAACAAGGAAAAAAAGAAAGACTTTTATGTCATCACAATATTATTCTTTCTCATCTAGACAACCCAGTGAAGTTTTCCTAAGAAGACCTTCCCAGTTCTGAATAAACTGCCTCCTTTTCCAAGCATCAGACTGATTTACTTGATCCTGCCTTAGGAACATATTATTTTTAGGAGTTTTGCCCATTTGGTTTGCTAAACAAATACAACTGTAAAATTAATGTTTTTTGCCTGCCCTTGTGTATTTAAAACCTTGTTCAAAATGAAATCTTTTGGAAGGATCAAAAAATATTCCTCTACTATATTTCCTGTCTGGGTTTTTATTTTCTCCAAGTTCTCTATTTAATGTTGTAATAATTCTTATGATACAATGGCTTTCGTTTGAAAGAAGGAGAAAAGTGTTTTCTTTGCTCTGTGCATCTAGTAAATGTTCTTGATTTTATCTTTCTCATTTTTAACTAATTTTTAAAACTTTAAAGGTTCTTTTGTTTCACGGCAGGAGACAGCCTCATAAGACGGCACATACGGCCTTGGCTCATAGCAGTTATCTGAGGAGGGACCAGGAAGCATCTGCGACAGGTAGAGCTCTTAGTATGCACTGTACCTCTTTTGACACTGTGGACAAGGCCAGGCTGGATGGGGCTTTGAGCAACCTGGTCTAGTGGGAGGTGTCCCTGCCCATGGCAGGGGGTTGGAACTGGATGATCTTTTAAGTCCCTTCTAACCAAACCATTCCATGATTCTATGACAAGTGGTCTTTCAGCTGCTGAGCCCGTGCTCTAAACTTCTCTGAAAATGAGTGACGTTCAGTTCAAGGCCAAAGACCCGAAAGAGCATGGATTGTCTAACTCTGAAAATGTGCGAGGCATGACAAGTCACGCTCTACTTCAAGTCGGGCTCTGGATCATTGCATTTGACTTCCAGCTTATTACCCACAGTCTGTCTGACTAAGAGGAGAATAAGTTCCTCATCACCACATGGGGTATCATTGGCAATTTGATCTCCGGTTCCACCAGCATCACCTTGCAATCCCAAAAGAAAAAGGATTTTTTTATATTTTAGAGTCTCTTGTAATATCGAGTTCCACTTTTACAAAGAGATGTTCAGCAAATGTGTCAGCAAATTGCAAGAGCATTGTTTCAGTAAGCCCCCTCGTTAAATATGGAACTCTCCCTTGACACTTTTCTGCAGCCAAAGATTTAAATATTCAAATAAATATTTAATGACTCGATGGTTTTCTTCTTCACTGGTGTGAATTTTCCTCGACATGCCAGAGGGACCTAACAGAAGAGCCAAGTGGCTTGAATCATGATAATCATGTTGCCAGTAAATGGCAAGCTGTATGTTTTGATTGGCAAAGATGCTAAGGAACATACCAGCTGTGAATTATTTCTTCTCCCTGAGTAAGGGGGTTTGCAGGACAATTAAAAATAAAGCTGCATAAACTTGAGCTGGGAATGATAAAGAAGTTGGGGAAAATACTGAAAAGAGCTGAGAGAAGCCCAGAATGAGCTTCCCCATGTTGAAAACTGTGCATGGATTGCATCAAAAGTCAAGGTACAGAGTGCTCTACACACCTTTGAAGAAGTGGACAAACAGGAATGAGGACAGAGACTCAGGAAAACCTACATGTATTGCCCAGAAACAGCCGGTATTAGATTTTCTAAAGATGAGTGTGCGTTGTGGGAGGAAGTTGAGAATTAACACTCTTAGTAACCTATGGAAAATCTTAGTTACGAGGTGGAAGTTGGGGATGGAAAGACCTTGTTAATCCATATAACTCAGAGTTATCACTGCAGGAGGGCTCCCTTGCAATGTTTTCTAGTGACTCATCTAGCCTCACTTAAATTCATATCTATGAGGATATTACTCTCTCTTGCTTTTTAGGAGTCATGACCATGAAAAGTGGGAATCCAAGCTTAACTGCCAAGAAATTGATTATTTTTTTTTTTTGCATCAGAATGCAAGGCTCTGCTCCAGTAGAACTCTCTCTTATCCTTTCTCATTTAAAAATGAGTGCTTTTTTTTTCACTTGATTCTTAAACATCATAATTCTTGATGTCTTGTACCTTAAGTATTTCACAGAGCATGCCTAAATTATATTTTTTTCTGATCAGCTGTCATGGAACAAGACTCCTTCAGCACTGAATTAGCTGCAGAATGCCTACAGAGCGGTGCCAGTTACAGACCTTGATGGACACAGACTTTATTGAAGTTATGGTTAACGCTGTGGCTGGAGAGGCAGTATGTATAGATTGCATACAGGTATTTTTTTGGCGTGTAATGCCAAATGACTGACATTGCCCTGTGTACATTGTAGCACCCAAACAAAAAACAATTACATGAATAGAGAAGGACATGAAACTATTTCCATGAGGTGCCAGGCTCCGAGAGAAGGCTGGTGGGATAGACCGAGGGGCCCAGGGGTGACCTGTCCCCTGTGCACCACTTGTGGCCAGCTGCTGGCTGGGCAGTGCCATCTGTGTATCATGGCACAGGCTGAGGGAAGGGACAGAAAAAAAGACATAATGCATTTTCCTTTTCGCTGGCAAGAGAGTGTACTCCCTTGCACTTAAAAGACAAGCAAGACTTTGTTAAAACAATATAAAACCTCACATATTTTTCAGGTCAGGATATCATGTAAACCATAAAAAGATTTCTTGCAGGTATTTACATTTTGGGCTTTTGGATGAAATAAGACAAACTACAGATCCGCAGAACTAGATGATGCTGGTGCCACGAGTTCTGAAGAATCATAGAATCATCTAGGTTGGAAGGGACCTTGAAGATCATCTAGTCCAACCATTAACCTAACTCTAACATAACAAATAAATAAGAAATAAGAAATAAAAATCACTAAACCATATTCCTGAGGGCCACATCAACCCATCTTTTGAATATCTCCAGGGATGGTACCTCAACCACTTCCCCAGGCAGCCCATTCCAATGCTTGATAACCATTTTGGTGAAGAAATGTTTCCTAATATCCAATCTAAACTTCCCCTGGTGCAACTTGAGGCCATTTCCCCTTGTCCTATCTTGTGACTTGGGAGACGAGACCAACCCCCAACTCTCTACACCCCTCTTCAGGTAGTTGTAGAGCACGATAAGGTCTCCCCTCAGTCCCCTCTTCTCCAGGCTGAACACCCCCAGTTCCCTCAGCCTCTCCTCATAAGACTTACTCTCCAGACCCCTCCCCAGCTTTGTTGCCCTTCTCTTGATCTCAGATCTTACATCTGAAACTCAGACATAAAATTGCTAAACTATGACCTGTGGCAATAACACATAGTTTAAGCCTTTGACAATAACAAAGAAATGGAAACTGAAAAAAGTAACTTCAGTCACTGAAAGAGTCGTCTTGGAAAATGTAGACTAGTGTGTCCAAGTTTTCATTCTGGGAAATCAGAAGAGTACTCTTTATTAGTAAAAGAACTAATAGAGTAGAATAAACAAGAACTGGATAATACATTTAAGGAAAGAACAGTCAATATGGATGTTACCAAAGGCAGTTATGCCTCACAGAGCTGTTAGAGTCCATTCTAAGTAATATGTGTAGATCCATGTAGTACACACGGACTTCCTACAAACTTTCAGCAAGATCATCAGCCAGAGTTCTTAAAAAAACTAAAACTACTTAAAATCCCCTCCAACTAGGAAAGAAGCTCCTTTGGGGTAGATAACTGCTATAAGACAAAGCATGAAAACTTTTAGCGATGGTATGAGGTTACTAATGTAGCCCCATGGAAGATGCATTATTGCAGGCTGTACTGTTAAATATACTCGTGTATGATTTGTGAGGAAAGTAGGGAGGTGATGAAGACTGAAGGTGATTTGGGATACTCAGCTGCAAAGATGACAGTAAGAAGCCGGAGTGTGATATCAGAGTATTGGGCAACGGGGGAATAAAATGAGAGATGAAATGTAATGTCAAGTACTGCAGAGAGGGGGGAAAAAAGCCAAATCCATTCAATGGGCTCAAAATCACCCACCAGCAATCACTTCACACATGGCTTGGTTTTTATACGTTTTCCCAAAGAACCTGCAGATAGCCTCTATTGGCCAGACAAAGTAGTAAGCTGAATGAATTTTCAGTCTGAACACATGACATTTTGCTGTGGTTAGAAATGTTGATTGAAAAATTAGGAAGAGATGTTCAAGAAGAGTTCAAGACCCCACTTTAAATGCTTTAGGCTTCCTTATCCTGTCTATGCTGATCAGTTTTATCTTAAAACATTGGAACTGTTAGTAGGGTAATATTGACAGAAGACAGACTTACAGAGCAATAGATATAAATTGTGTCTCATTCTCACCATGCAATCAAAAAAGCAGAGGAAACCTGGATGACACTGCAAAGGTGATAGGATTCAGGAATATAAGCATATGTAAATACCTGGATGCTTAGGTTTCAGGAAAGACATAAAAAATGATTTAAATCTCTTGAGAGTTCATTTCCGATCCTGTGTGACAGATAGAATATAAAGTTTTGGACAAGAAATTAATTTTAATACTAGCCTGGCTAAATCTAACATGGATTATTATATTCTGCTCATGTAAATGTCATCTAAAGTTTTAATCTTTTTTCTTTGGTTTTTCTTTTTCTTTTTCTCTTACTACTCCTAAGTGTTCCTGTACTGATGCTGCATTGCACTCTCATCTGTTATATTCCACCCATGCTTTCAGAGGTTCCCTTCTGTGCCATTTTCAGAAGGATCAAGGTTCTCTGGAGGACAGAAGTTAAGAGCAGCATCATCAGGGCCTGGTTCAGGACCCTTCAGCTCTCAAGTTGTCATACACCAAAAGCCATCTGGCAGTGGCCATTGTGCCCCAGCCACCGACAGTGGAAGGAGCAGGGCTGTGGGCAGGGACTGGCCACTTGAGGACAGCATCATGACTCAGAGCTATCCCTTAGAAATGTCCTATCTGTCCCTTTCCCTCTGCTGTAGTCCATGCACAGCGTAGGATGGAAAGGTGGCATCAAGAAGTGATACCCACCCTCAGAGACAGAGAATATTCTGTTTTCCCTAGATCCCCCTCTGCATCTGCAGAGCTGCAGTGGGACAGATTTGCTGTGCCCTGACCTTTTGGCCAGGCAGCACCACGAAGCCAGGGTCATATTTTCTCCTGTTCCTTGATTTTTATTTCCGCTTGCTCTTCCCCTAGACGCTGTCATCAGTTCTATACTGGAATGTGCTGCACATGTTTGAAAAGCATTATCTTACATAAATCATAAGCTCAAGGGTTGCAGGCATTTGGCGATCCTTGTGTGGCAGGGGGGAGAACCTGGTCTATTGCTGAAACAGAACCTCTGGAAAGGGAGGAAGAATAAATCAGAAAATTGTTTCTGTCTGGTGAAACAGGAAAAAAAAAATAATCTATGGAAAGAATTCCCCTTCATAAACTTTAGGTTGCCCTTGTAGTTTATTGAGCCCAGAACAAAGATTTGATATCTACTTCCTTTCTATTACAGCTCGTGAACTCACAACTGGAATTTGCTTTTATAAAAGAATAGAAGAAGAAATAAAAAAAAGTTGCAGCGAGCCAGCCCATAAAACAGCATTGAACTCTTTAAAATTATATTATAATTGGAATTTTTAAACCTATGTAGAATCATTACTGTGCTGAAATATCTGAAATAGGATATTTTCAACATAAAGTTAAACAAAAATAAACCGTAGTAACACAAGGTAGGAAATTACAAATTGAAGCACTCGGTTTAAAAGGGATTATGGCTAATGCAAAATAGGCCTCTCACTTAACACTGCTCTGCTCCTCTGGCAACTACGCACCAAGAGGCAGCTGAACAGTTGCATTATTTGTGGCTACAAAATGCTATGAGCAAATTCAAGTTACAGAATAAATAAGCTGAGAAAATTAACTTTGTGAGGAGTCCTCTTACACCGCATGGACTTGCTCCTGTCCCAACCATGGTGATATAGAAAGGAAAACCAGAACAAGCTTCCTAAAAATGGCCAAACTGAGTGCCAAAACCACAGAAATCTGTGTCTTCTGGTTTACTTTCAGCTCTTCCAGTCTGGGGAAGAACCCACCATTCCAAGAAGGAATAGCTCTGGTTTCCAGTGAGAAAATAGCCCATAGAGCCCACAATGCCTACTGAGGGCCAGCAGGTCTATACAGGTAAACACCAAAGGGACCGCAGCTTTCTCAAGATGGGGTCTGGCACTGGACACCCCCACCCAGCCCTCAGAGAAGCAAATGAGGAAGAGGAGTAAGACAACCGAAGCCAAGGCAGGCCTAGCAGAGGGGTAGAAGTCACAGAATCACAGAATCACCTAGGTTGGAAGGGACCTTTAAGATCATCTAGTGCAACCATAAAAAACAACCAACCAACCAAACAAACCAACCAGAAAAAAACCCCAACACTAAACCATATTCCTGAGCACCATGTCAACTCGTCTTTTGAATATCTCCAGGGATGGTGCCTCGACCACTTCCCTGGGCAGCCCATTCCAAGGCTTGATAACCCTTTCAGTGAGGAAATTTTTCCCAATATCCAACCTGAACCTCCCCTGGTGCAACTTGAGGCCGTTTCGTCTTGTCCTGTCGCCTGTGACTTGGAAGAAGAGGCTGACCCCTGCCTCTCTACACCCTCCTTTCAGGTAGATGGAGATGTGGGCACTCCTACGACTGTGTTGGTTCCCCCTTGCAGGTGCATATCAGGTCACTGGAGCCTGTGGGGCTAATTCTGACCTACCCTGATGCCACGCAGCACTGCTGTTATGATGCAGTTGGTTGCAATATCAGAGTGACAGCCTGAGAGTTTAAGCTTTGAGAAAGCTCACTAGAAGTACCTATGGACACTAAGAGAAGACCTCTTGCAGTGATAAGTTTTCTAGCCTGCAGCTGCATCAGTTATGGTTTAAAGCAAAGGATTTGGATTGTCCTTGGGTACATGGACAAAGCAACCATGGGGTAAACATGTTGCTTTCTAAAATACCTTAATTCTTCAGATTTAATTACAGGACTGGGAAAGAAGCAGCATGTGAGATAAACAGAGTGAAAATGGAGAAAAGAGATGCATGGCAAGAACCTGTGATGATTAGCTGAAACGATTCGGCATCAACTGTTAATTCCACCAGTGTGACTATACTGATTTATGCCAACTGAAGCTGGGGTTGTTTGTTTGCCTGTCTTAATTGCATTTGAAAAGTAAAGTATTCATTTCTAACCCTCATGTTTGCAGAGAAGTACTTGAAAACTGAAGTGTATCTAATTGTTCAGAGAAGCAGAACACAATTATAAGAGAAACTAATGATATTATTATTTAATCTTGTGGTACTTAAAGAAAATTATTGCTATTTTTTCTGACTATTTTGAGAATTTGATAGGAGATTGGTATAATAGTAGTTTCTCGTGTGGTTTTGTGTATCTTTCACACAGTGCCAAAAGACAGTAAACATTACTCAAGGTAAGAAAGCTTTTGCATAATAATTAATCAAATTTGATGGTAGCAGGTTTAATAACTAAATCACTCCCTGCTTCTCTGGAGAAATTGATTGATTGTGTCCTGCAAAAAGATTTCTAGAAAATTTTGATGCTAGAATTTGCATTTATCTTTTCTCAGAATCTCACATCAAAATAGTTGAAACCGCCTTCGATTGAATGACCAGGGAAAAAAAAGAATTTAAATACATGGCCACATTGAAATTAATTACAAACCTTTTATTCCTTTCAGGAGGATTTTTTTTTTTTTTTGGATCAGTTTAACATCGTGGAGTGTGCTGGTTTTGTTCTACTTGAGTATACTAGGCGTCATTCTGTAGATACTAGGCAAGACGAAGTTCATGCATTCAAAGAGCAATATGAAACCCTGTAAAATAGATAAGATCACTCAGGAGGCTGCTCGAGGGGGAGGCAGGAGGTAGAGGCAGCTCTTTGCTGCAGCCTTACTTGCCCACTCAAAGGACATTAAAGCTAATTTTAGTTCAACCATACACTGTAGCTTGGAATGTCCTCGGTTCTTGGACCTCTACGCTGGATGAGTTCAGTAAAAACTAATACTGTGCCTTTTGTTATTAGATCCTCTGCTGGGAATTCTCATTTCAGAGGATTTTCCCTGTCTTAAGCTGGAAAAATCCTAGAAGTTCTTGCAGAAAGGGAAAAAAAAATGTGTTCTCCTTGGCGCTGCTTGCAGTCAGGTGGCACCACTCAGGCATAGGGTGGCAATGTGGAATGAAAAGTGATTTCTGACAACAAACCCCTTTATTTTGACCACTATTTCCTATAATGGTTTTCTTTGTGAACACATAAATAAATAAAATGAAAACATCTGTCAGTGTCTGCAGGTTTTTGGTGTATATGGTTCTTGTTTTAAAAATGAAAGAATATGTTGAAGAATTAAAAATATATAAGCTATAAACGTATTCCAGAAAAAATATTTGAAACTTTTCCTACATTCTCTTTTACTTCTTTTGAATGTTTTTATTGCCTTCTAGTTTATGCATCAATTTAACTGTGTCTTTACCTGAATTTGAAGCCAATTATGCCAGACAGGAGTTTCACATTTGGCATGCAGCAGATTCCACGGGAACACCTTTGGTCATGAGCCTGTGGCTCTTCAGTGTCGCTGCTGAATCTCAGCAACGTTTGCCTTTCCTGGCTTCTTCTCTGCTGTGTCTTTTCACGAACTGCTCCATACAGAAGTTGGACTGGGTTTATTGAGCCAAGCCTGTGGGGCAGCACTTTTCAGAGAGAGGAAACAGCTCAAAGAAAGGCAAACCAGGCTGCCCAGAGAGGTGGTGGAGTCTCCATCTCTGGAGACATTCAAAACCCACCTGGACATGTTCCTGTGCAACCT